>JAZKJV010003955.1:0-600000 GCA_037367405.1 Ottelia alismoides | reverse complement strand
TTTTAGTTAGCTATTTAATGAAGGTGGTTTCATCTAATTTGGAGTTAAGATGCAAAAGTTAAGCTTTGGACCCCTATTGTACATTTTGCCTGAATAAAATATTCATTTTATTTATTCTTTATATTCTTCATAATTTTATATTTTTATAACTTTGTAAATACTATTTGAAATACATGTACATCATTAAAATGAAACAAAACCATCAAAAATACATTCTAATAGATACATATACTAAAATATATAGATGAATTATACATACTTATACCTATAAAATAAATATACATAATTATTCAAGTATACATATTACATCAGAAAAAGGCTTTGTTGTTGTTGTTGTTGTTGTTGTTGTGATACATATTACATCAGAAAAATACATCAAAAATATATTATATGCATTGAAATAAGTTGTAAATAAATAAATTATGTGTATATAATAATAAAATCTAAATGCAAAATAAAAACAAAATACAATGTATATAGGTAAAATATACCTATATTTATACTTGTAAAAAATAATTTATAGTAAATTAACTTGTAAAAATAAATAAAAATAACAATAAAATGATACATAAAATAATAAATATTGTTCATGTTTTAACCTAAAAAAATATATCATTTATTATTTTAATTTGAATTAATAAATATTTTAATTTTGGTTTTGTCTACTAGTGGGCTGATGTGGCCCAATAGGAGTGGGTCTTCAGTTGACCCGTCGGTCAACTAGACCCCCTGATCCCTAGGGTTGTCAAAACCACTGACCCTCTAATCTTCCTCAATTTTTATTATCCAAATCTTGCGATATTTTGGTATGATTTCTTCAGCATTTTTGTTCCATAATCTTCACTCTTTTACACTACATCGTCACCTCATTCGATGGATCGATGGAGTGGCCAGAATCTTCGATCAAAGATCCATGTGCATACAAATAAGTCATCGGCCACCCTTTGAATTTTGATCTCGCTCCCCCTCAGAAATCCTCAAGTTTCTTGGTCCTTGAGGTAGCTGGTGATAGCAGCTTCTTCACCTAGCAGCTTGGAGTGGAGGAAGAGGCAGGTCAGTGAAGATCCGAGCATCGCCGGAGTAGCTGGAGGAGCTCCACCTTGCTTCCCTGCCTCTCAGATAGAAATCTTAAACTATTTCCATTCCTAGTAGTATGTATAGTCTAGTCTAGGATTTAGTTTTGACTCATTTTGCATTTTATTTCTTAAAATTTCAAATCGAAGTTCGTTAGAGCTTCTGCTTCAGCAATTGTTCCCCTATCATCCGACCGTCCTCTACACGCTTGTCACCTCCACTCTTTTCCCCTTTGAGTTCTAAATTTCCCATGCACCTCCATTCAACCTGATCCTTGCTGGATCAGGAGTTTGGTTCTCCTCCACCCTTGTACATCAGAGAACCTTTGCCCACCTTCATTTTTGTGATTTTTTATCAATAGGACCTCTTGCACCTTCCTTGTTCATTGATGGAACTAACCCTGCATGTAGTGGAATACAAAGAACCCTCCAGGGTTGGAAATTGACTCAGCTAAAGGACTTGGAATCGATTTTCTCCATCAACCGTCGGGGCTGACTCCGGTGACCCTTGGTGCCATCTAATACACCCAAGAGCAAGCCACACTCACCAGGAACATTTTGCGCCTCGCTGCATAGCCAAAGATCATAGGAGTTGAGTAGGAGAGAGGATCGAAGCTTGCTTGCACAAACATTCTTCCCTGTTCTTCCTCACTTACTCTCAACCATTGGATCGA
This sequence comes from Ottelia alismoides, assembly GCA_037367405.1. NCBI lineage: Eukaryota > Viridiplantae > Streptophyta > Magnoliopsida > Alismatales > Hydrocharitaceae > Ottelia > Ottelia alismoides. The sequence goes on along the minus strand of JAZKJV010003955.1, from coordinate 598,253 downwards.
TGAGGAGCTCCAAGTGTAGCAATAGCCATAGGATTCTTCGTCCCGTAGCCATACGATCAACAGCCTGGATCTAATCTCGGACACCCAAAGACAAACCATCACTATGCATCCTCAAGCCACCACATGTTCAAGTAAAAGCCACCAGTCGTTGGATCGCCTTGTAGGGGGTATTTTGCTTAATCACCCTGCCCCCCAAATTTTATATTTTATTTTTAGTCCTTTAAATATACTCTGTAGCATAAAAACTTTTGGTTATTTTCCATGTAGCCCCCGTAGTTGTTTTATTTACGCTTAGTTCCTTGACCATGGCAACCCATGTGCTTGTGCACATGAGGGGTTGGGATTTTTGCAAGGACACCCTAGTGATTGTGTGTTATTGTTTAATCTAGAAACTTTGAGAAACAATTCAAAACTTTTTGTGAATTTTGCATATATCCCATGTTCGATCATGAAAATTACATTTATATCCAAGCTAGCATGGAATGAATTAAATATTATGGGTAATTAAGGTAAAGTCCCCTTTACATTGAAAAGTTGTTCTGGATTGCATTTTTAGTTATTTGTATTTGCAAAACAGATCCTGCAAGTATTGCATTTTCATTTTGTGTACTCTTAGAATTAAAAATATCATTTCGTCGTTAGAATTTATAGGATTTTCAATATAAGTGCCTTATAATATCTTTGATCACATATTTTTTTGTTGGCATTTAATATTAACTTCCTATATTTAAAAATCCAAAAATATTGCATATATTCCTTGTTTGCATTAGAAATCCATAAAAATTAGAAAAATATTTTGAAAAATTCTAAAAAAGTCATTGTTATTTATTATTATATTTTACACCTACAGACCAAAAATCACAAAAAACTTCAAAAGAAAAACCCAAAAATGGAAAAACTATTTTATCTTTAAAAATTTAAAAAAACATTTAAAATCCAAAAATTGTGTTTTTTGCTTCTGAAGTTTATTTAGAATATTTCCCATAGATTAAAATTAGTTTCTTTAATTTTGAGATATTTAGCTATTTTTGTAATCCAAAACAATTCAACCTATTTATTTAAGTCATTGTTTTTCCTTTTTAATTCAATTAAAAATAAAAATAGTAAACATTATAAGAAAAATACCAAAAATATATTTCTACAAGTTATTACGTCAATTAAAAACTCTATTAAAATCAAAAATTATAAAAAGAAAATAACAAAATAGAACTAAAATCCATAAAATTCAAAAAATTAAAAATTCAAAAAATAATTAATTAAAAACCATCTAAAAATAAAAAAACCTTCACAAAATCCCAAAAATAATTGTTATCTTTTTGTCTATAGTTGTTGTCTACTCCACGTATTCGATACCTTAAATACTTTATTTATATACATATTTTGTAGAGTTATAATAAATTTTAGATCCACATTCTATTTTACATTGTAATAATCATTTGTGGGTTAATTGTTGTTGATCTCGGATTCTGTGAGTGTCCGCCTCAATGACATTGTATCTTCTCTCTTTGTGAGGATATTTTAAACCGCTCGCAGGATCCTTGTCAGCATTAGGATGGACGACTTGGATATGGTTTTTCATGAAGAATGGAGTGAGAATAAATCTGTGAAATGAGCTTGTTCGAACTGATAACATATTATTTTTGAGGAAGGAGAGATGTGGTGCTGACAAAAATTAAGTTATAGTATAAATTTTGTCTTAATTAGTAAATGGCAGTTTTTAAATAAAAATAAAAACTAATATATAAATAATTAAATTACGTAAATTATTATATAATTTATAAATTATATTTATAAATAATATATATATTTTATTGTTTATAAATAAAATATAAATAAATATATATGATATACTTAATAAATAGCTTATATATTTTTAATTAGATATTTTAATAAATATGTTATTTTTTTATATTTTATTAGTTCATATAATAATATATTAGAGTTATGTGAATTTTTATGGATTTTAATAAATTCATATATATATATATATATTAATAAATACAGGTATGTACACTGTAGTTCAATTTCATTTATTTTTTAGAGTTATTTATTTATTTAAAATATTAAATAAAGGTTTTACTTTTTGAATTTTTATAAATAATCTACAATATCATAAATAATTAAAAATTGTAAAATCAATTGTTCTATAAATAATATGCACATAATAAAATTAATAACCTAAAAACCCGGTAATCATTAGGTCCCAAAACTGACATTTTGTTAACGGGCTCTAATTTTAATGAAATCACTTCATTGACTAAGAAATATTATTTTACAAATGTAAAGGTGAGTAGAGTGAAAATGGATTCCATATGAAGAAGTTATGAGGTTCGGAAGTTGGGAAATCGACAATTACAAATCGGATTTCTTGGCATATATACAAGTTGTAATATTTTATGTTTTTTTTTATTTTTTATATACATTTTTATTAACACATAGGAAAAGAGTTTGGTGAAAAATATATATAAATGAATTAAATAAAATTAGATTAAGTTTTGTAAATAAAATAAATAAGTAAAATTAATGTATGATGTACAATACTAATTATTTTAATATTTTTTCCTTATCTACCCCACTTAGTTGTTTGTCGACCAAGTCCTACTAACTTGATCTTAGCAGTTAGGTTATATAAATATATCTAACATCTATATTTATATTTATTAGTCATCATGTACAATATATACATATTCGCAGTCTACTCTTTTCTTTCTTTTTATTCTTTTATTTACTTACATGTTTTTAATGTATAAAAATGCATTTTTATTTATGTAGATGATTTTGGTGAAATGAGAGATATAATGCATATTTATATGTAATTGTTGAGGGTTTTAAGACAAAATGTGATAGAAAAGTTGATAAATCATGGATTCATCAACGCCCTATACTTAAACTTTGTTAGTCCCTTAGCAAACACTTAATTGGAAAATAAAGAAAAAAAAAGAAAGTTAGAATAAATTTATTTTCCTAAACCAATTCAAGATAACAGACAATTGACAAAGCATGATCGGGCCTTAAACAAGCATTTTGTCGGAGCCTTAACTAGGAGTAGGATTTTAATATCAATCATCCTCAAGTTCCACAAATCCTTAATCAGGTTCACTTCAATAGCCATCTCAGATCTACTTATCCATATCGCTAACTCTTTCAACTTTGAATTCAATTTGTATGGTGTGTAATATGTGTTAGATCTTCCTTCTTAAAGAAGCAAAGAAGCTGCCCACTCCAATATACACTTACATTAGTTCCTTATCAAGCTATTCTTTTCTCGAGAAGGGGCATATTTCCTTCTAAGTTCAAGTCATGTTGTGTCCACAATCGAATAGAAAGAAGATAGAAGAATGAGAAAAGAACTGGAGTGTGACTAGTATAGTCACATTTCCTTGTGAAGCTCAGTCAGTGTAGCCAAGTCTCCACTAAGATGTGCAAGATTTTTGGAAGCTTATACCATTGTGGTCAAATTTGTATTTGGTGGTTGGCTCCTTTTTGGTAGAATTTGTAGTGTTGCTTGCACTGCATTAATCTTTTTGTGCCCCGACGAATATAGCATGTTTTTTCCATCCACTTGTTGGGGTCTTGTAAAAATTCTGTCAATAGGTCATTCCCTCAATTTAAGCTTTATTTCAACCCCACAACCCAATATTTAGGCATCTGCACCACTAGAAAAGGATAAAATTACACCATTCAAATGAACGGCCCTTCGCAAACCCATGCAAGTCAAGGTAAGTGCAAAGTACATGTGTCCGAAATTGCTCCACTGTTGAAGAGTTAAACAGATTACAGCAAGTGGCCGACTTAGGCAAGTTTAAGTTGAATTATGAATATGGTCCCATCGAACCGAAAGATTTAAGTCAAAGACTTGAAGAATCTAAATTCCAGTTCCTAACTAGGCTCCTTACAATGAAAGTCAAAGGTCATAATCAAACTCTGTCCTTTTTGTGAAGTACATTTTTTCTGAATTTTTTTCATTTTTATGGATTTTAAAGAGTTTGCTATTTTTATGGATTTTAGGTTTTTTTATGGATTTTCAATCTTAGTCCAAATGTTGGATATTGACCTGAATTTGATTCAGAGACAATAAGAAGATTAGGAACTCTTTCTAACATGATTAGTCTTCTCTGAGAGGTCTTCTAGAACTAGATATGAGATTTGATCTCATTATCCAAGTTACTATACATGGATATGCAATCAATCTGACCCTATCTCCAATTATATGCGAAGAAGGCATACTATCCTCAAATGAGTTTTGAGGAATGTTCCTAAAGTGGTAAATCTGAGAATTGGGACTGTTTAGTGATGTTTGAGTCACTGAGTGAAGAATAGAACTTAAGATGATTAAATTGGATTTAATTACCATGGATAATATCATCTTAGATAGTGTTATCCATAGTTATCCAAGAATAATGTGGATGAGATTAACATTATTTTTGTATATTTATAGAGAGGACTTCTAGATAATTAAATTGTATTTGATTATCTTCGATAGTATTAATGTGGATAGTGTTATCTGTAATAATCATGGATAGTTTGGATAAGATCCACAATATCCACTTGAGACTTGATTGTGAATAAGATCCACAAATTAATGTTAATGTGAATTAGATTCAGATTATGTAATAAATGTAAGTATGATTTACAATTAGTTTTGGACCTATGAGTATGATTCATATTTTCCAATGGCATGTTTACAATTATCATAAATAATTTGGAATGATTTATTAATAATTGAATTTGAAAATAAATTAATAAACAAATATTTTTTATTATTATTGAAATATTACAACTATTATATTTTAAAAGGAAAATAAAAGGAGTTCCCTACAAAGGGGGGACACCATGGTTCTAATAATCATGGTAGACGTCCCCAATTTTTAGGAGCCTCCTATTTATTTTTCTTTTATTAATTGTTTGTTAATTAATTTATTGAGAGGATTAAATTGATTTTTTTATTGATTATTGTTATAAACTTTAATCCTAAAATTGGTGATGAGCTCCTTTAATCATAACCATTGATTCAACAATTAGGATTGCAATCTTGTCGATCTGATATGTATATAAGGAGGGGTAGGGCCTGCTCTCAAAGTACAATTAATTCCAGGAGCAACAAGTCTATCATCTCTCTTTCCAAAGGGTGTCCCTCACCGCGATAATGCCCTTAATGTTGGATGTCCCTCCCTTGTCCCACAGGGTCATCCCCTTGTAGGGATTATACCCTTAACGGTGGATAATCCTATTTTTACATTACCAAATCATTTTAATCGATCTCATGTAGAGTTTCTTTATCTTTGATCCTTCAGGATAATGATGAAGAATGATATGTAGTATGGCAAAATCAGGAGCAAGGAGTCAAATCATCTCGTTGGATTTAGGTAAGTATGTGGTTCATCCATGCGCATGCAAGTGTTGTTTCTGTCAGATTGAACTTCAGACAAGAGGTCTCTTGCTTTAGAGACTTGAGGATCACATTCACACTTCAAGAGGTAATCATATACTCGTGTGATATTGATGTTTCTCAATTCATATGATTCCATCGAACATTATATTAAATCCCGATGCTATCGCGACTTGTTTGACAAGTCTGTTTTTCGATTTGATGTGATTCAATCCACACACTTCCTTGATGTGCGTGGCCTTCAAAACCTCCCTTCATAAAATCAGAGCACCTAGGTCCCTAAATAAATGAACATATAATCCTAATTAATTAGAATCAATAATTGACTCAAATTATTTTCGAACTCACTTAATTAGGGTGCTCATGCTACAAGGTTTATTTTACCAATTTGTATGCCATTTTTAGATCTAAAATGATTTAATGGAAAATTAAAATATACATCATAAAGAGGGACTTTGTTCTGTAAATTACTCAATATATGAACATCAAATAAGGTAATCCAAGGCATTAGTAGATAGAGCGTATAAATATGATTTCAAATAGACCAATTTCATTGAAATTGGATGCCATATCCATGAGATCAAGCATGAGCCCAAATCTAACGGAGTCTGCTGCTCCTTACTTCTCTACAGTCAATGGTGCAATGGAGGTGCTCCAGTGACGTCCTAGAAGCATCTAATTGATCCTACTCCTTTGTCGATGGTCGGAGAAGCTTGAGGAAGGACGGGCATAATCAGGGAAGGGGCTGAGACAGAGCGAGAGTGTCTGGATCAGCATGTCGATGGAGCTATGTTGGAGGCAAAGCTCGAGATCGGAGAAGGGTACGATCCTCTGATTAGTGAAGTACTTGGACAACCACATCGGTTAGATTGATAGTCGAAGCGTGTGGGGTGCGAGTTGGGTATAGTGGATGGAACGGACGGCTGGATCAAAGGGGAGGAGATGAAGCGAATCCATGATTCATCTACACTATATGGTTGTTTTAGAAAAAACCCCTTAACAAATCACTTCTTAATCTCCTTAATTTGTATTAATTAAGAATCACTAACAATGTCAAAATTAGGGTTAAAAGTGTTGTAAATAAATAACCCTATTTTTGCCCAGTTTGAACCTACTATTTTGGGTACAATTATTCGAAATTCTTTTTCCATTATATTCTTTGATTAGTTAACTAACATGGCTTCAAGAATTATAATCCATAAAATCATAAAATTAAAAGAAAATACAAAAATCTGAAATTATATATTATATATTTTATCTCTGCTGACTTTATTTGAATTTTCTAACATATAAAAAATCCATAAAAAGATTAAATATGTATATAGTGTGTATAAAGTAATGTACTAAGTAAAATACAATTAAAATACAAAAAAACACAAAATCCAAAAATATCATATTTTATTATTTATAGAGTACCTCCAAAAATACTTTTTGTACAGTTGGCTTCTTTTTATTTTGCACGAAGGTTGTAGATCTCGTCAAGACGAGCAACTTCCGTTGGTGACCAATTTTTTATTTGACTTCATTTATTTTTTGTTTTTATTTTTCTTTTTATTTATTTATTTTATTAATTAATCCTTAATTTTATTTTAGGGATTTTTACCCGACAGACCCTATAATCTTTGTCAATTACCTCCATGAACTTTGAAACAAACTAATTCCCTCCTCGACCCAATAAACTTTCTAACCCTTACCCTACAGACCCTATGGATAACCCACATCCATTTGGTTGTTAAAACTAACCGGATTCTGTGAATTTCTTTTCAACAATACCCAGTTTGTTTCTCAAAATTACAAAAATGACATCCCTTCTCCTTCACTCCTCTAGTCCTCCTCCATGAGTTCCCCCTCACCCCTCCCCTCTGCCCGACCTTCCCTCTGCCTGACCTCTGCTCCGCTCGACCTCCCCTCCGCCCGACCATCCCTCCTCCCCTCCACCCGACCTCCCCTCCCTTGACCTCCCCTCTGCTCAACCTCCCCTCCGCCCTACCTCGCCTCCTTCTGACCTCTCGTCCCCTGACCTCCCCTCTGCCTGACCTCCCCTCCCATCGACCTCCACCCATTTCACCCCTCACCCACATCCACCTCCTGCCCAGGCCTCCTCCCACCGACCTCCACCCATGCCTCCTTCCGCCCAGGCCTCCCCCCTCATCCCCTCTACCTCCACCCCGCCCAAGCCTCCTCCCTGACCCCCATCCCCCGACCACCGACCTCCCCTCCCATCGACCTCCACCCAGACCACCCCTCACCCCCTTCGCCTTCTACACAGGCCTCTTCCCACCTGCCTCCGCCCAAGCCTCCTCCGCCCAAGCCTCCTCCTACCCAGGCCTCCTCTCACCGATCTCCGCCCACCCCCCTCCTCCATCTCCCTCGACAACCCCAGCTTCATCTGCCCCAAACCCACCTCTGTCACAGCAACATCGCCTCCCTCTGCACTTTTTGCATGTGTAAGCCAAAGTTGTACCCCAAACCCACTTCTCCCCGCAGCAACACCTCCTCCCTCTGCACTTGTTGCACGCGCGAGCCAAAGTTCTGCCCCAACTCCCACATCTCTGATCTCCTCAGGCCACGCCTCAATGGAGACATCTCCATAGACTATGAAGTCCTCCGCCCACAGCTTCGCCCCCTCCCCAGTGTGATGTGTACATCGGTCTGGGAAAGCAAGAGGAGGAAGGGGGAGAAGGATGAATGACGGAGAAGAAGAAATCCAACTGATGGATTTCCTTTTGTTTGAATACTCATTTTAACCCAAGCAAGTTAACCTTAGATGTGTCAAATTGACGGTAGGGTTTGTACGGTAAGACGGAGCAAGTTTACGGGGTCGAGGGAGGAATCAGGTTGTTTCAAAGGTTGTAGAGGTAATTGATGAAGATTATAGGGTCTGTAGGGTAAAAATCCCTTTATTTTATTATTATTTTTGTTGTTTTATTTTAATTTTATTTTTTATTTCATTTATTTATTTATTTATTACTTTTTGGTTTTTATTTTCTTCCCTTCTTCTTCCCTCTTTCTTTTTCCCTCTCCCTTTTCTCTCTTCTCTCTTTCCTCTTTCCGCTCTCTCTCTTCTCTTTCACCCTCTTCAGGTCATGTGCTCCACATGTGACCTCCTCCCCCATCTCTCAGGCAATGGTGCCATTTGATGAGCATGATTTTCACCTCTTTAATAATACATAATTGTAGTATCTGAGATGAAAATCGATCTATCAAAAACCACAATTTTTTATATTGTAGAACAATTTTTATGGTAAGTATACCAAGGTCGAAACAGGGAATGTTGTATTTTTAGTTGCACGATTTTAAATAAATTAAAGTGATTAATTAAGTGTAATATTGACCTTTGTGTTAAAAAGTAAATTGAAAGAATAAGAAATGCAACGTAATGTGAGAAAAATAAACAGAGAGGAAAATGAAGCATTGTATTTGTGATTATATTATTTCAATCCTCAATTAAAGTGATCAGTTAATCCTTGAAATAAATTCAAAGACCTAAAATAAATAAACCCAATAATTGTATCCAATTAAATTCCAATCTGTAGGATAAATGAATAATCAATGAATAATCTTGTAACTGGTCAGATTAATGGTAATTTTCCTAAGATATATTCCTCAATGAATAATCAATAAATCTAACTATTTGTCCTTGGTTAATCCCATGCAAAAATAGAGCAAGTCCCTCAAAATAGTATGCACAATCTTAGATGAAGCTACTCTATAAGGTTGTTTTAGCAAAACTTCCTAAATAATTCACTTCTTAATCCTCTTAATTTGTATTAATTAACAATCACTAACAGTGTTGAAATTAGGGTTAGAAGTGATGTAAATAAATAACCTTATGTTTGCCAAATTTGAACCTATTATTTTATGTATAAATATTACTTAATTGGACTAAATTATTTTTCCATTATAATTTTTGATTAATTAACTAACATGACATCAAGAATTAAAATATATAAAATTAGAAAATCAAAAGAAAATACAAAAATCTGGCATTACATATTTTGTACATATTTTATCTCTGCTAACTTTATTTGATAATTTTCTAACCTATAAAAAATCCAAAAGAAATAGATTAAATATTTATATAGTGTATATAAATTAATTTACTGATTAAAATCCAATTAGAATAAAAACAATTCACAAAATCCAAAAATGTGGTATTTTATTATCTATATTGTACCTCCAAAAATACTTTTATTTCAATTGACTTGTTTTGATTTTGGGTCCTTCATGAAAGTTGTAGATCTCATCGAGACGAGCAACTTTTGTGTTTACCACTTTTTGATTTGACTTCATTTATTATTTCTTTTCTATTTTGTTTTTATTTGTTTTATTTTATTTATTTAATCCTTAATTTTTTTAATTTTGTTTTTTTATTTTTAAATTTTTGCATTTTATTTGTATTTCTCTCTCACTCTAGATACTAACTGCATTTTCTCTCTTCGCAGATAACTCAGAGCAAATTTTTGGACAAAAATCAAGGATCTACGAACAATACTCTATTTTTATTTTTGAGAGAGAGAGAGAGCTTAGATTAGTTTTATTTTCTACATCAATTATAGGGTCTCCCTATAAACCTTTATTTTTGTAATAATTTGGACTTAACTCTTTGTGGCTTATCGGGTCTGTTTCAACCCCTTCTGTGTGGTTGGGACCCGACTTGAGTGGTGTCGGAATTACGTGAACATATGCTAGTTTAAATATTAATCCTTGATTATGATCGTATTTTTTAGGCCATATATTTTCACTAACAAGATGCACTAGTAGCTCGTTTAACTTAGCCAAATTTTAAATTATTTTTTCCTGCTAATAGAATTATATGCTTAGGGTGTTTTTCATCTATACATATCATTTAGTGTAAGTTTTAAATTCCTTGTGTTGCATCTTGCATGACGAGCGTGAGGAATCACTATAAGTCTTCTTATTAACATGCATCATTTATTTAACGCTTGCATTGGCTTTCTCGATCCTCTCTACTTCAGTTTTACAACTTAGGATTTAAAGAATTAGGACTGCTCATTAGGGGTAATATTTTTTGTGCTCATAAAGAACTCAGTGATAACATTAACCTTAAATCAGTACTTGTAATCAAGGTGACTGTAAATAAACTAACATAAAATCAACCTTATGACCAGTGAAGAGAAACCCACTCATTGTTTGTAAGGAACGAATTGCACATTTAGGGTAGGGCCAAAACCTAGGGGCCCCATTCTGACTACTGAATTTAAAATGACTAGTTACTTCTTAGAGAGGGAACTATTGTCTCCCTTAGCATATTGAGTGGTTAAAGGCCAACGTGTAAGGCACTGTCCTGAAGTAATACGAGTAGCCATTCTATGGTCCATGCTTACACCCATATTGGTTGAAAGTTGAAGCAACTAGCCGTATGAATTTGGGCCAGTCATTATGACACTCTCCAAACCTAAGCTCAACTTAATCTTTTCAGAGATTGTTTTATCACTAAATTAAAAGTCACCAGAGAAACAGCCAAGCTCTAGAATGTCTTCATAATTGTCGAGTGGGTGAATCTATGGCTTTGATTTGTGTTTGATTTATTTGTGTCCAAAAGCCATACATTTGTACCTGTTGTAAATTGTCACTCTCTTGACTCTATCAACTTGCTCTTATCAATTATCTTGACATCCGAGATGGATTTCTTTGAGGAATTCAGTTTGAACTTTGTGAACGCTTCACAAAACCCTTAGAATTCATGTCTCCTTGGGATCAAGATAACTCTATTCTCAAATCCGCTTGGTCCTGTGATGACCATCTTCTTAAGACCAAGCTCAATAAGTCACTCTCGAGGTTTAGTCAATCCCGGACTAACCCTCTCTTTATTTCTCCCTCTACCAAGGAAACTCTAGTCTTTGATAGAACTGTGGGATCTAGGCCTGTTCCCTAACTAGAAAAGAGGAGACTGAGAAAGGTTGGTATCGGAGTTGGAGTAGCCGGTATGCAAGGACCAACCACCTAAGCTATTGATAGTGGATGTGTTGATTATGTCGAGTATTGGATGAGGAAGTTCGAATATGAAATCTGACTTACAACATTTTTCTTTTTGACAGTTCGAGGAATTTTGAAATCGAGAAATCTCGATCGAAGCAGGTGCTATAAAAGAGCAGTTAGCTGATTTGTATTTACGAATTCTTATAGATAATTCATTAGTCGAGTGGAAGGAATTAGGAGATGAAGAATCAACAGGGGCCTTGAGAACTAGTAGGAAGATAGAAAATGAGAAGAAGAAAGGATTTTTTGGTTGACACCTATATCTAATTCAGACACATATACATATGAAGGTGAAGAAAAAGACAAAATACCTCCAATTAAGAATCATGGTGAATACGAGAACAACAATCATACAATGATGGCAATCCTGGCCTGTATAACCGTAGTTGAACAACATAATGGACTATTGAGAGCCTGGATAGTAGAACTAGAAGGAGCTGGAAATCAGGACGAGACTACTATGTAAGACACATACCTTCCGGAGATTGATGAGGACTACAACTGGCTAACACCAATACTCCCTGAGGATGCGTTTCCCTGCATTGCTCCCGAAGTTTGGAAGAAACAACCACAAAGTACCCTACTCTTTCCTTCCAAATTTTGAGCTAGTATGTGACAACCTCTCTCACCCTAGGGTTAGTAAGGACTAAGTTAGATTGAGAACCACTCCCTTCGCCTTGACTAATAAGGCGGTATACTTGCTGAAGAACTTAGGGGAGGTGGTCTCAACATGGGCTACAATCAAGACTCTATTCCTAAAGAAATTCTACCCAATGAGTAGGATTAATCAAATGAGGATCAAGCTCACAAGATTCACCTAGCATCCCAATGAACCATTTCATGAAACCTGGGAGAGTTTTACGACTTAATTCAAAAATTCCCTGGGCATGGCATAGGCAAGATGATGTTGGTCCAAGGTCTTGTAAGTGGTTTAAACCAGGAAATGCAAGGGTTATTTAGTTCCTCTTGTGGAGGAAGCTATATGGGGCATCTTGAGGACACAGTCTACATGGTTTTCGAGAAATTACCAGACACAATCTGTGCACAAACCACAAGTCGAGCCTACATGGCAACCCCCTTTCACTCTTATCAAAAAAGGGGGGAAATAAGACTATGAACAATCTCTCTACAAACCAAAGTGACGACATGGGGATCATCGCTGATAAGTTAACTATGGTCGAACAAATTTACAAGAAGGTGGACGAACTCCATAAATCTAATCATATGTAGAAATTATCTAAGCTGCCCAAACAGATGGAGGAATTTGCTGATAGGGTATCTAAGATTCAGATACCTGCACAGAATACACCCCTCTCCTCCACACACACCAGATTCTCTACATTAAAGGGTAATGGATAGGGCAATAGAGCGACTGGGGTGAAGTTCAATTTTTCTCCCAGCAAACCAAAGAAACCTCTGCTCAGACAGTTTATGAGGAACCTCCATAAGTGGTGGAGATCAATTGAGTTTGGTACAACCTTGACCCCATCAAGCGACAGGATTCCAACTCAACTCTGAACCCTCATCCACCCCAATCTAATCTTGGATATCATCCCCAGCATTAGCAACAGCGACAATACTAGCAGACATGTTCGGGTTACCAATACCTGCAACATCAGCAATAGTACTAGCACTAAGGCCAGCATGGACAGTACCATCAGAACCAGCAACCCCAAGCCAGACAAGTCCAGGGTTCTTTGTTGTGCAAGGAAATTCAGGATTTTAAATTCATTGAATTATTTACACAACCCAAAAAAACCCTCAACAAAAATTATTTGTGTCTATTCAAAGCTTAAGCCAACAAATAAGAAAAAGAATGTAAGCACAAGAACAATAATAAGTGTTAGTTATTTACATGTATAGCATACATGATCGAACTCAGGAAGGCTACAAAAATCTCGAGGGTTATTCAATTCAATGAAAAATCAATGAAGATAAAAAGGGAATTCTATGAACATTACTCTTGGTTTTTTTATTTTTGTATTTTTTGGAATTTTAATTTTATATTTTTATTTAGTTTTTATTTTATTTTTTAATGATTTTTAATTTTACAAATTTTTTTATCTTAAAATAATGAATTAATAATTAAGGAAATTGAATAAATACAATCAACTGCTATTTTTTATTTTCCAAATATATCAAAAACATAACAAAAAATTAAACAAAAATTACTTTTAAGTTTTTGAATTTTTTCTAATGTTTTTGGTATTTTTCCAGAGTTTTTGGAATTTTTAAAATCCTTAAAATAAATAAAAAATCGAAAATAAAGCTAATAGAGTACAAAGTAGATGTTTTTGAAATTTTAAAATAACAAATTAGATCAAAAATATATAAAATATGCACGTACAGAAAGATAAATTTTTATATTTTCCAATCTATGATTTTTTTTAGGAATTTTCTATGAATTTCTATGAATTTATTATGCTTTTAAATGTTTTATGATTTTTATGGTTTTTATGAGGATTAAAAATGAGAAAATGGTACGGAAATTAAAAGAAATGAAATAAACAATCAAGAATGTTTTTAGAATTTTTCACAAAAAATATATTTTTTATTAATTTGTAAATACAGGTAGTGGATTTTTATGAAGCTTTTGAATTTTTAAAATAATAAAAATAATGAAAATGCAAAATAAAAATTAATGGAAGATCTACATAACCTAAAGTTAACTCAATTTTTGTAGATTTTTTTAAGAAGTTTTATTAATTTTTATTTGATTTTTAACATGCAAATAATATGTAGGTTCAGAGGAGTATATATGCAATTACTTATAGTTTGTAGACTAAATGATAACACAATTAAAACATGCAGGGTCAGATATGCAATTTGTCTAGAATATGTGTGTATCTGCACTTGAGTCAAACATGATGGATTGGATTTAATAGCAAATATTTTATTTTCAAGGGCCAATTAATAACAAACAAATTGCATGCTCTTTATTGCAAATAACCCAAGAAATATGTGTGGTGCACGCTTTGAGGTTCAAATAGGACAACATGTAATTAAAATAAATAACAAGGAGATATATGCAATTGTTTTAACATCTACAATGGACACATGTCCACAATGGACTTATTTGTAAATTAAATAAAGATAGGTTTAAGAGCGCAAAATTACCCTTTAATCTACGTGGCCTTATCGATGGTTGGATGGTGTTGGATCTTTGATCGGATGAATGAGGCTGAATTGTGCTCGAGTGGTGAGGGATCAAATCTGGGCTTCAATCCACGACGAAGGATTAGGGATTTCTAGATGGTCGAGATTGAAACTGGACGTTGTGTTCTTGATCGTGCAGTTGCAAGAGAGGCTGGAAGAAGTGACTTGAAGGTGACATCTAGTGAAGTTGAATTGGCTATATATCATTCAATCGCAACTCGTTCATCCCCCTGAAGGTCTCTCTTCTCTCCTGCAACAATTCCGCATCGACTGATGGTGAAGATGAGGCTTGAAGACGTACAGATGTGGATCTGGGGCTCAAGAGGATATGCGACTAAAATGGATCTACATGTGTCGATTCCTGGGTCAAGTTGTGTTCCCAACACCTGCAATGAAGTGTTGCTGCTCGAAGGATCCCTCATACCAAATTTATTAGCAGAAAAACAAAAGAAATTGTGAATGAATGGGGGCTCCGGCGAAGATGATCGTAGAGGGAGACGATCTTTAGATTGGAGTGATCTAAAGGGGGTCAGGTTGTGAGGAGGATGAAGAATAGAGTGGTGAGCACAGTCGAAGTGTTGGATGTGATAAAGGGTGATCAAAGCACCTCTGATTGTGTAGATCGGAGGGAAATGGGTGAGATATGATTTCAATAATTAGAGAATTTAAATCACAAAAATAAAGACAAAAAAGAAGGGGAAATGTGATCAAGGTTACCTACATTGAAGAATGGAGATGAAAGTCGCCTCCATCTGCAGTGGAAGGTAGAGACTGGGAACTACACCGTCGAAATTGGACGAGTGGCTGGATCACGTCCTTCAACCTCAAATTGCTCTCCTGATCGGAGCTCTACTCCCTTGTCACAGAAGAAGACACTCTCTCACTCGATCTCAGGAATTTTGGGGTGAAAAGCGGATCAAAACACGATCGGAGGTGATTTAGAATTATCTATAGGTAGTGACTCCGGTGAGTTTTGAATTTGAAAATGTGAGCAAATCGAGGTGATATCTTATGATTTGAAGAGATAGTGATGGAAAGGGTTAATTGGGTTGAAGTTTTGGAGAAGGAAGGGGGCTGGTTAGTGACTGGAATTGCATGGAAAATTAGGAGAAGTGTGGGTTGGACACGAGATGTGCGGAGTGGATGGTGTGGACCAAGCAGTTGACTCGTGTTAACAAACCCTGGTCGGCCAATCAGTAAGCGTGGGGAATGAGTACAAAATATGTTAAACAATAAAAATCAAAGAAAAATTAAATAAATTAGATAAAAAAATCAAAAATGATTTTAAAAAATTAAAATATTGTAAAGATGAAATGTTAGGGATTAAATATAGTAAATTTAGATTATTATTAATTAATTAATTAAGGTATATACAAGGGTTAAAATAAATATAATGTGTTATTTATATGTATATATACATATATATATAATGCTTTGATTTTTAATTATTTATTTATACAAATATATACATAATGTAATAATTTATTTATTTACAATATTATACAAGGATATTAATGAAATTTTTATTTGATTTTTAGGAATTATTTATTAAGTTAAATAAATAAGGATATGTATAATATAGACATAGTGATACATACACAACATTTACATGTTTTTATTTTTGTATATTTTTTATTTTTGTGATTTTTTATTTGTATTTTATATAAGTTAAATACAATATTTATAATTAATTGAAAATACAATATTTACAAATGTGTACAAGTAATTAAGTAAATAAATAATGCATATAGTATACATAGGTATAATATACAATACTACCCCAAATAGCCACATTTCACAACTTAACTCTGACTTGTATGAAACCACCTCCATTTTAAAGATTATTTAATTTAGAGTACATTGAATGTGAGTTTGCTGAATTTTGAGTTTTGGTGGAGAAGATATTGATCTTACAAGTTGACCTTTGTGGCTTTTTTAGTGTTATAATACACAATATACATTGATTTTTATTGCAATTATTTTTGTTATTTAAAAAAGATTTTTATATACAAACTTCAAGAAGAAATCATTTTTATTTGAGTTTATTTTGAGTAAGAATAAATTAAAGAAAAGAATGTGTATTATATACAGTACTGTACAGATGATGAATATATACAAGTAGTAATTGGGCCTTATCTCCCCCTACTTTATTCCTTGTCGACCAGGTGGAGTCTTGACCTTCTCTCAGGATCAGAGTCAGTATGTATCTTCTATTACATATATAATGTCCTTCATTTTCTTTATTTTTCCTTTACTTTCTTTATTTATTTATTTTAGATAAAACAGTGATAAATATACAATATTTACACAAGAATAAAGGTTAGTAAAAGAATGGTTTTATTGGTATTTACATGTGTTTTATAAGGGATTTTAAGCTAAATAAATGAATAAAGATGATGAAATGTATATTCATCAATCTTCCTCTCCAATCTCTCCTGAACTCCAATGAGTGATGGATGAACTTCATGACATGAGAGTTGATATCAATCGACTCTCCAAATGGAGAGATGAGTGCATTGCACCACAAACTGTGATTCTCGCTCAAGTAAATGCTAATCCTAATAACCTAGGACATAAGGATTAGTTAATAATCTCATAATGTTCTTTACCTAAATACAAGATCTATCCGCATGATGACATGAATCGTATTTCTCTCAGGAGCAGAAAGACCGTAACTATGTGTAATCGAGTAAAGGAACGCGGTGACATAGCTCTAGTGTCCACATCTAAGTATACATCTGGAGAAAAAGAGGAGGAGAGACCACCAACTCTCACACCGGAGCACCACAACCCCTCAGAGTCAAGCGAGTCTGAATCAGAAGAAGAGGACTCACAACAACAACAGCATCCCCCACAGCTACAGTTGTCGTTTTCTTTTTCCAATACTAGTCAAATTCCTAGTGTCAAATCTGGTCATGTACAAACTTCTAGTTTCAATTGAAGGATATGGTTAGATCCTCAAGCACATCACGGAAGCGTGAGCGTCGTATCGAATACGACGAGGAGCGACTAGTGGCACTAGTTGCTCGATGCAGCGGAATTTAAAAAATTTTCTTACGACGAAACCACATGATCCAAGAACACTTCTCGGATCATTCGTCTAAACCACAAACAAGTAATTAGGATTACCTCTTGAAGCATGGTTGCGATCAAGTCTCAAAACGAAGAGACCTCATGTCTCAAGTCCGATCCGACGGAGGAGACGCTTGCGAGCGCGGGGATGAACCGCGTGCTTCTCGCAATCCAAGTTGATGATCCAAGCGGCGGATCTCCTGATCTCGACACACGAGATCCAACATCTTCTTCACGAGCGAGGCGCACCGAAGGAGACGGAGATCCACGAGCAGAAGAACGGGCAGCATAACGACGATGCCGCAGCGATGGAGAACCTCTCCATGGCATCCATGGTGGACGGCCATGAGAGGGAGAGAGAGGGCTAACCTCTAAAGAGAAAGAGAGAGGGAGAGAGAGATGCTTCTCAAGCATTATGTGTAAAAAGAGAGCCAAGAGTGCCTCTCTATTTATAGGGTTTTGGGATCCATGGATCTCAATCCATGTGTCATATAAAATCAATGGTTGAGATTGATTTATGACAATCCAATGGTCAAGATTGTTGTTGGTAAAAGCCAACAACTTGTGATTTAATTTTGATTAAATATATTTGATAAATCAAATAAATATTAATACCAAATTAAATCAATCAAATAAGGAGAGAGAGAATAAAGGAGATCAACCTTCCCCTTTGGAGGGCAATCTCATGGATTCCCATGAGATTGCATATCTCCTTGATTTTCTCTCTACTTATTTTCCAACAACTATTTGTTGGGATTTTTATTCACCAAAATAATTCTCAATTAAATTTGGGAATATTGCAAATCTTGACATTGTAATATTGTGAATCATATTCACAACCCAAAACAAAATGTAATTTACATTTTCAATTAATTAGACAATGTGTATCCAATACACATTAATAATTAATCTACTAATATAAATTATATTTAACTCTCTCTAATACATTATAAATCACATTTATAATATATTATGAATAATTGGATATTACTATCCACATTATTCTTATCCTTGATAATTAAATCATATTTAATCATCTTGGATCTCTTTATCTCATGTGTTCAAATAATATGAATCACATTCACATTATTCACATCTTTGATAATCAAATCACATTTAATTATCTAAGATAATTCTCCTTATAATATGAATCAAATTCATATTATTCATGATAATTAAATCACATTTAATTATCCATTTTCTCAATGCTCGGATACATATATCAACAATAGAATTATCCATGAACTCTTTCAAGGACAATGCGCTTTCTCCGCGAATACTTGGAGATAAGGACAGGGCGATTGTATTGTTCCACGTATAGTGACATGGATATTGAGATCACATCTCAAATCCAGATCTCGGGCCTCCCATAGATGCTTGATTAAATCAAGACCGCAAATCTAATCTTCTCATTGAATCTGAATCACATTCAGATCAATGTCCAACATTTGGACTAAGATCAGATTACTTCTCTACCGAGAGGAGTCACTAAAATCCAGACCCGTTTCATCACTCCCTAGGAATGGAAGCGTCATGGTTATACAACCGTTTATGATCACATCACCCTCAGGTATTCCTAATACCTGTACATCCTGCATACTGGAAGACTCAGATTAAACCCGAAGTATTAGATCAACTTTACACTGTCTACTTCAGGGTTTTATCAGTAAGTTTCTCATTCGATCATTGGGAGTCAGTATCGATCATATACTTTCCAAAAGCATATATCATACCTAGGTCTTGATCATATACTTTCCAAAAGTATATATCAAACCTACAAATTCAGTCAAGCTTCCAAAGCGAGACGACCGTGCGCACGGAGTTTGATTCTTCCCAATATCTCATGAGTGAGCTCATGTCTTCCGGTTCAGTAGTGAACCTGTATGATCCCTTTGAGAGATCGTATTACTCATATGCCCTTATATGCACACCAGCGCGCCGGTGTATAGACCTTGATTAGGTCATCAACCTATTGGTCTGCCAAATGTACATACTCAGACATATAGTAACACATCTGTCTCTGGTCAGAGGATGTGTGCCTATATCATGACAGCATATGATATAGGACTTTGGTTATCTCGATCTCGTTAAGTCATCTCTTTGACCTAACTCATCCGACACCTCCGAATCTCTATTCCTATGCAGAGGACCTGCATCAAGAGGTCGGTCAGATATCAACCTAAATGAGATAGGATTGCCATCTCCTACTCAGGTTGGAGATCATCTCTTAATAATCATTTGACGGTGCTTGATGAGTCCTCAATCTAACTCATTAGATATTCATCTAAGCACCAGCCTCTATGATTCAATAATTGAATCAACAGCTGTATGATCATTAAGATGGCCATGGTACATAACCCTAATTGTACTAAGGGACCTATTATGCAAATTATGTATTCTTCATTTCAGATCAAGGAGTGAATTGCAACAACATTTATTGCATAATGGCTCGCCGTGGGCTCGCATTTCCAACAATCTCCCACTAGCCCAAAGAGCCATTAATGGGCTAATCATTTAAACCCACACTCATGTGACAATCATAGGCTATTTAGAAAATAGGTAGGTAAGCTGATCAGTCACTCCGTTCCCAAGAGACTACGCCAAGTCTTTTTACGGCACTCGCATATCTCCTAGTAACAGTGCTCGCATCCAATGCGAATGTTGCATCCTATGCAACCAATACTCAATTTTGTTGGTTATAGTGTCCTTGACACTACATCTTATTAATTATCATAACCGGTATTCCCATAATCCTTATTAGAATACCTTCATTCCTGGAGATCTCTATCTCCTAAGGTATCTACAGTCAAGACCCTTATAGATCACTATCTACAAGATCTTAAACTTTTGAAGATAAGACCTTGAGATCACTATCTCTAAGTTTTATCATCTTTGAAGATATTATTATTACTACAATCAAGTGTTTTATCTCCATAGTAGGATTAGTAACAGTTTACTACTCCCACTGCATGGCAGACATCTGGTTCTTGTACACATCTAGCATATACCGAGCTTCTCATAACTGATGCACAAGTGCAAGCAGTTCTAGCATTCACTTCCTCAACTCTTTGAGGTGCTATCCCTTTAGACAGGTCACTACCACATCTTAAGGGAAGGAAGCCTTTCTTGGAATTTTCCAGAAAATGGAATAAGTCCAAGGTGTACTACTAATGCGACAGTCCCAATACCCTCTTCACTTTGCTTCCGAACGACTTCAGAATTAAGATCTAAGAGGTATCCTTGAGATCGTATCTCAAGGTATGGAACAACCAAATTATAAAACACTTATTATTTATTCTTATATCATTCCAAATGATTAGAATAATATCTACATTTAGCACGATGAACACAATGGCACTCCCACTAAGCTTCACATGGTTCATCAAGATTTTATCTGAAATCATAACATTTATAATTTCATTAAATCTTATGTTCCAACTACAAGAAACTTATTTGAGTCCAAAGATGGAGTTCTTCAGCTAGCACACCTTGCTTTCCTCAACCATGAAGCCCTGGGGCTACTTCATATGAATGTCCTCAGAGAGGTATTCATAGAGGAATGCAATCTTGACTCACATCATGAAGATGCCATAGTCAAGTTGTGCAGCTATAGTTAGCAATATTCTGATGGGTTAAAGCAAGGTCACTGTAGAGCAAGTCTTATCGCAAGCGATGCCTTCTCTTCGATGTGTAGCTCATGGCTACGAACCGTGCTTTGAAGGTCTCTACCTTCTCATCAGGTTCCCTCTTTCTCTTGAAGATCCATTTACACCTTAATGGGTCTGACCCATATAGGTGGATCCTCGAGGGTCCATATACAACACTTGTATATGAAGTCTACATTAGACTTTTATTTCTAACATCCATCCTTCCATGTCATGATCCTCAGGAGCTTCATCACATGTAGTCCGATCATTTTCAGATTTAACTGACACATGGAATCCATCCTCAAACTTATTTGAAGAGGTATTAATGTTTCATCTTTAATTATCTATTTCAGTTTCCGATTTCAGGAGCCTCATTATCTTTTCAAGATTAAATGAGTTCCTTTACTTCATTTTCATCTTGATTCTCCAGAGAGTCATCCTATAAGAATCATATTCTCAAAGATGAGATCTTTTAAGAATCTCAAGGTCATAAAGTAGGTATCCAATACCATCCTTTATTTTCCTAATGAAGTAGCACTCTCTAATGCTAGATTCCAGCTTATATGTATGGAACCTTATTAAGTATATAACGCAGTCTCTACTACATATATATCTTGGAAACTTAAGAAATAATTATGCTAGGATTAATCATTGATTAAATCATGTCACACATGATCAATTGTATCTCCCTACAACTCCTTTGAGTTAAGGTTCATTAGGAGGATTGAGATAGGAATGATATTCATATCTCCATAAGGTATTTCTTGAATTCATCCAATAGGTACGGGCTACCTTGGTTAGATCGAATTCATTTCATCTTCCTTCAAACTTTGGTTCTAAACCAAAATTGCGAAATCTTTGAACATTTCAAAGGTTTCTTAGGTGAAGAGAAGAGATCTCATATCATACATAATCATTAACAGATATCACATATCCATAATGTTTACTATGATATAGATGATCTGCATACATCAATATGTATGAGATCCTTAGTACCTAGGCATCTTACACCTTTCCCAAGGAAGGATGTATTAGACAATATTCACAAGTATGTGAGATTTTAATCTTTAGACAATCTAAAGTTTCATGTCTTACCAGTCCATTGATTTCATCAACAGACATATGTCCAAAATTTGATGCCAGATCATTGCCAAATGATCTTTATCCTCCTATTGATCTTTTAAAGGTTTAATTTTCAGTATTAGAAATCTTAATGAACCATTCAATAATTTTCTAATTTAATAGAGTCCACTAGATTTTAGATTACTATCTGAAATATTTCCATCATAACTCTTTATGATAGATTTATTACAGAATTCATGTTTATATCCAACAATTAGAAATAAACAATGAGTGTATTCTAATATCTAGGTTATAGAGACATTCTCTAAGACTAAGGGCTCCCACTGAAAATATGAAGTCTATTGATCTCATGGAAATTGTTGCAACACTTGCATCATTTTCAACATGGATGACCAATAAACCTTAAGATCAAATTTCTAATACATATGCAACCAATTGCAAGTGTCATTAGAAAATTTGAGATACAATTATTAGACTTTATCTTATCAAATAAGTAAGTCAATATCAATGATTATATGTAGATTATACTGATGCTCCATCCGAGTCCTTTTCTGAGGATTCTAGACAGACTTGATAGTCATACTATCAACACATCAACTTATTGCAGTATTGGCATTCATCCAACTCTTTGGATGTCATATGGAAGTTACAGAAGTACAGTCAACTCTTTGACTATACCTCTTACTTGGGTCCAACCCATGCTTCCACTGCGCTCCCTTTGTCTATAAGCAACCTTTGCTCAAGACCAAGGATCTCTCATGTTAAAATCAAAAATTTCAATATAAGAGTATTTCAACATTTATACAAGCTTCATTTAAGTTCATATAATATGAATATTATGAAGCTTCATGAATGACTAGAGTATAGACAGTAGAATGATGACACTCATCATCTACATCCATCTAAACTCTTTGAAGCATCGGTTCAGGTAGGTATTTAAATAATTTGAATACATTATCTCTAATAGAGCTACCATTCTACATGATGTAGAGAACCATGTCATTCATGATTAAATGTCAAGAGCACATATATATGCCAGAATATCTTTATTGATTTTATAAGGATTAATTTGATAATTACGATCATCATCGACATGTCACTTCAAAAGTACATTCGATAAGATCAAGACTTATAGAGACATACAAACCCTAGGGTTTTAGTCCTATTGTCTATTTAATTATCACTTCTCATTGTTATGAGGAAACTTGCACATTGCAACCACATACATTGTGTGTCCAATTGCAAGTACAATATCTGGATTATAGGGTCCAATCCACGATATTTACTGGTTATCATTGAGTATAATATTGAGTGGGTTTAATGAAGGATTATCTGAAATAAAAAATTTGCATGAGTGTATATATTTATATATATACATGTTTTACTTTGAATTAGGAATTTTATATCAAAGTTGTCTTGTCATGTCAACAATGAAAGTTTATTCCCTTAATCACTTTCAATGTAAGAGATATACTTACCATCATATCTCAAGCAAGATCTGGGATCTCCTTCCTTATCTTTGTTGCATCCCAATAATATGAGAACCTACAACTCGGATAAAAAGAAGCGGAAACACATTCCGCCTTGCAAGTCCAACTTGCATCTCCCAATTCGGTCTTTAATACCCGGGCCCACCACCCCTAAGGTGATGTTGACCCGTCATTAATTGAACCAACCGTCAACAGGAATACAACTCGCTATACGCAATCCAATATCGCCCCAATAATATGAGGACCCGATATTGGGGTCACTACGCATACGTCCTTACTCTTTCGAGAAGCGACGAGCCCGATCTAAACGGATCATATGTGGGAGCTGTCACTTCGGACAGGCGTCTCCCACATATAATATTTGGCGACGAAACCCTTCGCCTTGACGGGAGACCATGGATGTCACTTATGTGATCCTCCATCTCTTATTCAAATTTAATTAATTACTATGAATCTCATTCATATAATTAATTCTTCCAAGGGAATTATTAACTCTAATCATATTAGAGTATTCTCAATTGAATATAATTAACTTAATCATATTAAATTAATTATCAATCCAATTTAATCAATCAAACTTAATTTTATGCTTGAATATACATATATGATATTATTCTCAAAGTACGTATTAATTCGAATTTTAATAATTAGAAAAATACATCATAATCCCTCGGACATTATCCCGGCCCTACCCGCTGTCATGGCCAGTACCGACGGGAGTGGGGCGGACCACATACGTTGCAACTCGCTGACCAGCGATCCCCGACTAGACACCATATCCACCTCGGGAAAGGATAATGCCAAATTGATTATTTTGTACTTGAGATGATCATCGGTTCTTCAACCGAAATTATACCATATAGTAATCAAAACAATTTTGATTTTAAGGAAATTTGCTAGGCAAATTCCCAAGTCCTATTCAAGCAAGAAGTTTGATGATTGTAATTCCAATTAAGGTTTAGATCAAATCTAATCAACTAATTGGTTGGGGCCAAGTCAATTAGGCAAATAATCATGTTTCAATATTTCATAAATATTTTTCAAGATTATTTCACGAAATTAACAATTAATTTCACTAATTGACAATCACTTGGTTCTAGATTAGGAAAGCAATTTCAGCAGTGACCCCTACTTACTAAAATTGGCATATCTCAATCATATTAAATCCAAATTAAGCAAAGTCAATTTCTAAAGTTTGATAATTTGATTTAAGACAGAACCTAAGTGATGTTTCACGCATTTCGAGGCAAGTCTAAACAGCAATTAACATTTTAATCACGTTCAGATTCACAGTTCCCGCAACAGTGCATACATGTTCATTAAAACTACCATATCTAGAGCATACAAAATCCGATTTACGCAAACTCAGATCCTATGGTTTCCTTATTTAATGGGGAACAAAATCCAAGTGCTATTTTCGTGTTTAAACAATTTAAACATGGCCGAAAAATTACACCAAACAGATCTGCGAAATCAAATGCGATAAAAATTTCGCGACCTTAACGAACCCAAATCGTCCTCGGTTAGCGAATCATATTCGAAACCGTCAACCTAAGGCTCTGATACCACTTGAAGGATATGGTTAGATCCTCAAGCACATCACGGAAGCGTGAGCGTCGTATCGAATACGACGAGGAGCGACTAGTGGCACTAGTTGCTCGATGCAGCGGAATTTAAAAAATTTTCTTACGACGAAACCACATGATCCAAGAACACTTCTCGGATCGTTTCGTCTAAACCACAAACAAGTAATTAGGATTACCTCTTGAAGCGTGGTTGCGATCAAGTCTCAAAACGAAGAGACCTCCTGTCTCAAGTCCGATCCGACGGAGGAGACGCCTGCGAGCGCGGGGATGAACCGCGTGCTTCTCGCAATCCAAGTTGATGATCCAAGCGGCGGATCTCCTGATCTCGACACACGAGATCCAACATCTTCTTCACGAGCGAGGCGCACCGAAGGAGACGGAGATCCACGAGCAGAAGAACGGGCAGCATAACGACGATGCCGCAGCGATGGAGAACCTCTCCATGGCATCCATGGTGGACGGCCATGAGAGGGAGAGAGAGGGCTGACCTCTAAAGAGAAAGAGAGAGGGAGAGATAGATGCTTCTCAAGCATTATGTGTAAAAAGAGAGCCAAGAGTGCCTCTCTATTTATAGGGTTTTGGGATCCATGGATCTCAATCCATGTGTCATATAAAATCAATGGTTGAGATTGATTTATGACAATCCAATGGTCAAGATTGTTGTTGGTAAAAGCCAACAACTTGTGATTTAATTTTGATTAAATATATTTGATAAATCAAATAAATATTAATACCAAATTAAATCAATCAAATAAGGAGAGAGAGAATAAAGGAGATCAACCTTCCCCTTTGGAGGGCAATCTCATGGATTCCCATGAGATTGCATATCTCCTTGATTTTCTCTCTACTTATTTTCCAACAACTATTTGTTGGGATTTTTATTCACCAAAATAATTGTCAATTAAATTTGGGAATATTGCAAATCTTGACATTGGAATATTGTGAATCATATTCACAACCCAAAACAAAATGTAATTTACATTTTCAATTAATTAGACAATGTGTATCCAATACACATTAATAATTAATCTACTAATATAAATTATATTTAACTCTCTCTAATACATTATAAATCACATTTATAATATATTATGAATAATTGGATATTACTATCCACATTATTCTTATCCTTGATAATTAAATCATATTTAATCATCTTGGATCTCTTTATCTCATGTGTTCAAATAATATGAATCACATTCACATTATTCACATCTTTGATAATCAAATCACATTTAATTATCTAAGATAATTCTCCTTATAATATGAATCAAATTCATATTATTCATGATAATTAAATCACATTTAATTATCCATTTTCTCAATGCTCGGATACATATATCAACAATCGAATTATCCATGAACTCTTTCAAGGACAATGCGCTTTCTCCGCGAATACTTGGAGATAAGGACAGGGCGATTGTAGTGTTCCACGTATAGTGACATGGATATTGAGATCACATCTCAAATCCAGATCTCGGGCCTCCCATAGATGCTTGATTAAATCAAGACTGCAAATCTAATCTTCTCATTGAATCTGAATCATATTCAGATCAATGTCCAATATTTGGACTAAGATCAGATTACTTCTCTACCGAGAGGAGTCACTAAAATCCAGACCCGTTTCATCACTCCCTAGGAATGGAAGCGTCATGGTTATACAACCGTTTATGATCACATCACCCTCAGGTATTCCTAATACCTGTACATCCTGCATACTGGAAGACTCAGATTAAACCCGAAGTATTAGATCAACTTTACACTGTCTACTTCAGGGTTTTATCAGTAAGTTTCTCATTCGATCATTGGGAGTCAGTATCGATCATATACTTTCCAAAAGCATATATCATACCTAGGTCTTGATCATATACTTTCCAAAAGTATATATCAAACCTACAAATTCAGTCAAGCTTCCAAAGCGAGACGACTGTGTGCACGGAGTTTGATTCTTCCCAATATCTCATGAGTGAGCTCATGTCTTCCGGTTCAGTAGTGAACCTGTATGATCCCTTTGAGAGATCGTATTACTCATATGCCCTTATATGCACACCAGCGCGCCGGTGTATAGACCTTGATTAGGTCATCAACCTATTGGTCTGCCAAATGTACATACTCAGACATATAGTAACACATCTGTCTCTGGTCAGAGGATGTGTGCCTATATCATGACAGCATATGATATAGGACTTTGGTTATCTCGATCTCGTTAAGTCATCTCTTTGACCTAACTCATCCGACACCTCCGAATCTTTATTCCTATGCAGAGGACCTGCATCAAGAGGTCGGTCAGATATCAACCTAAATGAGATAGGATTGCCATCTCCTACTCAGGTTGGAGATCATCTCTTAATAATCATTTCCTGATCTTGATCACTCAATCACTTTCCCCCGTGCTCTAATGGTTGGAAAGAATAAAAACTTAAAAAATCAAAAAAATATATGAAGAGATGGCATGCATCTGTAAAGAAAATGTCAAGGTCACTCTGTCCTTAGACAAGGTGGTAGAAATAGACCCAGCTTTTAGGAAATACCTTAAGGTCAGATGCACACCAATAAGGATCAGTAGAAAGAACTCAAGCTGAACAAAGAAGCACATCCTCTCCATTGCTACATCTTGTTTAATCATATACGAGCTCCCAAGAAAGAAGAGAGACATGGGTGCACACTTTGTAACTATCCAGATCAGCGAGATTAAGTTTGCTATAACTCTATTAGACAATGGTTCCTTCATCAATCTCATGCCCACTACACTTTAGGAACATCTGAATCTGGGACCTCTTCGGAAGTCAAGAGTCGTACTTCAATATGCAGATACATCAACTAAGAGACCCAGGAGAGATCATGAACATTGTAATCAATATCGAGGGATAGGATTATCTAGTGGATTTTATAATGCTTGACATGGATGTCCCTAGGAATTGGAAAGTTTCCCAGATGATCTCATGGTAGCCCTTCCTCAGGATCGTAGGAGCCCTATTTGACTGGTAAAATCCAATTTAATGATGTTGAACTAGAAATGAAGCATACTGGATTCCAAAGACCTGATACAGAATCCTACACCGAGTTAGGAACTTTCGAGTCAGAGGAAGATTATAGAACAATAAAGATAGTTGGTCCATGGAGACAGAACCCAACCGTAATTATGGAACTACTCTCATTTAGAGAGGACATTGCCGATCATTTAGTATGCCAGGTCATTCAAGGAGGCACCCTCTATGCATCATCCTACAGTCCCGGAGACTGAGAGGTCTATTTAGACCTATTAGTCCCATCTTTTTTAGGACAATCCTAGAGTGAGGAAGATGGGTCGGATGCGGCTTTTGTAGAAACAAGACACATATTAGCGATCTGACCAACGAATCTATACAATTGGGGGTAGATGAAGTTACTTAGGATCCACCCACAGCATAACCAGATTCAGCAGCGATATAGCCAGATTTCTTGGACAATACAGATATACCCAAGCTCAAACCATTTCCCCCTACTCTCAATATACTTTCCTTGTGGGACCTAAGGTAAAGTTTCCAGTCATCATCAGCTCACATCTGACCGAAGAGCAAAAGACCTGCCTGCTAGAAGTATTAGAAAACAATCATAAGGCAATCGGCTGGAGATTTTCGGATCTCTAAGGGATTAACCCAGCTCTTTGTTAACACCATATATAGCTTGAGGAAAATGCTAAACCCTCCTATGAATTACAGCGTAGGCTAAATCCAAATTTATGGGAAGTGGTTAAGACTAAGATTGAGAAATGGTGTGGAGAAGGGTTATTTTACCCCGTCTCGGACTCCAAGTGGGTGGCAACCTTACACGTAGTCCTGAATCAGTTCGGACTCCAGATCATCACCAACAAGGAGGGAGAAGAGATAACGACATGGGTACCAATGTCATGGCGTGTCTGTGTGGATTACAGACATTTGAATGCTGCAACGAAAAAGTATCATTTCCCACTGCCATTTATTGATCGAATTTTGGAGAGAGATTCGTGGGGAGAGAATATTTTTGCTTTTTGGACGGGTACTCGGGCTACAATAAAGTATCCATCGCACTTGAGGACCAGGAAAAGACAACATTTACTTATCCCTTCAGTACTTACACATTCAAGTGCATGCCTTTCGGGCTCTGTAATACCCCTAGTACTTTTCACTTGTGCATAATCGCAGTATTTGCCGAAATGGTTGGAGATTACCTAGACATCTTTATGGATGACTTCTTAGTCCATGGCGATTCATTCGATGATTGTCTTGCACACATGGACTGAGTCCTCGAGAAATGTAGGGAAGTGAATCTGGTGCTCTCATGGGAGAAAAGTCATTTCATGGTAAATGAGGGTATCATATTGGGGTGCATCATCTCCAAGAAGGGAATGGAGGTTGACCCAGCCAAGATGGATGTGATCAGAAATTTGAGCCACCAACCAACATGTAGCAATTGCAGTCTTTTGTAGGCCATGTCAGATTTTACTGGAGATTTATCAAGGATTTTTCAAAAATTGCACGACCGCTGACTGAGCTCTTAGGGAAAGACATTGAGTTCATCATAGATCATAAGTGTCTTGAGGCCTTCAAGCTGCTCAAAAGGAAGATTATTGAGACTCTTGTCTTACAAGCCACCGACTAGTCTCTTCCCTTCGATATCATGACCAATGCCTCTGATTTTGTAGTAGTGGTTGTGCCAGGAAAGAGGAGAGATGGAGTCCCTTATACTATTTACTACGTAAGCAAAGTTTTGGATCCAGCTCAGAAAAATTATACTGTGACAGAAAAAGAAAAGCCTGATGTAGTCTTTGACTTAGAAAAATTCAAATCTCTACTTCTTGGATCAAGGGTGATAGTGCATATAGATTATTCAGCCATCCAATACATAATGGCAAAGAAATATGCAAAGGTGCGTCTTCTCGGATGGATACTTCTACTTCAGGAATTTGATTTGGAGATTAAATATAAGCTTGGAGTGAAGAACATAGTGGTTGACCATCTATCCCAGATCGAATAAGATAAAATCCCTGATTCAGAATCGATTCGTGGATCCTTCCCAGACGAGTCAATTTAGTTATTGACTCCCTCCCATGGTCTGCTGACATGGTTAACTATCTTGTGTCTAAGAAAGTTCTCCAAGGTTGGACCAAGTATAGAATTGACCAACTAAAGTAGAAATCTAGACACTACCACTGGGAGGATCCGTTCCTTTTCTTTGAAGGACTGTATTGTAATGGACGTTGTGTTCCTTAGGAGGAAGACCAAAGTGTCCTCACTCTATGCCACACCTTGGAGGCAGGAGGACACCACTCTGGGAAGAGGACCACTATATTATAATGTGGATTTTATCAGCAGACCTCGTTTAAGGATGCATACAATTTTGTTAGGCAGTATCTGGTCTAATATATGATATGGGTAGCCACTTTATCAATTGGGAGGTGAAGAAGTTGACAAAAGACTATGGCATTGAGCATCGTGTCGCTAGTCCTTACCACACACAATCTAATGGCACGGCAAAGGTGTCAAATAGGGAGGTCGAAGGAATTTTGTAGATATTAGTCTGTCCTGACAGGAAGAACTGGTCCTAAATCCTGGATCAAGTTCCATGGGCCTACAGGATGACATATAAGACCTCATTGGGCTCCTTGCCGTTTGAATGGTATATGGAAAACCATGTCATTTTCCCATAGAATTACTGCACAAATCAGAATGGGCAATTAAAAAGATCAACTAGAATTGTCACTAGGGAAAAAAGAACAAAGATATGGATTTAAATGAGCTCTCAGAAATTAGAAACCATGCATATGAAAACAGCACAATCTATAAAGACAGAGTAAAGAAGTGGCATGACAAGCACATTAGAACAAAGAACTTCAACCCAGGACAGAAAGTGTGGTTGTTTAATGTAAGGTTGAAGATTTTCCAAGGCAAACTAATTGAAATGGACGGGACCTTTCATCATTAGTAGAGTACACAACAATGGTAGTTTTGAGATTTATTAGACAGCAGACAGTGCTGACACTTCCCTGGTCAATGGACAGCTGCTTAAGCACTTCGTCGAATCAAATGAGAAGTTAGTTCAGGTTGAGCATATCTCTTTTACATGGAACACAGAGTCATACGGAAGACTCTCTCGGACCGTGTGAAACCTTAATAAATGAAGCCATCTTCTTTAGTGCATCTAGAAGATTCAGTCAATCACTTGTATATCCAGCTCGGATCTACTCGATCCTCCACCTGTGATTGCTCTTTCATACTTCAGTTGACCTGAGCTTAATTATAGGGGATTGATATCATTGTGTATACGTCACTTCTATCCTTTGTTCTCACCCTCGACCACCCCATTTTTGCACTTCTGCCATGATCAGGCCCTCAAAAGCCCAAGTATAGGGGGTTATTCAACTTCCTATTTCTTTTCACTCAACTATGCTTGGTACGAGCTATGTCTTCATTTTACTTTATGCTATGAGGACATAGAACAAGCTAAGTATGGGGTGTATTTATATATATACTTTATCCATAGCTTGTACTTTAATTATTTTCATCAAAATTCGAGTATGGGTATAAGTTGTGTATGTTACGTATACTATACAAAAATTTTTGTGTAAATAATACCTTTTTAAAAAAAGAAAAAAACTAACTTAAGTTTTTATCTTTAACATTTTCACTATCACTCAAGGCATGAGGATTTGAGAAACTCAGGTTTTATTGTCCTTTGATTCAGATTAACCGACCTTAGTCATTAGGGTTTGAGACTTAATAATCCACGGTTCCCTAAGTTTGAAAGATATGAGCATTATATTTCACTTAGTCTCTACCTTCTAAACATCACATACACAACTACATGATTGATGAGATGAGTTGAGATTTCACTTGAGGGACTGGGACTGGAGATTTGAGTCTAGACCTAATTTAATGATGCTTGAGGATGGGATAAAATTGATGAAGGCTTTATGAAACTCGAGTGTTAGCAAACCCTAGCCAGTATGTGAACAAGTTTGCAATTTATCTTTTGATATTGACTTATGTGCCATGGTGTGATGAAATTAAATAATTGTAAATCAGTGTGCGCCAACTTGGTAAAAGCAGTGGAGCTAGCCTAAAAAATGAATGAAAAAGATCTCTCAATGTCAAGACAATCTCAAAGAGCTTAAAATCAAAGGCAAGCACTCCCAACAATTTCAAAGTGTCCACTTGGACTAAAGCTAATTAGACCAAATAAGTTATGCTAGTACCTCAAAAAGGGCTCTACATGGTAAGCGATACAAGTCTGGGTGTAAGTATATTAGATACTTAAAGAAGACACACCTCGGTGTACTCCCAGGAAAAGAACTATAGACGACTCAACAACTTTTGACAGACACACTAGTCAACAACAAAAAATACATGTGTTGAGTAATAAGGCACTTTAGAGGATCCTTGTTCCAATGAGAGGGAGAGAAGAAATTACACAAACCTAAACCATCCATCAACTAGACTTTCATCTACATTTTCAAGTCTGATAAACTATTGACACGGTAGATTGAATGCAAGAACTAATTTGTTCCCTAGTATTGAGGATTGGTTCTTAAGTAGAGTCTCTTGGATAAGGACATTAGGTGATGTTTTGACGTGACTCTCATGATTACAATACACACTAAATGTCATATCTCTTATGCAATATGTACAAATAGAGAGTCTGGTAAGTAAAGAAGTTTAATTCCTTTTGACTAGAGCTTGGTTGAGCTTAGAATTTGAGGGCCACTAAAATCAAGGAATCTTAATGAGACAAGTCTTGAAATTCGCACATGCACAGTCATGGATTCAACCTTCTAACTCACCAAAAATTTGCTTGGGGACAAGCAAAGATCTAAGTATAGGGGTGTGATGAATCCATGATTCATCTACTCTATATGGTTGTTTTAGCAAAATCCCCTTAATAGTTCACTTATTAATCCCCTTAATTTGTATTAATTAACAATCACTAACAGTATTGAAATTAGGGTTAAAAGAGTTGTAAATAAATAACCTTATTTTTGCCATGTTTGAACCTATTATTTTATGTACAAATATTAATTAAACTCTTTGATTAATTAACTAACATGCCATCAAGAATTAAAATCCTTAAAATCAGAAAATCAAGAGAAAATACAAAATTCTGAAAGTATATATTTGTAGATATTTTATCTCTATTGACAATTTTCTAATTAAATATGTATATTTGATAGTTTTCTAATTTATAAAAAAATACATAAAAATTAGATTAAATATGTATATAGTGTATATAAAGTAATTTTCTAATTAAAATCCCAAAGAATTCACAAAATCCAAAAATGTGGTATTTTATTACCTATAGAGTACATCCAAAATACT
This sequence comes from Ottelia alismoides, assembly GCA_037367405.1. Taxonomy (NCBI): domain Eukaryota; kingdom Viridiplantae; phylum Streptophyta; class Magnoliopsida; order Alismatales; family Hydrocharitaceae; genus Ottelia; species Ottelia alismoides. Next base: position 564,497 of record JAZKJV010003955.1, on the reverse strand, counting down.
TTTGGTACAGTTGACCTCTTTCGATTTTGGGTCCTTCACAAAAGTTGTATATATCGTCGAGATGAGCAACTTTCATGTTGACACCTTTTTATTTGACTTTCTTTTAATATTTATTTTTTTTCTTTTTATTTATTTTATTTTATTTATTTAATCCTTAATTTCATTTTTTTATTATTATTTTAATTTCATTTCATTTTTTTATTTGTTTATTTTATTTTTTACGTTTTAACTTAGTCATTTTTAGTCCCAAGCCTAGGTAAATTAAGGGCGGTTGTGTGTTAGATAGCTGACAGCCAACGCAAGAGAGATAAATTCCTAAATAGAGTTCTTTTTAAGAAAACTATTTAGGAATTTGTCTCGAAACCATTCGGGTAAATTCCTAAATAGTGCTCTTTTAAGAACACTATTTTGCAATTTATCTCAAATTCATTTGGATCTTTAAGTAATGGATTTGCCCAAGAAGTGTTGGAATGAGACTATATGAAGGGATCTTAGTGTTTTTTTGGATCTAAGCCCGAGAATGGCCCAAGATAGATCTGAATGGAGACAAAAATAATCCATCTAACTGACCCTACTTAAAGTGGGATAGGCTTTGTTGTAGTTGTATTTTATTTTTACGTTTTAATTTTTATTTTCTTTCATTCTTCTTCTCTCTTTCTTTTTCCCTTTCCATTTTCTCTCTTCTCTCTTTCCTCTCCACCCCCCCCCCTCTCCACTTTCACCCTCTCCAGTTCATGTGCTCTGTACGTGACCTCCTCCCTAGCCTCCCAGGCATGTGCCTTCCCCTCCCTCTCTCCACGCATGCACCGCACATGCTATCCACCCCCTCTCCTCCCACCATAACAGTCATCTGCAACGGTGGTCGCTGATGAATCTCTGATTCTCATTCCTTATTATTTCATTTTAGCTTCATTTTTTATCAAAAACATCTATAAATTTGTATAAATACAATAAGTTAACATTGTACATACATGTGTTAATATTGCATAATTAACACATGTTTTCCAAAATAAAAGAATAAAGAGAAAATAAAAATAAAATAAGCTTGTAATTATGTGATATTTACATACTAACTCAAACCCTGAGAGAATATCAATAATTGACCCGATCGACAAGGAATAAAGTAGGGGGAGATAGGGTCCTCGTATAGTATAGGCTACCTATATTTGTAAATATCTATATCTAATTATTTTAATTTGTGCATATTGTATTTTATAAACACTTGTACATATTTTTCAAAATAAAAAAGAAATTAGAAAAAACAAATTAAAATCAAAATGAAATCGAAAACCTATTGTACAAAAGCCACACTTTTGTATATTGAATACACTACTTATTTATTTAATATATTTATTTAATTTATAAAAATCAAATAAAAATCATTCTATATTCCTCAAATTATTTCTTACATAAAAATATAAAATAAAGGATATTTCTATAAATTAAAAAAATAAAAAATTAAGGAATAAAATATATAGGTATACTATACATATACATAATACTCCATACTGTATATACTATGTATATATTTCATAAAAAATTAAAAATCATGTAAAATAGCTTGAAAAATAATAAATATTTTTAATTATTATAATTTTATTTTAAATTCATTTACTATTTTATTTTATTTATTATTTGATATATCAGCCTCGAATTTTCAGATTGACTGACCCGGGTCAACCCCTCCTCCACCAGACCCAACCCAATAGCCTTTGTCATAGGATCGATTTCTCATCGTTTTCTTGGTCAGGTCCGACCTCTTTTGTCCTCAAGTTTTGCACCCAACTCCTCTCCTAGGATCAGTGGTACTCACGGATCCTTGGGTGATGTCGGATCTTCTTAGGGTTTCGCTCCCTCGTCCCATCTTTCCAAACCTTATAAGAACCCTATAAATACTTCACTTCGCTTCCCTTGGTCCGCAGCTTGCTTTTCTCACCACCACGACCCCTTATCCACCTTCAGGAGAGTAAGAGCTCCTCGGAGAGCCCTTCGAATCTCTATCTGTTGCTCGTTTTAAATGTAGCTCACTACGTGCCCGGACCTCTACCGCGTGCAGCCTTCTAGGTCCTCCGCAGCCCGATCGAGGCCACTACCTCGTTGTTTCCCTCGCCACACTTCCTTGACCATAGTATCACTCAAGGTACCCCCTGTTTCACCTTTATTTCCTTTCCATTTCAATGTCATCCATCGAGCTCCATCGCCATTCCATCAGCTTTGACTATTGTGTCGGAGCTCCGAGACGTACATCTACCCACACAGATCGATGCCTCATCTCATCGTCACCCTTCTCACACACACTAACCCCCCTACATCTTCCTCACCAGAGTAGGATTAGGATAGGTCTCCTCCCCTACTTCCGTCGGAGACCACTATAGCACCTCACCGCAGCTTCCCTATGTTTCAACATCAATAAACTATGGATGAAGCCTTGTCATCGAGCCATGATTATCCTTGCAGGTCCAGGAGTGCATGGGATGTCGATTCAAACGATGACTCCAGTGGCGGAGCACCCCCAAGTGTTGTACCTCTGCCCCGACTATCTGATCATTTGCCGCATAATACGAGGACACCAGGTGATGCGGAGCATCATCACAAAGTTGTTGGATCTCAGGGCGACTCGATCAGACCTACGGATCACCCTATATCTTTGATCAATGCTTGGCAGCACCTAGCTCTTCCAAGCACCTTCACGCCCGTCAGATTAGAAGGCTCCGACCCAGTTTTGATCAAGATCGACCCTCCACGCCTAAATTATAACGGTCTGATCAGCTGCTTTGTCAGATCTAAGTCATACGTCCCTCCATACGTTAGATCGTTACCAGGCGTGGATCAGAACCGTATGTCAGCATCGAGACCAGAGCCGTCAGATCCAGCCATGTGTTGCCTCCCGCCTGCAAGGGTATATTGTGTTTTTTACCCCATCATTTCTTTTATTTTATCGTAGTCCAATAAATATAATGTGTAGTTAAAAACATTTGTAGTGAGACCCTTGTAATTCTTAATATTTGCATTTGAATCCACTTGAATTTCAATCACATGCACCCACACACTTTTTTGGGATATTTGCTACATTTCTCTTGAACTTGTCGGATGTTATGGAATGAATTTATTATTTTTAAGTTGCATAGATACCCTGTGTGTCTGGTTAACGTGTCGTGCATGACTATTGTGATGAAATTGCATAAGGGACCCCTAAACGTTGATTAGGCCCTATGACTTAAAATATTTGCAGTTTGGTCCCTGTGCACTATTTTTAAATATTTATCTTTTATTTATTGCAATAAATAACAAATTAACTCCAAAAATTGCCAAAAAAATTACATGTGGTTCCCGATTGCATGTAGTATTTATGGTATTTTTTGCTTGTTGGTTTTCATGAATTTCCTATTACTAGAAATCCAAAAATACCCTAAAAATTCCATGTTTGCTTTGGAAAATACATAAAAATTCAAAAAATCATTTAAAAATTCTAAGAAAATTTCTATAGTTATATTTTCTTGCCCTTTAGCTATAGTATAATTTTTGTAAAAATTACCTCATAAAAACTAAAAAAATGCAAAATACTTAAAATTTATAAAAATCATATAAAATCACATAAAAATCCAATAATTGTGATTTCAGTTCCTGTGTATAGATATTTATTATAATTTTTCATAAAAATCACTTTCTAGAACTTTGAACCTTTTACCCGTTTTTAATTTGTAAAACATTCCTGGTTGTGCACTATTTGTTGTTTTTATCACTGTTTGATTTTTAGGAAATCACAAAAACATCTGAAAAATAACTGAAAATTGCCAAAAACACTATAAAATATATAAATCTCAAAAATATTTTTACTTTAATTTTTTGAGAATTTTTTACTTGTTTGAAAAACTACAAAAATATTGTGTGTGCATACTTGTATTCCTTGTCTTGATTTCCTCTACATTGAAAAATTAAAATTTTGAAAAACTAAAAACCACTAAAAAGGACCTTAAATTCTGAAATCTACTACTTAGTGTATAATTGTGCTCCTTAAGTTCAGCCCTGGTTGTTATACCAAGTTAATAAAAGTAGCAAAGCCGCTCATTTTATTTGTTTGATTTCTTAAGTGGTTTATTTTCTTGTTGATCGCTTGATTGATTAGGGCCACAATGATACTTGCTTAATTAATAACTTAATCCTAGTCGGTCGGACAGTCAACAGAATTGCACCGTTGTCGGGGAGCACGGCTAAGTAGTTTGATTTTCTTTTCGTTTATTTTTGCTTCTCTTCCTTATAATTATTCCTGATGACTTCTTGCTTTGCTTTTTATGCAAGGTACCCCTGGGAGCACAACTCGATCTGTTTTGGATGGACTCGCATTTGAGGAGGAGCAAGACGAGCAGACGTAGTTACAAGAAAGAGAATTAGACCTAGTTTTATTATTTCCAAAAACTATTGTAATAACATAGACTTGTGGACTCTCTTAGACTTGATCAGTATTCGGGGTTTGTTTTGCCGAGTGCCGGTGCACTCTCGGGACATCACCAGGTTTTTCGCAGTATTTCACTTTTTATTTATATTTGTTTCACGAGCTTTTAGCCCCTAGACTTAGACTTTATTCTGGTTGAGCTCGGTAGCAACTAAGGTTCAAACACCATAATAGAATATTTGTTCCTATAGATCACGCTTTGGACTTAGTCAAATAAAAAGCTAACTTAATCGGACTAGAGTCCATGCATCGAGAGAGGCTATATACAATGCTTGCTGGACCCACTAGGGTTGGCATCGATCGGCATCTAGGACCAGACTCAGGTCTCTTTTCTGATTAATTAGCACCAGTTCTTCCCGTTAATTGAAGTTATCATCTTAGGGTGATTTCCTCCTGTGTCATTTAGATTAGTTTAAATTGTGTATTTAATTTATGTGTAGATCATTTTTTACGTAGACTGTTCAAGCAAGGTACGCATTTCTTACTCTGCATGCATCATTGATTTCATCGCGCATCGGCTTTTTCATCTTCATCTCACTATTTTACTGGACTCAAATAAAAAGGAAATGGGAAAATTTGTTAGACATTATTTTATTCAGAAAAATACCTAAAAAGAGATAAGCAATAAAATCAGGACTGCTAAAGCACACTTGGCCTAAAACTAAACACCACTCAAAAATTTATTTTGGGGGAGAGTAACCCCCTCCTTGTCTGATTTTACTTGCTGAGAGTTGAGAGACTCGTACACTAGGATAGAGCCATGCCTAAGCTTCCTTCAGACTACTGGTTCTAACAAAAACGATTAGTTATTCTCTAGTGAGGATTTTCAGGTAGCCGGTAAGCAGTCCGAACTTCCTTACCATAATGGGTAGTTTCAGGACATTGTGTAAGAATCCGTCCTCAAGTAAATAGGGTAGATGGAAATGGTTTGTACTTACACCCATTGTTGGAAATAGACACAACTAATCATAAGAATCCATCCAATCTCTAGGGATAATCGGATTCCTAACAGCTCCCTAACTCGCTCTGTAAGATTGGATTATCACCTAATAAAATTTGACAAGATAAAAGATTGAGCTCTCACAATCATCATATTGTGTTGTGTAGGTGAACTGGGGGTTTGTTTTCTCATTCTGCTTTCAGTCCAGATTAAATCTTCATAAATCCCCACATCAAGATGATGGGAGGGAGGTCTCTTAGGCTACCTCTGGCAGCACCTCTTTCCAAAACTCCTACCCGTTCATCTAAGGCAGCTTCAAAGAGCTCAGACCTACACTCTGAACCTGAATTCGCCTCCACCCTGTTCCCCCTCAACCATCCTTCTTCCCCTCCTGAGGTAAAGACTGAAAGGCTAGCCCATCTATACATTCATTTGACAGCACCTGAGCTAGCGTCTTTTGCCTTTGAAGAGACCTGAGCAGACTCAAACTTCATCGTTCGTATTGGATCAGATAGCCATCAACAACACACTACTAGCTTCCTTGGAGACCATGCAGAGATAGATCAGGGACCAAGGGATCTTCATGGTAGAGGTGAGGAGAGCTCACACAGATGCGAGTTGGGAGAGAAGAACCAGAGAGACCAACCCGTGGTGGAGATATACCATAATAGGAGGATCGAGTAGATGACAGATGCCAGGACGAGCTACGAGATCCTCAGAGGCCAGCACGCACCTTGAGGTAGTTGCACAATCCTGGTGCAACCCTCACCCACCGATGGATCCAGCTTCCAGCCATCCTGGGTGACTTCGAGATTCTCCCTCAGACGATCCAGCTACTGCCCAAGTTCCATGGGCATGGCACCGAAGAGCCCCACCTCCAAATACAAGATTTTGAGATGATCTGCAGCACCATCCACAACAGATTTGTGGACGAGGACACTCAATATGTTGATCGCCTTCCCATTCTCCTTGGTTGATTTAGCAGCCTACTGGCTGAAGCACTTAGGGAGGGTAGTCACTACTTGGGAGCTGTTCCAGACCAAGCACCTAAACAAATATTACCCACTCGGCCGGACCAATGCAGCTAGATCCATGATTAGCAACTTCATGATGATCCCCAATGAATAATTTCATGAAGCTTGGGATCGCTTTAGAGAGCTCATCGACAAGTGTCCCCACCATGAGATCAACAAGCCCAACCTCATCCAGAGTTTCTTCTATGGGCTGACACCTGAGCTGTAGGGGATATTGAACGCCTCGTGTGGAGGTTCCTGCTTCTCCAAGGATGAAGACCAAGTCTGGGCCATTTATGAGGAGATGGCCGAAAACTACATTGTGATGTCCCATATTCCGGTCTACACTGAGGGGAAGCCTCTCCCGCGGGAGGTTTCATACCAGAGGATAAAATATATTGAGGTTGGTCCTTCTTCCTCCTCTACGATAGCAGTACTAACAGAATCTTCAGCTGTCGATATGGGAATCATCAGCTAAAAGTTGGACTGAATGGAGATTATTGAGAAGAAGGCATGCCAGTGCCTTGATAAGCTCAATAAGATTGATGAGCTGGCCCAAACTCTTAGTGACCTGAAGACCCAGATCGTGTGTCTCCAAGAGGCACAGACAGCTTCTCAGCCCCATTCCAGGTCATGATCTAATCAAGGGAGTAGTTCGTCTCAGCCCTCCGTCTCGTATCGTCAGGTTCATCACAGTCAGGTGGAGACAATCCAATCACTCCTGCAATACCAGTTACCACCACCCCCTTCTTTCAGATACTCAGTTGGTGGTGTATCATCTGGATCATGCCTTGGCATCCCTTCCCCCGCTAGATCACGAGAAGCAAGAGCCATTGATGGAAGTCAACAGGATTTGGTACTCCCAATACTGTTGGGTGAGAATCCTCGGGGGTTTTATTTGAAAATAAATGTGTGTGAGGTCGTTGCAGCCAAAGAATCCCCCAACAAAAAATATTTATTCTCAAACTAAATTAATTACAAAAAAGTAGCAAGAGAATTTTTTGTTATTTAATTAACCTATATAGCGACAGAATCGAACTCAGGGCGGCTACAAATCCCTAGGGTTATTATGTCAATGAGAAATCAATGAAATAAATAAAGAAATCTTATGAACACTATTCTAGGTTGTGGTATTTTTCTTTTTTGTTATTCTTATATTTTCTGATTTTTTAAGTGGTTTTAATTTTGCAAATTTTTTATTTTCAAGAAAATATTTTTCAAATAAGATAAATACAAAAATAGATAATTGATATTTTTTGGATTTTTCAAATATATCAAAAATGCTCAAAATGTCCAAATAAGAATATTTTTGTGGTTTGATGATTTGTTTACTGTTTTTGTAATTTTTCAGAGATTTTTATATTGTTTTTGGGATTTTTAAAATGAATAAAAATAGGGGATAAAGAAAACTGAACAGATAGGAATATTTACAATTTAAAATATAAAACAAATTCAAAAGTTACTAAATTTATTTTTCCTAAAACTATAATGAACTATCTACAAATAGGAAGTGAAATCACAATTTTTGGATTTTTCTATATTTTTTGTAATTTTTAAAAAAATTTAATATTTTACAATTTTTTGAGTTTTAAAATAATTAATGCGTGAAATTTGCACAGAAAATAAAATACATCAAAATAAAACTATTCTTATTCTTTTGAATTTTTGACGCAATATTTGAATTTTTATGAATTTTTAAATTATAAATAGTTAAAAATGCAATGTTTTTATTTTCTAATAATAGAATAAAAAACGATATGAAATTTTTATATAATGAAGAGGAATACAACATAAATATAACAATTTTTTTCTAGAATTATTGAGCATGTAAAGCATTTATTTTAACCGGAAGGACATGCAAAATAATTGTCTGGAATAAAGGGACTGAAATGTATATGTTTATTATTTTTGCATTAAAATATAACAATAAAAAAAGTAGATAGAAAAGTGCAAATTACCCAGCAGGGGTGCTTTTGTAATTTTTGAAACCTTCAGGGGCGAAGTTGTAATTTTTCCAATTGTTTTTGTTTTTATTCCCTAGGGTAAACCCTGATGCTACTTTGTTTGTTTCTTTCTACTCAAGACAAAAGGGGGCACTGCCCCTTCGTTCTTCCTCTTGCCCAAACCAGCAGGGCACACGGTTCGAGGATGGCTAAGGAGCGATGGACGGTGGGCTTCGACCAGCGGAGAGCAGCGGAGGTCGATAGAGCTCACGCGGTAGTCCAGAGGTGCAGGAGATTAGTCCAGGCATAGGGCGGTGAGCCTCGCGCAGGCGGATGGTGTTGGCGATGTGGCGGAGGTGGCTCTTCTTCAGACGGAGGTGCAGGTGGGGGAGCGGACGTCGCCTGGCTTCACACGGTGGAGACTGTGGCTAGGGGCGGTGGACATGGCAAGCCTCACACGATCAGTGGAGGAGCGGTGGCGGGCATGGTCCTCGCGCAGGCGGTTGGAAGGGCGGCGCCTGCTGCGGGCTGCCCCAAAAATTTTTTGTATTTTTTTAAATAGCAGCTTTTTCTTTTTTTTGTAAACAATAGCTGCAAAAAAATTGTAACTTTTTTTAAAATCCTTTTACATACAACTCGAGCACGATGGCTCGGTCTAAAAAATTGAAACAAGAATTAGTGGGCAAAGGGGTTTCGTTGGGGGTGATGGAAGGGAACTGTGGTTTCGGTCATTGTACGTGGCCGGAGATGAGAGATCTCGAGAGATAGAAGATGAACGTATGTAGAAGGATCAAATCGTTATAGAGAATAATGATTACGATGGGAAACTAAGGTCTACAAATTGAAACCTGATAACAAAATTAAAACTAAAAATTACACTATGATTAACCTAGATAAAAAATGAGAAATAAAATGATGGATCTCATCGTGGGAGTGGATGAACGTCGTGATGGCCTCGACGAGGATCGACTCACTATTATCAGACATCTCAAAAGTTGAGCACCTCTCTACAACAAGAATACTCCTGGAGAATAGGCTCCTCTCACCAAAGATTGATCACATAATAATGAAGGAGAGGAGACCCATTAAAAAGAAGAAGAAATCAAAAAAGGAAGATATGTACAAAAAGGAAGGTCTTTAGAGATTGTTTAAATAAACAAAATAAAATAAATAATTAATTAATAAAAAAAGAAATTCGGAATTAAATAAATTAATAAAAAATTTAATATGAAGAATTAATTAGCCACCTTAATGGTGGCTAATTGAGGAATATATTCAAATTATATACAAAGGGCATGTTTTCAATTAATTTAAATAAATTAATTAATTTAGATTTTCAAAAATATATTAATTTAATTAATTAATGTTAGATATTATTTTTCGGTGGTTTTTATATAAGGTGGTTAATTCATACATATCATAAAAACACAAGTACAAATAAGGGAATAATTTTATATAAAAAAGATTTTTCTAATTAATTTTTTTTATTTACTTTAAATTAATGTGAACAATATTTACAGTTATTAAAAATATAATATGTAAAAATAAAAAATAAAAAAATAAATACAATAAATAAATGGTCAAATAGCAAAACCACCCTAGAAAATAGTCTTTTCAGTCATAACTCTAAAAATTATGAAACCACGGTTAAATTAAAGATAATTTAATTTAGAGTATAATAGAAGTGAGTTTGATTCAATTTGAGTTCATATGGATTCGAAATTGGTCTTTCAATTATCACTTTACGGCTTTTTTTGAGTGTGGATACTTTTACCCTATACATGGTTTTACTTTGCAATTATTTTTATTATTTAGAAAACATTTTTATTTACAACTTTCATTAAGAAAAATATTTAATATGAGTCAATTTATAAACAAATAAAATAGTGTAATTTTATACAAATATACACATAATAAATGAAATGTATTTTAAAAAATATTTTTATGGATTTTCTAATTAAAGACCCTATCTCCCCCTACTTTATTCCTGGTCGATCAGGTCATGTCTTGAACTTCTCTCGGGATTCGGTTCAGCCTGTATCTATTGCATATATACAATCTTTTATTATCTGTCATTTTTCATTTATTTCTTTATTTATTCATTTTAGGTTAAAATAGTAATATATGTACAATATTTTCACACAGATGTAGGTTAGTAAGAACATGGATTTAATAATATATACAGGAGTTTTAAAAGGGATTTTAAGCTAAAATAAATGAATAAAAATGATTAAATGGATATTCATAATCCTCCTATGCTTTACCTTTGCTAGTCCCTTAGCAAATACTTATTTGAAAGAATAAGTGAATAAAAGAAAAAAAAAGGAAAAATAAAGAAATTAGGACAACATTGAGTATTAAACTTATCTTCATAAAGTTGTAGTACGGAGCTCTGTTAGACCTTTGGATTATTAGTGTGGCGGGACCTTAATGGGGAATGGATTTAAAACCTAACAGTCTTCAAGTTCCATAAGACTCATATTCATGTCTCCTCAATAGTCAGGTCAAAACAAGTTTATATACACAAATTCTTATGACTATGAATCTTTACTTGTATGGTGTAAGTGAAATATAGCTCCTCGTCAGAAAGTAGCAAAGAAATAGCCTCTCTCAACAAGGTAACTCTAGTCCCCCGGTCTGGCAACTCTTTCCTCAAGGATCAGGGATATTGCCTTCCAAGTTCAAGTACAACCAGCTCAAGATGATCAGATGGAGAAAAGAATGGATGGTAACCAGTGTAGCTACCTATCTTTGGATGCATGGCTAGCGTAGTCAAGTCATCCAGCTGCAAGCTTACAAAAATTTGACTTTGAAGCTCTTATTATTATTATTTATATACTTGTATATACACTTCGAGAGGCATTTTACTTTTCAATCAGGCCTATACACTTTTGGAGATTCTACATTTTTCATTTTTTTAAAAAAATATATACAAGGTGCAACATGTACATAAGGAGTTTTTCCACTTGAGCTAGTAGACTATCCCTCTTTTGAAGCATTATTGCAACCCCGCAGCATCATGTCTTTAGACACCAATGCTACCAGATCAGATTGAGATGCACTACCCTCCCTAGAGGAAGACAGATATTCCCACTAATTGTTACATACACGTGTGCTACCCCAAGCAAAAAGATTCTGCCTCCTCACTACCTCCTCCATGAAGAGCTACATGTAGAGTGCTTGTCCAAGATAAGCCACGGTCTAGAAGAATCACGTGTGTGTTGTTAAATATTCTACTTAGACTACTCAATACGACATGTAAGCATAGTCTTATGGACTCAAAGAATTAAGTCGCTAAGACCTGAAAAGCCTTAATTCCATGTCTTATAAAGTTCCTATGAAATTAAGTGGATTAAGGTCCAACTAAGCTCCATTCTTCAATTTTATTCTAGATTTACTTTAAATGTCAAAATTATCCTGAAAATCACTTGCAATAAATATACAAAACAATTTTTTAAAAGAATTTTTTAAAGAGTAAAAGGGTTGGTAAAATATATACAAGTATATACACGAATTATACAATTTTTTAAAGCGATAAATATATTTTTAAAATTTTTTTAAAAGAAAAAAGATTAGTAAAATATATAAAAGAATATACACGGATTATACAATTTTTTAGAAGATAATTTTATTATTATTGTCGTTGTTGTTTTTTTAGGCACACTTGGATTTTACATATTTATATACATATCCCAAAAATAATTATATTTTTAAAAGTATGAGTTATGTCTAAAGTATATATACAATATAGACGACACCTCCAATACTTAGCTCGATCTATGTCCTCATAGTGATCAAAGAGCTGCAAAGGAAGACATAACTCGGCATAATTCATGTTAAATATAGAATAGTGAAAAGAACACTATATAATAATGACTCAAAAAAAGATAAACATAATAGAAGTCAATGATCCCCCCTATACTTAGGATCAAGTAATCCTAAGTATAAATGTACAAAAGGGAAAAATAGACAAAAAGAATTAACGGACTCAGTGGCTCGACTTGCCCCCTATACTTAGGGTAGAATAGCGCTAAGTATAGAATATCAACAAGTTAGGGGACAACCGAGAGATCAGAAGAATAAAAACACAAAAGTGATGATATGAACAACATCACTCCTCCTATACATGGGGTAGAGTATCCCTAAGTATAAGCAACAACAGGAGTGATGAACAGGACGAATATGGACAACTCAAATCATTCACCACACCGCCTCCCATAATCAGGATAAAGTGCATCCTAAGTATAGTACACATATACAGACAAGAGGTGAAGATAACATGGAAGATGGAAGGAGCAAATCAAGATGAAACACATATATACAAGGTAGACATTGTTGAGGTTCCTCTCAACAAGCACTAGAGTCTACGCCCCTAGCTGGGCGCAAAGGATAGGATAACGAAGTATCAAGGTTCAGGACAACATTTGTAATGTGAATACCATGCTGTTGTTGTTGTCTCGAAGTGAGAACAATAACGTGGTCAGTAGTGCAAATGAGGATACCTAGATAGGCCATCAGGTCGGTGACTGCTACCGGGTCAATAGTTGTGTAGATAAAATCGGACACCGGTAGCACAAAAGAAAATTGTCTCGCAGAGCTAGGTCTCAGGGAGGAAAAAAGGACCCGAAGCTCAGTAGAGGGGAGGTGGCTTCATCCCCATCCCGGGCACCAACAAGAGACGATTCGGGTCTAGGGACAGAGGGCCGGAGTTAGGGACTAGACGTAGTGAATGGAATCCGCACTTCTTTACCGCTCTTCGACCCAGAAATAGCAGTCGATCTTTTCGCTACGCACACTTCTACTTTTCCTAGCTCCATTGTTCACCCACGAATGATGGCTTGACCACGACTCACTCGCCTTCGTATCTCTACGGCTCGCTCCTAGCTCACCTCCACTCCGCACTATGTATTCGAGGGCTCGCACCCCCGAATATCTAGTAGTGAAACGTCTCATAAAGTATGTGACTACCCATTCGGCTCATCATCATATACTATCAGCTCAGCAACTACCAGACCTTCAACCCTGATCTTCTTGGCATCTCCGCTTTCGCTCTTCCCTCAACCTTGCTTCCTGAAACTAGATTATAGGCTTCTGATAAAAGTTTCTAGCTTTGCACTTCATAGTTGCTTCCATGATCACTTTATCTGCACCAAAGTTGCATTGTGAAGTTGGGACATATTCGAAGATATTTTGACCGTCGGGTTTGTGGATTCCCAACAGCTATAGTGACCGAACCTAAAAAGATAGCAATTACGCCCCATGAAGTGATAAGTACTTGAGCATGTACTTGTAAACCCCCTATTTTCCTATAGAAATGTTGGCCTACTTCTACACCCGATATCTCGTATCATCCTTTGAGTTTGTTATGAAGGATATGGAGAGATCCTCAAGCGCATCACGGAAGCGTGAGCGTCGTATCGGATACGACGAAGAACGACTAGTCGTACTAGTTGTTCGGTGCAGCGGAATTTAAAAAATTTATTCGATGAAACCACATGATCCAAGAACCATTCTCAGATCGTTTCATCTATAACCACAGCAAGTATAATGCAATACCTCTTGAAGCGTGGTTGATCGAGTCTCTAAGAGAAGAGACCTCCTGTCTCAAGTCCGATCGTCGGAGAGATCGCTTGCGAGCGCGGGGATGAACCGCGGTGTCCTCGCAATCCAAGAAGGTGATCCAAGCGCGGTTGCTCCAGATCTCGTCGCACGAGATCGAACGTCTCCTTCGCGGGCGAAGCACTCGAAGTAGACGGAGAACCGCAGAGCGTCGAAGCGGTAGCACGAAGGCGAGGGCGACGACGATTCCCTCCACTAGGGTGGACGGCCACCAAGAGGAAGAGGGAGAGAGGGCTGTCGAGTATGAGAGAAAGAGAGAGAGAGTTTTGCTACAATAGCATGTGTCCAGAGAGAGCCAAGGGTGCCTCTCTATTTATAGGGTTTTGGGATCCATGGATCTCAATCCATGTGTCACATAAAATCAAGGGTTGAGATTGATTTATGACAATCCAATGGTCAAGATTGTTGTTGGTAAAAACCAACAACTTGTGATTTAATTTGATAAAATATATTTGATAAATCAAATAAATATTAATACCAAATTTAAATCAATCAAATAAGAGAGAGAGAAGACAAAGGAGATACTCTCCTTATTTGGAAGAGGGGACGGCTACCAATTCCCCATGGGAATTGAGTGCCGCCCCCCTCATTCCAAATGAGGAGTCCAATCTCCTTATTTTTCTCTCTTCTTATTTTACCAACAACAATTTGTTGATATATTAATTCACCAAAATAATTCTCAATTAATTTTGGGAATATTGCAATCTTGACATTGGAATATTGTGAATCAAATTCACAACCCAAAACAAAATGTAATTTACATTTTCAATTAATTAAACAATGTGTATCCAATACACATTAATAATTAATTTACTAATATAAATTATATTGAACTCTCTCTAATACATTATAAATCACATTTATAATATATTAGGAATAATTGGATATTACTATCCACATTATTCTTATCCATAATAATTAAATCACATTTAATTATATTGGATAACTTCTCATACATCATGATAATTAAATCACATTTAATTATCATCTTCTCTTTGCTTAGATCTTATGGAATTGTTCTCAAACCATTTAAGAACAATGCTATTTCTCCTCAGATACTTGGAGATAAGGACAGGGCGATTGTATTGTTCCACGTATAGTGACTTGGATATTGAGATCACATCTCAAATCCAGATCCCATGGACCTCTCATAGATGCTTGATTAAATCAAGACCGTAAAACTAATCTTCTCATTGCATCTGAATCTCATTCAGATCAATGTCCAGTACATGGACTAAGATTAGGTCACTTCTCTAATGAGAGGAGTCACTAAAATCCGGACCTGTTTCATCACTCCCTCGGAATGGAAGCGTCATGGTTATACAATCGTTTATGATCAAATCACCCTTCAGGTATTCCCAATACCTGCACATCCTGCATACTGGAAGACTCATGATCATCATGAAGATAAAGATCACTTTTACACTGTCATCTTCATAGTCTGATCATTAAGTTTCTCAATCTTGGTCCTTGGGATATGGTACAGATCATATGCTTTCACAAAGCATATATCTTACCTTCAAATTCACATCATGCTTCCAAAGCATGATGACCATGCATGGAATTTGGTTAATCCCAATACCTCATGAGTGAGCTCATGTCTCCCGGTTCACAAGTGAACCTGTATGATCCCTTTGAGAGATCATATTACTCATATGCCCTTACATGCACACCAGCTCGCCGGTGTATAGACCTTGATTAGGTCATCAACCTATTGGTCTGCCAAATGTACATGCTCAGACATATAGTAATATATCTGTCTCTGGTCAGAGGATGTTTGCCTGTGATGTGACAGTATTCATCATAGGTCTTTGGTTATCTCGATCTTGTTAAGTCAACTCATTGACTCAACTAATCTGATACCTCCGAATCAATATTCCTATGCAGAGGACCTGCATCAAGAGGTCGATCAGATATCAGTCTAATGAGATGGGATTGCCATCTCCCACTCAGACTGGAGATCACTACTTGTTAATCATTGATGATGCTTGATGAGTCCTCTATCTAACTCCTTAGATATTCATCCAAGCATCAGCCTCTATGACTCAATCATTGAATCAACAGCTGTATGATTATCAAGTTGGCCATGGTACATAACCCTTATTGTACAGAGGGACCTTATAGTGCATTCATTCATTCAATATCAGAAAGGGAGTGAAACAAAATCAATAACTTTTATTGATGAATCATTTATTACAATAACATTTATTGTAGGAATGGTTCGCCTCGGGCTCACATTGCTAACAATCTCCCACTAGCCCTCAGAACCATTCAGGAACAAGCCTTAAACCCATACTCATTACATGTTGTTCAAAAACCTTCTGTGTCAGAGGTTTGGTAAGAGGATCAGCAACGTTGTCGGCGGAGGCCACCTTGGTGATGATGATGTCACCACGCTTTTGAATCTCCCGAATGATGTGGTATTTCCTTTCTACGTGCTTGCTCTTCTGATGCCATCTGGGTTCCTTCGCCTGGGCAATGGCTCCCGTGTTATCACAGAGTAGCGGGATGGGAGTATCAGAGGAAACTACGCCAAGCTCCTGGACGAACTTGCGCAACCACACCGCCTCCTTTGCAGCATCCGATGCGGCAATGTATTCGGCTTCTGTTGTTGAATCTACCGTAGTGTCCTGCTTCTTGCTTCTCCAGCTCACAGCACCACCGTTCAACAGGAACACAAACCCTGATGTCGACTTTCGATCATCAACATCTGATTGGAAGTCAGAATCTGTATATCCCAAGACTTGGAGATCACCATCTCCATAGACCAAGATGTAATCTTGCGTCCGTCTAAGATATTTGAATATGTTCTTTACTGCATTCCAGTGTTGTTCTCCATAGCAGGATTGGTAACGGCTTACCACTCCCACTGCATGGCAGATATCTGGCCTAGTACACATCATGGCATACATTAAGCTTCCTACGGCTGATGCATAAGGACATCCAGCCATGGCCTTCTTTTCCTCAACAGTTTGAGGAGCCATTCCTTTAGACAGGTGGATGCCATGTCTTAAGGGTAGGAATCCTTTCTTGGAACTATCCATACGGAATCGTTCAAGAATCTTCTTAATGTATCCTTGTTGTGACAATCCCAATATCCTCTTCTCTCGGTTTCTGAACAGCTTCAGACCCAAGATGTAAGAGGCTTCTCCAAGATCTTTCATCTCAAAGGTATGGGATAGCCAAATCTTCACACTGGTCATCATCCCTGTATCATTCCCAATGATAAGGATGTCATCTACATAAAGCACGATGAACACAATGGCGCTCCCACTAAGCTTCTTGTACACACAAGGTTCATCAGGATTCTGCACAAAATCATAACTCTTTATGGTTTCGTCAAATCTGATGTTCCAACTACGAGAAGCTTGCTTGAGCCCATAGATGGATTTCTTCAGCTTGCATACTTTGCCATCCTCAGTCATGAAGCCCTGGGGTTGCTCCATGTAGATATCCTCCTCGAGGTATCCATTGAGGAAAGCCGTCTTGACGTCCATCTGCCAGATGTCATAGTCAAGATATGCAGCTATAGCTAGCAGGGCCCTGATGGATTTAAGCATAGCCACAGGAGAGAATGTCTCATCGTAATCGATGCCTTCTCTCTGTGTGTAGCCCTTGGCTACGAGCCGTGCCTTGAAAGTCTCTACTTTCCCATCAGGTCCCCTCTTTCTCTTGAAGATCCATTTGCACCCAATGGGTTTTACCCCTTTAGGTGGATCCTCCAGGGTCCATACACCATTCTTATGCATGGAGTCAATTTCTGACTTCATTGCTAGCATCCATCTATCCATGTCATGATCCGCGAGTGCCTCATCAAATGAAGTAGGATCACAGTCAGTTTCACCTGACACATGGAATCCATACCTTTCAGGTGGTGCAACCACCCTCGAACTCCTTCGAAGAGGTATGGGTGTATCATATTTATTTACTTCTTCAGTTTCTGGTTCAGGAAGCTCAGAATCCTCAGGAGATTCAATGAGTTCCTTCACTTCATATTTATCTTGACCCTTAAGGAAATCATTCTCCAGAAATTTCACATCTCTAGAAACAAAAACCTTCTGAGTCTCAGGGTCATAGAGTTGGTATCCAATACCATCTCTAACATACCCTATGAAGTAACACTCACGAGAGCGAGATTCTAGCTTGCTTGCATCCACATTCTTTGCATGGACCAAGCATCCCCAAACCCTCAAGTGATTAACACTAGGTTTGGTTCCATACCAGAGCTCATGAGGAGTCTTAGGTACAGATTTGCTAGGAATCTTATTCAGGATATATATTGCAGTCTCTACTGCATATCCCCAGAAACTAAGTGGTAAATGTGCTTTACTCATCATTGAACGAACCATATCCATGATGGTTCTGTTGCGTCTTTCAGCAACACCATTAAGTTGGGGAGTTCCAGGAGGAGTGAGATTGGAAATAATTCCATTCTCTTTAAGGTATTCCTTAAATTCATCTGATAGGTACTCGCCACCTCGATCAGATCGAATTCGTTTAATCTTCCTATCTGTTTGGTTCTCAACCAAAGCCTTGAATTCTTTGAACTTTTCAAAGGTTTCAGACTTATGACGTAATAGGAAGATAAACCCGTATCGCGAATGGTCATCAATAAACGTCAAATAGTATCGATATCCATTTCGGGTCGTGGTACTGAAGGGACCGCATACATCAGTATGTATTAGGTCAATAATACCTTCACATCTTGTAACCTTGTTACGAAAAGGCATCCTGGTCATTTTTCCTTGAATGCAATTCTTGCAAGTAGGCAAAGGTTGAACCTGTAGAAAGTCTAAAGGTCCATTCTTAATTAATCTATTGATTTTATCAACAGACAAATGACCAAGCCTTTGATGCCAAATCTCATTTGAGAGATTTTCATTCTCCCTGGATCTTTTAGGGTTTTTATTAGTGCTTGTAACATTCATAACACATTTATCAATGCACAATTCATAGAGTCCTCTAGAAGTCAAAATACCATCTGCAATATATTTATCATAACGGTTTATGACTAATTTATTACAGAACAGGAATGAATACCCACTTCTAACTAACTTAGATACAGATATTAGATTCCTTCTGACTTCAGGTACATAAAGACACTCTTTAAGTACTAGGACTCTACCACTAGATAATGATAGTCTGCAGGTCCCGACGGCGACTGCTGCAACACTTGCATCAGATCCCATCTGGATGACTATCTCCCCTTCTTCAAGCTGTCTAGTTTCCTGAAACAAATGCAACAAATTGCATACATGAACAGAAGCACCAGAATCAACTACCCAACTTCCTTCTCGTCCAACGAGAAAGCTGGTTTCAATGATGAATGTAGATTTCATACCTGCTGGGGCTTTACCTTTGTCGACTGACTTCAGGTAATCCGGGCAATTACGCCTCCAGTGCCCCGGCTTCTTGCAGTGGTGACAAACGTCGGTTTTCTTCGACGCCATTAAAGTGGATGCATTGGAAGATGAGGCAACACCTTGTCCCTTCTTCTTTCTCTTCTGGGTCGGGCCCTTCCGAGAACCTTGCTTCCGACCGCGCTTCCCTTTGACCTGTGCAACCATTGCAGTGCCAGAGGGACCATCTTTCTTCATTACGTCTTCTGCAGACTTTAATGCAGCAAGAAGCCCAGCATTTGTCAGTTCCAGCTTATTCATGTGGAATGACACCACAAAGTTATTGAAAGATTTGGGCAATGACAGCAGAATGAAATCAGATTGCATGTCTGCATCCATCGTCGCCCCCAGAGTCTCAAGCTCTGACAAGTACCCAAACATTTTGAGTACATGATCGCGGACTGAGGTCCCTTCCTGCATCTTACAGCGAAGAAGATCTTTCATAACATTGTACCGCTGGGTGCGGTTAATGTCACCAAACATATCCTTCAGATTCTGCATGATATCCTGGCAAGTACTCATCTCCACATGTTTCTTCTGAAGAACATTGGAGAGAGAACCCAAGATATAGCATCTAGCCAAGACATGATCTTCATCATACTTGTCATTATATGCTTTGTCTTCCTTAGATTTAGGGTTTTCAAGTTTGTTATCATGGAGCACATAACTGATGCGCTCCGCCGAAAGCACAAGCTCCAAATTACGGATCCAATCCGAGTAATTTGGTCCGGTCAATTGGTTGACCTCCAGAAGCCTGTTCAGTGGGTTCATGGCCTTCATTTTCTGAAATTGAGAATGCACTATATTAGAACATATAATCATATATTTAATTTAATTTTATTTGATTAAGGCATTTTAAATCAAATTAGTCTTGCTATGTCAACTATGAAAGTTTATTCCCTTATTCACTTTCAAAGTAGGAGATATACTTACCGATATATCTCAAGCAAGAACTGGGATCTCCTCTTTATCTTTGTTACATCCCAATAATATGAGAAAATGCAACTCCAATAAAGAGAAGCGGGAACACATTCCGCCTTGCAAGTCCAACTTGCATTCCCAATTCGGTCTTTAATACCCAGGCCCACCACCCCTAAGGTGATGTTGACCTGTCATTAATTGAACCAACCGTCAACAGGATTAGAACTCGCTATACGCAATCCAATATCGCCCCAATAATATGAGGATCCGATATTGGGGTCACTACGCATACGGCCTTACTCTTTCGAGAAGCGAAGAGTCCGATCCAGATGCGCTTGTATATAGGAGCTGTCACTACGTACAGGCGTCTCCTATATACAATCCCTGGCGACGGAAACCCTTCGCCTTGACGGGAGACCATGGATGTCACTTATGTGATCCTCCACCTCTTATTCAAATTTAATTAATTACTATGAATCACATTCATATAATTAATTCTTCCAAGGGAATTATTAACTCTAATCATATTAGAGTATTCTCAATTGGATATAATTAACTCAATCATATTAAATTAATTATCAATCCAATTTAATCAATCAAACTTAATTTTATGCTTGAATATACATATATGATATTATTCTCAAAGTACGTATTAATTCGAATTTTAATAATTAGAAAAATACATCATAATCCCTCGGACATTATCCCGGCCCTACCCGCTGTCATGGCCAGTACCGACGGGAGTGGGGCGGACCACATACGTTGCAACCCGCTGACCCAGCGATCCCCGACTAGACACCATATCCACCTCGGGAAAGGATAATGCCAAATTGATTATTTTGTACTTGAGATGATCATCGGTTCTTCAACCGAAATTATACCATATAGTAATCAAAACAATTTTGATTTTAAGGAAATTTGCTAGACAAATTCCCAAGCCCTATTCAAGCAAGAAGTTTGATGATTGTAATTCCAATTAAGGTTTAGATCAAATCTAATCAACTAATTGGTTGGGGCTAAGTCAATTAGGCAAATAATCATGTTTCAATATTTCTCAAATATTTTTCAAGATTATTTCACGAAACTAACAATTAATTTCACTAATTGACAATCACTTTGGTTCTAGATTAGGAAAGCAATTTCAGCAGTGACCCCTACTTACTAAAATTGGCATATCTCAATCATATTAAATCCAAATTAAGCAAAGTCAATTTCTAAAGTTTGCTAATTTGATTTAGTACAGAACCTAAGTGGTGTTTCACGCATTTCAAGGCAAGTCTAAACTGTAATTAACATTTTAATCACGTTCAGATTCACAGTTCCCGCAACAGTGCATACATGTCCATTAAAACGACCATATCTCGAGCATACGAAATCCGATTTACGCAAACTCAGATCCTATGGTTTCCTTATTTAATGAGGAACATAATCCAAGTATAAAATTCGTGTTTAAACAATTTAAACAGTGCCGAATTTATTTACTAAACAGATCTGCGAAATCAAATGCGATGAAAAACTTTCGCGACCTAAACGAACCCAAGTCGTCCTTTGTTAACGAATCACTATTCGAAACCGTCAACCTGGCTCTGATACCTCTTGAAGGATATGGAGAGATCCTCAAGCGCATCACGGAAGCGTGAGCGTCGTATCGGATACGACGAAGAACGACTAGTCGTACTAGTTGTTCGGTGCAGCGGAATTTAAAAAATTTATTCGATGAAACCACATGATCCAAGAACCATTCTCAGATCGTTTCATCTATAACCACAGCAAGTATAATGCAATACCTCTTGAAGCGTGGTTAATCGAGTCTCTAAGAGAAGAGACCTCCTGTCTCAAGTCCGATCGTCGGAGAGATCGCTTGCGAGCGCGGGGATGAACCGCGGTGTCCTCGCAATCCAAGAAGTTGATCCAAGCGCGGTTGCTCCTGATCTCGTCGCACGAGATCGAACGTCTCCTTCGCGGGCGAAGCACTCGAAGTAGACGGAGAACCGCAGAGCGTCGAAGCGGTAGCACGAAGGCGAGGGCGACGACGATTCCCTCCACTAGGGTGGACGGCCACCAAGAGGAAGAGGGAGAGAGGGCTGTCGAGTATGAGAGAAAGAGAGAGAGAGTTTTGCTACAATAGCATGTGTCCAGAGAGAGCCAAGGGTGCCTCTCTATTTATAGGGTTTTGGGATCCATGGATCTCAATCCATGTGTCACATAAAATCAATGGTTGAGATTGATTTATGACAATCCAATGGTCAAGATTGTTGTCGGTAAAAACCAACAACTTGTGATTTAATTTGATAAAATATATTTGATAAATCAAATAAATATTAATACCAAATTTAAATCAATCAAATAAGAGAGAGAGAAGACAAAGGAGATACTCTCCTTATTTGGAAGAGGGGACGGCCACCAATTCCCCATGGGAATTGAGTGCCGCCCCCCTCATTCCAAATGAGGAGTCCAATCTCCTTATTTTTCTCTCTTCTTATTTTACCAACAACAATTTGTTGATATATTAATTCACCAAAATAATTCTCAATTAATTTTGGGAATATTGCAATCTTGACATTGGAATATTGTGAATCAAATTCACAACCCAAAACAAAATGTAATTTACATTTTCAATTAATTAAACAATGTGTATCCAATACACATTAATAATTAATTTACTAATATAAATTATATTGAACTCTCTCTAATACATTATAAATCACATTTATAATATATTAGGAATAATTGGATATTACTATCCACATTATTCTTATCCATAATAATTAAATCACATTTAATTATATTGGATAACTTCTCATACATCATGATAATTAAATCACATTTAATTATCATCTTCTCTTTGCTTAGATCTTATGGAATTGTTCTCAAACCATTTAAGAACAATGCTATTTCTCCTCAGATACTTGGAGATAAGGACAGGGCGATTGTATTGTTCCACGTATAGTGACTTGGATATTGAGATCACATCTCAAATCCAGATCCCATGGACCTCTCATATATGCTTGATTAAATCAAGACCGTAAACCTAATCTTCTCATTGCATCTGAATCTCATTCAGATCAATGTCCAGTACATGGACTAAGATTAGGTCACTTCTCTAATGAGAGGAGTCACTAAAATCCAGACCTGTTTCATCACTCCCTCGGAATGGAAGCGTCATGGTTATACAATCGTTTATGATCAAATCACCCTTCAGGTATTCCCAATACCTGCACATCCTGCATACTGGAAGACTCATGATCATCATGAAGATAAAGATCACTTTTACACTGTCATCTTCATAGTCTGATCATTAAGTTTCTCAATCTTGGTCCTTGGGATATGGTACAGATCATATGCTTTCACAAAGCATATATCTTACCTTCAAATTCACATCATGCTTCCAAAGCATGATGACCATGCATGGAATTTGGTTAATCCCAATACCTCATGAGTGAGCTCATGTCTCCCGGTTCACAAGTGAACCTGTATGATCCCTTTGAGAGATCATATTACTCATATGCCCTTACATGCACACCAGCTCGCCGGTGTATAGACCTTGATTAGGTCATCAACCTATTGGTCTGCCAAATGTACATGCTCAGACATATAGTAATATATCTGTCTCTGGTCAGAGGATGTTTGCCTGTGATGTGACAGTATTCATCATAGGTCTTTGGTTATCTCGATCTCGTTAAGTCAACTCATTGACTCAACTAATCTGATACCTCCGAATCAATATTCCTATGCAGAGGACCTGCATCAAGAGGTCGATCAGATATCAGTCTAATGAGATGGGATTGCCATCTCCCACTCAGACTGGAGATCACTACTTGTTAATCATTGATGATGCTTGATGAGTCCTCTATCTAACTCCTTAGATATTCATCCAAGCATCAGCCTCTATGACTCAATCATTGAATCAACAGCTGTATGATTATCAAGTTGGCCATGGTACATAACCCTTATTGTACAGAGGGACCTTATAGTGCATTCATTCATTCAATATCAGAAAGGGAGTGAAACAAAATCAATAACTTTTATTGATGAATCATTTATTACAATAACATTTATTGTAGGAATGGTTCGCCTCGGGCTCACATTGCTAACAATCTCCCACTAGCCCTCAGAACCATTCAGGAACAAGCCTTAAACCCATACTCATTACATGTTGTTCAAAAACCTTCTGTGTCAGAGGTTTGGTAAGAGGATCAGCAACGTTGTCGGCGGAGGCCACCTTGGTGATGATGATGTCACCACGCTTTTGAATCTCCCGAATGATGTGGTATTTCCTTTCTACGTGCTTGCTCTTCTGATGCCATCTGGGTTCCTTCGCCTGGGCAATGGCTCCCGTGTTATCACAGAGTAGCGGGATGGGAGTATCAGAGGAAACTACGCCAAGCTCCTGGACGAACTTGCGCAACCACACCGCCTCCTTTGCAGCATCCGATGCGGCAATGTATTCGGCTTCTGTTGTTGAATCTACCGTAGTGTCCTGCTTCTTGCTTCTCCAGCTCACAGCACCACCGTTCAACAGGAACACAAACCCTGATGTCGACTTTCGATCATCAACATCTGATTGGAAGTCAGAATCTGTATATCCCAAGACTTGGAGATCACCATCTCCATAGACCAAGATGTAATCTTGCGTCCGTCTAAGATATTTGAATATGTTCTTTACTGCATTCCAGTGTTGTTCTCCATAGCAGGATTGGTAACGGCTTACCACTCCCACTGCATGGCAGATATCTGGCCTAGTACACATCATGGCATACATTAAGCTTCCTACGGCTGATGCATAAGGACATCCAGCCATGGCCTTCTTTTCCTCAACAGTTTGAGGAGCCATTCCTTTAGACAGGTGGATGCCATGTCTTAAGGGTAGGAATCCTTTCTTGGAACTATCCATACGGAATCGTTCAAGAATCTTCTTAATGTATCCTTGTTGTGACAATCCCAATATCCTCTTCTCTCGGTTTCTGAACAGCTTCAGACCCAAGATGTAAGAGGCTTCTCCAAGATCTTTCATCTCAAAGGTATGGGATAGCCAAATCTTCACACTGGTCATCATCCCTGTATCATTCCCAATGATAAGGATGTCATCTACATAAAGCACGATGAACACAATGGCGCTCCCACTAAGCTTCTTGTACACACAAGGTTCATCAGGATTCTGCACAAAATCATAACTCTTTATGGTTTCGTCAAATCTGATGTTCCAACTACGAGAAGCTTGCTTGAGCCCATAGATGGATTTCTTCAGCTTGCATACTTTGCCATCCTCAGTCATGAAGCCCTGGGGTTGCTCCATGTAGATATCCTCCTCGAGGTATCCATTGAGGAAAGCCGTCTTGACGTCCATCTGCCAGATGTCATAGTCAAGATATGCAGCTATAGCTAGCAGGGCCCTGATGGATTTAAGCATAGCCACAGGAGAGAATGTCTCATCGTAATCGATGCCTTCTCTCTGTGTGTAGCCCTTGGCTACGAGCCGTGCCTTGAAAGTCTCTACTTTCCCATCAGGTCCCCTCTTTCTCTTGAAGATCCATTTGCACCCAATGGGTTTTACCCCTTTAGGTGGATCCTCCAGGGTCCATACACCATTCTTATGCATGGAGTCAATTTCTGACTTCATTGCTAGCATCCATCTATCCATGTCATGATCCGCGAGTGCCTCATCAAATGAAGTAGGATCACAGTCAGTTTCACCTGACACATGGAATCCATACCTTTCAGGTGGTGCAACCACCCTCGAACTCCTTCGAAGAGGTATGGGTGTATCATATTTATTTACTTCTTCAGTTTCTGGTTCAGGAAGCTCAGAATCCTCAGGAGATTCAATGAGTTCCTTCACTTCATATTTATCTTGACCCTTAAGGAAATCATTCTCCAGAAATTTCACATCTCTAGAAACAAAAACCTTCTGAGTCTCAGGGTCATAGAGTTGGTATCCAATACCATCTCTAACATACCCTATGAAGTAACACTCACGAGAGCGAGATTCTAGCTTGCTTGCATCCACATTCTTTGCATGGACCAAGCATCCCCAAACCCTCAAGTGATTAACACTAGGTTTGGTTCCATACCAGAGCTCATGAGGAGTCTTAGGTACAGATTTGCTAGGAATCTTATTCAGGATATATATTGCAGTCTCTACTGCATATCCCCAGAAACTAAGTGGTAAATGTGCTTTACTCATCATTGAACGAACCATATCCATGATGGTTCTGTTGCGTCTTTCAGCAACACCATTAAGTTGGGGAGTTCCAGGAGGAGTGAGATTGGAAATAATTCCATTCTCTTTAAGGTATT
Source organism: Ottelia alismoides (assembly GCA_037367405.1). NCBI lineage: Eukaryota > Viridiplantae > Streptophyta > Magnoliopsida > Alismatales > Hydrocharitaceae > Ottelia > Ottelia alismoides. The sequence goes on along the minus strand of JAZKJV010003955.1, from coordinate 537,912 downwards.
CCTTAAATTCATCTGATAGGTACTCGCCACCTCGATCAGATCGAATTCGTTTAATCTTCCTATCTGTTTGGTTCTCAACCAAAGCCTTGAATTCTTTGAACTTTTCAAAGGTTTCAGACTTATGACGTAATAGGAAGATAAACCCGTATCGCGAATGGTCATCAATAAACGTCAAATAGTATCGATATCCATTTCGGGTCGTGGTACTGAAGGGACCGCATACATCAGTATGTATTAGGTCAATAATACCTTCACATCTTGTAACCTTGTTACGAAAAGGCATCCTGGTCATTTTTCCTTGAATGCAATTCTTGCAAGTAGGCAAAGGTTGAACCTGTAGAAAGTCTAAAGGTCCATTCTTAATTAATCTATTGATTTTATCAACAGACAAATGACCAAGCCTTTGATGCCAAATCTCATTTGAGAGATTTTCATTCTCCCTGGATCTTTTAGGGTTTTTATTAGTGCTTGTAACATTCATAACACATTTATCAATGCACAATTCATAGAGTCCTCTAGAAGTCAAAATACCATCTGCAATATATTTATCATAACGGTTTATGACTAATTTATTACAGAACAGGAATGAATACCCACTTCTAACTAACTTAGATACAGATATTAGATTCCTTCTGACTTCAGGTACATAAAGACACTCTTTAAGTACTAGGACTCTACCACTAGATAATGATAGTCTGCAGGTCCCGACGGCGACTGCTGCAACACTTGCATCAGATCCCATCTGGATGACTATCTCCCCTTCTTCAAGCTGTCTAGTTTCCTGAAACAAATGCAACAAATTGCATACATGAACAGAAGCACCAGAATCAACTACCCAACTTCCTTCTCGTCCAACGAGAAAGCTGGTTTCAATGATGAATGTAGATTTCATACCTGCTGGGGCTTTACCTTTGTCGACTGACTTCAGGTAATCCGGGCAATTACGCCTCCAGTGCCCCGGCTTCTTGCAGTGGTGACAAACGTCGGTTTTCTTCGACGCCATTAAAGTGGATGCATTGGAAGATGAGGCAACACCTTGTCCCTTCTTCTTTCTCTTCTGGGTCGGGCCCTTCCGAGAACCTTGCTTCCGACCGCGCTTCCCTTTGACCTGTGCAACCATTGCAGTGCCAGAGGGACCATCTTTCTTCATTACGTCTTCTGCAGACTTTAATGCAGCAAGAAGCCCAGCATTTGTCAGTTCCAGCTTATTCATGTGGAATGACACCACAAAGTTATTGAAAGATTTGGGCAATGACAGCAGAATGAAATCAGATTGCATGTCTGCATCCATCGTCGCCCCCAGAGTCTCAAGCTCTGACAAGTACCCAAACATTTTGAGTACATGATCGCGGACTGAGGTCCCTTCCTGCATCTTACAGCGAAGAAGATCTTTCATAACATTGTACCGCTGGGTGCGGTTAATGTCACCAAACATATCCTTCAGATTCTGCATGATATCCTGGCAAGTACTCATCTCCACATGTTTCTTCTGAAGAACATTGGAGAGAGAACCCAAGATATAGCATCTAGCCAAGACATGATCTTCATCATACTTGTCATTATATGCTTTGTCTTCCTTAGATTTAGGGTTTTCAAGTTTGTTATCATGGAGCACATAACTGATGCGCTCCGCCGAAAGCACAAGCTCCAAATTACGGATCCAATCCGAGTAATTTGGTCCGGTCAATTGGTTGACCTCCAGAAGCCTGTTCAGTGGGTTCATGGCCTTCATTTTCTGAAATTGAGAATGCACTATATTAGAACATATAATCATATATTTAATTTAATTTTATTTGATTAAGGCATTTTAAATCAAATTAGTCTTGCTATGTCAACTATGAAAGTTTATTCCCTTATTCACTTTCAAAGTAGGAGATATACTTACCGATATATCTCAAGCAAGAACTGGGATCTCCTCTTTATCTTTGTTACATCCCAATAATATGAGAAAATGCAACTCCAATAAAGAGAAGCGGGAACACATTCCGCCTTGCAAGTCCAACTTGCATTCCCAATTCGGTCTTTAATACCCAGGCCCACCACCCCTAAGGTGATGTTGACCTGTCATTAATTGAACCAACCGTCAACAGGATTAGAACTCGCTATACGCAATCCAATATCGCCCCAATAATATGAGGATCCGATATTGGGGTCACTACGCATACGGCCTTACTCTTTCGAGAAGCGAAGAGTCCGATCCAGATGCGCTTGTATATAGGAGCTGTCACTACGTACAGGCGTCTCCTATATACAATCCCTGGCGACGGAAACCCTTCGCCTTGACGGGAGACCATGGATGTCACTTATGTGATCCTCCACCTCTTATTCAAATTTAATTAATTACTATGAATCACATTCATATAATTAATTCTTCCAAGGGAATTATTAACTCTAATCATATTAGAGTATTCTCAATTGGATATAATTAACTCAATCATATTAAATTAATTATCAATCCAATTTAATCAATCAAACTTAATTTTATGCTTGAATATACATATATGATATTATTCTCAAAGTACGTATTAATTCGAATTTTAATAATTAGAAAAATACATCATAATCCCTCGGACATTATCCCGGCCCTACCCGCTGTCATGGCCAGTACCGACGGGAGTGGGGCGGACCACATACGTTGCAACCCGCTGACCCAGCGATCCCCGACTAGACACCATATCCACCTCGGGAAAGGATAATGCCAAATTGATTATTTTGTACTTGAGATGATCATCGGTTCTTCAACCGAAATTATACCATATAGTAATCAAAACAATTTTGATTTTAAGGAAATTTGCTAGACAAATTCCCAAGCCCTATTCAAGCAAGAAGTTTGATGATTGTAATTCCAATTAAGGTTTAGATCAAATCTAATCAACTAATTGGTTGGGGCTAAGTCAATTAGGCAAATAATCATGTTTCAATATTTCTCAAATATTTTTCAAGATTATTTCACGAAACTAACAATTAATTTCACTAATTGACAATCACTTTGGTTCTAGATTAGGAAAGCAATTTCAGCAGTGACCCCTACTTACTAAAATTGGCATATCTCAATCATATTAAATCCAAATTAAGCAAAGTCAATTTCTAAAGTTTGCTAATTTGATTTAGGACAGAACCTAAGTGGTGTTTCACGCATTTCAAGGCAAGTCTAAACTGTAATTAACATTTTAATCACGTTCAGATTCACAGTTCCCGCAACAGTGCATACATGTCCATTAAAACGACCATATCTCGAGCATACGAAATCCGATTTACGCAAACTCAGATCCTATGGTTTCCTTATTTAATGAGGAACATAATCCAAGTATAAAATTCGTGTTTAAACAATTTAAACAGTGCCGAATTTATTTACTAAACAGATCTGCGAAATCAAATGCGATGAAAAACTTTCGCGACCTAAACGAACCCAAGTCGTCCTTTGTTAACGAATCACTATTCGAAACCGTCAACCTGGCTCTGATACCTCTTGAAGGATATGGAGAGATCCTCAAGCGCATCACGGAAGCATGAGCGTCGTATCGGATACGACGAAGAACGACTAGTCGTACTAGTTGTTCGGTGCAGCGGAATTTAAAAAATTTATTCGATGAAACCACATGATCCAAGAACCATTCTCAGATCGTTTCATCTATAACCACAGCAAGTATAATGCAATACCTCTTGAAGCGTGGTTAATCGAGTCTCTAAGAGAAGAGACCTCCTGTCTCAAGTCCGATCGTCGGAGAGATCGCTTGCGAGCGCGGGGATGAACCGCGGTGTCCTCGCAATCCAAGAAGTTGATCCAAGCGCGGTTGCTCCTGATCTCGTCGCACGAGATCGAACGTCTCCTTCGCGGGCGAAGCACTCGAAGTAGACGGAGAACCGCAGAGCGTCGAAGCGGTAGCACGAAGGCGAGGGCGACGACGATTCCCTCCACTAGGGTGGACGGCCACCAAGAGGAAGAGGGAGAGAGGGCTGTCGAGTATGAGAGAAAGAGAGAGAGAGTTTTGCTACAATAGCATGTGTCCAGAGAGAGCCAAGGGTGCCTCTCTATTTATAGGGTTTTGGGATCCATGGATCTCAATCCATGTGTCACATAAAATCAATGGTTGAGATTGATTTATGACAATCCAATGGTCAAGATTGTTGTCGGTAAAAACCAACAACTTGTGATTTAATTTGATAAAATATATTTGATAAATCAAATAAATATTAATACCAAATTTAAATCAATCAAATAAGAGAGAGAGAAGACAAAGGAGATACTCTCCTTATTTGGAAGAGGGGACGGCCACCAATTCCCCGTGGGAATTGAGTGCCGCCCCCCTCATTCCAAATGAGGAGTCCAATCTCCTTATTTTTCTCTCTTCTTATTTTACCAACAACAATTTGTTGATATATTAATTCACCAAAATAATTCTCAATTAATTTTGGGAATATTGCAATCTTGACATTGGAATATTGTGAATCAAATTCACAACCCAAAACAAAATGTAATTTACATTTTCAATTAATTAAACAATGTGTATCCAATACACATTAATAATTAATTTACTAATATAAATTATATTGAACTCTCTCTAATACATTATAAATCACATTTATAATATATTAGGAATAATTGGATATTACTATCCACATTATTCTTATCCATAATAATTAAATCACATTTAATTATATTGGATAACTTCTCATACATCATGATAATTAAATCACATTTAATTATCATCTTCTCTTTGCTTAGATCTTATGGAATTGTTCTCAAACCATTTAAGAACAATGCTATTTCTCCTCAGATACTTGGAGATAAGGACAGGGCGATTGTATTGTTCCACGTATAGTGACTTGGATATTGAGATCACATCTCAAATCCAGATCCCATGGACCTCTCATATATGCTTGATTAAATCAAGACCGTAAACCTAATCTTCTCATTGCATCTGAATCTCATTCAGATCAATGTCCAGTACATGGACTAAGATTAGGTCACTTCTCTAATGAGAGGAGTCACTAAAATCCAGACCTGTTTCATCACTCCCTCGGAATGGAAGCGTCATGGTTATACAATCGTTTATGATCAAATCACCCTTCAGGTATTCCCAATACCTGCACATCCTGCATACTGGAAGACTCATGATCATCATGAAGATAAAGATCACTTTTACACTGTCATCTTCATAGTCTGATCATTAAGTTTCTCAATCTTGGTCCTTGGGATATGGTACAGATCATATGCTTTCACAAAGCATATATCTTACCTTCAAATTCACATCATGCTTCCAAAGCATGATGACCATGCATGGAATTTGGTTAATCCCAATACCTCATGAGTGAGCTCATGTCTCCCGGTTCACAAGTGAACCTGTATGATCCCTTTGAGAGATCATATTACTCATATGCCCTTACATGCACACCAGCTCGCCGGTGTATAGACCTTGATTAGGTCATCAACCTATTGGTCTGCCAAATGTACATGCTCAGACATATAGTAATATATCTGTCTCTGGTCAGAGGATGTTTGCCTGTGATGTGACAGTATTCATCATAGGTCTTTGGTTATCTCGATCTCGTTAAGTCAACTCATTGACTCAACTAATCTGATACCTCCGAATCAATATTCCTATGCAGAGGACCTGCATCAAGAGGTCGATCAGATATCAGTCTAATGAGATGGGATTGCCATCTCCCACTCAGACTGGAGATCACTACTTGTTAATCATTGATGATGCTTGATGAGTCCTCTATCTAACTCCTTAGATATTCATCCAAGCATCAGCCTCTATGACTCAATCATTGAATCAACAGCTGTATGATTATCAAGTTGGCCATGGTACATAACCCTTATTGTACAGAGGGACCTTATAGTGCATTCATTCATTCAATATCAGAAAGGGAGTGAAACAAAATCAATAACTTTTATTGATGAATCATTTATTACAATAACATTTATTGTAGGAATGGTTCGCCTCGGGCTCACATTGCTAACATGTTAATGGAATATGGTATAACATTCATATTGTCCTCCGACATCAATCTAACTTCAAAAAAGGGAATGATTTGGATTCAACATCTCATCTATTCATCAACTCATCTATTTGAAGAAGACATGGCATATTTAGGAGAAGAAATCATGACGAATATACCCAGTAATTTTGATTCTTTCATTGAAATATAGGAATAATAACCAATCCAATAAATCAATGAGGAGATCAAAGTATATGACAAAGTTTATGTTTTTATGTGATCGCGGCATAAAAAAGAAAGTCAGAATTTTTCGGGGAAGCCGGCTTAAAATATTTAACCTTAGGTGCATTTTCCTCTGGAATATTCTTGTTCAGGTACGACTGGATCCCCTCCACTAAATCTTGATCTCCAAATTCCATATATTGTGGAGACCCTCCCCTCCATGGGGAGGTTGGTATAGAGCGATCGATCTACTTACCCGACTCATGGTTAGAGTGGAGTGAATGGTTGGAGCCAAAAAAATGGAACGTGGAGAAGGAAGGATCTATTATGGAATCCTACACGTCAATCATCGTCTCGAAAATGTATGATCATGAGACTCAATAAGAAAGCAGATATCTGATGCATGTATTGAAGAGAATTCAAGTATAGCATCGAATAACTCAAGGATTGGCTCATCCTTGCAAGGGTCGCCAAGGAGAGAAGAAATATCAAACACAGAAAGATCAGAAGTACCGGAAGAATCAGAAAACTCAGAATAATCAAAATACTCGGTCTCGTGATCTGACAGATCGGATGCACAACCAGAGAGTGAAGCCGAGTACAGAGTACACACCGCCCGCAGATAACCCTCGAGGAGATGTGAGAAATCAGGATGGTATGAGGAAGAAAGCAAATGATTATATTCAAATAACGGGATCTCTCTTGAAGTCATAGAAAAACTTTCCAATGGATCAGGATATGTAAGCTCATAGAAGTCTAGGTCCAGATCAAAGAGATCATTGTTCTACCATTTTGTGGGATCTGAGCCGCATCTAAAGGACTGATGCACTCTGAAGGAAAAGAATTTGTGGTTCCCACCATGATGGGGAATTAAATCAGAATAGGGTGGGAGGGAGGGATTAACGGCCTGTTTGTTATGCTGGAATAGAGGTGGGAATGGAATCGCCATTCCTCTGTCGATTCCATTCCCGTGTTTGTTTGATCATAATAAGGCATGAATAACGATTACAATGGAAATCGGATTCCCTCATATATGGGAATTGTCATTCCTTGGTATCCCCTAGGAATTGAGATTTCATTCCTTACAAATGCTAACAATGTATTCTTCTTCAATATTTTTCAATTATTATATTCTTTTTATAAATATATGGTTAGCGACATGGATATGTGTTTTTCTTTTTTAATATTGTTTTGGATACCAACATGAATATGATTGTTTGGACATGGATATATGGATACTGACATGATATAAATATATATGCAAAAAATCGGATAAGTTACAAATATATGCATATATGGATACTAACATGGATATGGGATTTTATTGTGGTAACAGATATAGATACGATTCAATTCTTTTGGATATGGATACAAATATGGTTACACGATATTTCAACAGATACAGATACATATATATATAATATCTATTATATGGATAAAATATATTAGATATGATTTATTTTGCGGATATAGATAGGAACATAGATGTGCTTTTTATTCCAGATATGGATATATAATTTTTTCTAATATGGATATGGATGCAATTTTTAATTTTTTTCTAAGACATGCATATTGATTATATTCTAGCGGATACATATATGGACATGGATATGGGATATAATTTTTTTTGCATGTACAAATATGGACATGGATGAGGATTTTTTCGCAGAAATGAATATAGACATGAAAATGGATTTTTTTGTAGCTATAGATATGGATACGGATACAGATACCATATCTATTTTTTAGGATATGGATACAGGTTACATTTTAGTGGATATGTATACGGACATGGATATGTGTTTTTATTTTTTGCGAATACATATACCTGTAATATTTTCATTTTTTAGGATACAGATATAGATACGGTAATAAAATATTCTAGCAGATACATATATGGATATATCAAATATATTATATGCATGGTAATTTCTATTTTAATTTGTCTATTGTTTCCTTATATGAAATATATCAATTATATGAAAAAATAAATTAGAGGATACCGATTATTTTTTATTTAATGAAATATATCAAAGAAATGTTATTTTTTTTATATTGTTTTCCCTTTCCAAACATAAGAAAGGAACACGTCTCATAATAAATGTTTCAATCCTAATATGCACCAAACAATGGAATGGAAAAACACATTCCTTTCCATTCCATTGTCAATTCTATTCTTATCTTGATTCCATTCCATTATAATTCCTTTCCAACCAACCAAACAGGCCGTAAGGAGAATGTGACTGCTTATGATCTAGAGAGGATGATCGTAACCAACTCAACACCAAGCATAATGCAAACACAATGCAAACCCTTGATTCACCTACTCAACGCAATGTGAAGATCATGAAGGTTCAGTCAATTATCTTATCGATTTTAGAGTTAGGTGATTGAACAACGTCTTACTACCTGACGGGTCGCTAAATACAGTAATTAATTCGATCACGTTGTAGCACGTGTACTTAGCGATTCGGTCAGAACCGAGAGAAGATCTCCGTGAAGAGTGTCTCGGCTTTAATTTATATCCCGGGCAAGTCCGGGGTCGAACACAGGGAGGCAAAGGAACAACTTGGGTTTAATTTGAAAGTTTAGATCTAGATTTCCGATGCGGTATTTTTTTAAGATTTTTTTAATGCAAAATGAAATACCAATGCAAGATGCGGTTGAATTAAAACACTAAGAAAACACACAACAAGGCCAAATTAATTTTAATGTCAAATTAGTCCAATTTAGCCAAATTATATTTTTCCTAGAGTCCTAATCCAGAGGTGAATGCAAGGTACTTTTTTTGGAATTTTATGGGTTAAAATGCAATAAATAAAAATGTACACTTTTTATGGGTTTTTTCGCAATTTCTCACACAAACAGTAAGCAAGAATTATAAAAAAAATATTAGAATGAAAACATGATGCAAGGAGACTACAGTAATATTTTTGGAATTTTTTGACAATATATGAATTTTTTATGGATTTTTTTTGAAAACAGAGTGATAGTGAGTAATTAATTTCTATTAAATCCACGTTATCAAATTAGTCAGAGAGCAAATTATTTCAAATAGATATTTTCATGTAGAATCAGGAGATTTGAAATTTCGCAAAAATGATTTATGTAGATTTAATTAAAAATCAAACACTAAATCCACTCTACAAATTATTCCAGGCACAAGACAACTCCATTTTGGATGAAATTACAACTCCATTTTGGATGAAATTTGGACAGTAAGTTAATCATATATCAGAGCATCATTTCTAATTTTTATGGAATTTTTGAAGCAATGTGTGTTAGATATGAATTTAAGTGCTCAAAAAGGGTAAAATATCCAATATTTCAGTTAGTCAATTTTAATTAATTACCCACAACTCACAAAAATACAAATAAATATTCAGAATGTAGAAAATTAATTGCATAATATAGGGGCATTTTTCATTGAATAAAAGGATGCAATAATGATGTCCAAATCAAAGTGCGAATACATGGGTTTCTTTACAAAAGAGAAAATAATAATTACAGTGTAAAATATATACAGGGACTGTTATGCAATATTAGAAACTTAGAATAAAAAAATGCATTTTTTACATAAAAATGGAAAAAGTGGACCTCCTTTCTCCTTCGTTCTGTGTAGGTGAAACCAACGGGGGAGAGGGCGGCGCGGTGGGTCGACGGAGGCGGAGGCAGAGGGGAGGCACCGCTACGAGCGGCGTGGGGTGGCTGATGGCGGAGGCGTGCGTCGGCGGTGGGGGGGCCACGCGGTTGGAGGCGATGGGTGCTGGAGAGGAGGCAACCCGCGGATGTAGCCGTTGAAAGAGAGAGCCGTTAGGGCGGCGGCGCCGCCGGCTGTAGCCGCGCGCGTGGCCGCGGAGAGGAACGGGCCGCCGCAGGCGGCCGTGGCTGGGCGGAGCCGTGCGCCGGCGGTGGGGGGGTGCGCGGTTGGCGACGATGGGTGCCAGGGGGCGGCGGCCGAGCTGCTCCTCCTGCCTTTTTTTCTTTTTTTGTCTTTTTTTTATTTTTTTGGTTGTTGTAATAGATATATAGAAAACTTTTTTTTAAGATTTTTTAAATTTTTTTATGTTTTCAAAAAGAAAATAAATATGTACATATAAAGGGGGAAACTGGTAAATGGTGGAGATTGGGTAGTGGAGTGATATATAAAAATGACGGTTACAAATCAAAGGACACAATATTAGATAAGATAAAATAACGAGGGAAATGAAGAGGAATACTTACCTGAATCTTCACCGGATTGGCGAAGCAGCTACGCTGGACTCCTGTCGTCGCCTCGATCCGATTGGCGAAATAAAATCGAAGAGGCTGAGCGAGCTCGATGGGGAACTCGTGACGCGGAGCAGAGCTTCGCGGATCTCGCCTGAAGGAGGTCGTCGCTTGAGGAAGATGCCTCGCCGCTGTCACCAACAAAACACTCCAAGCTCTCTCCTTATTCTATAAGAATGGCGGATGGGCAAAAATGAGAATGTAGAGATGATTATAAAGAAGAAGAGAAAGGGAGGTTAGAAAGATGGTGGAGATGAATGGAGGTTAGATTATTGGTGGAGTTGAATGGAGGTTAGATGAAGAATGTGGGGTGGAATGGGACTTGGTGGTAGAATAGAAGTTATTGTAGAGAATGGGGAAAAAATAAAAGGAAAATAAAATGAAATAAAGTAGGCTACTTATAATACAATGAAATAAAAGATAAGAAACAAAAAAGAGTGGAAGAATTTACAAGGGAAGACAAACAACATGTACACATTTTTTACTTTTCTAATATGTAATATTTTTGTCTTTTTAATAAGAGATATTTACAACGAAAAAATACAATAAAATAGTACAATTAAAATACAACACAAGTATGATTTTTTTGTATTTTTAGTAATTAAGAAAGATAAAATAAAAAATGAAGAAATAATGAATATATACATAATATACAATGTACATCTAGGTCCCAAAACCCAACTTTTGCAAATAAGCTTCGATTTTAATGAAACCACTTCCGTTGGATAGATAATTTTCTAACTTGAACTTTAAAAGTGAGTTTGGTGAATTTGGAGTTCAGACGGAGCGGGAATTTGGCTTGGAAGTTGGACTTTACGGTTTTTTCTCTTTGGGATCTAGGAGCATTTATTTGAGGTAAAATTTGTTTTGTATTTTTGTATTTTTACTTACATTTTTATAAACAAGTTAGAGAAAGAATTAGGCAAAAAGGAGTTGAAATGAAATTATTAAAAATCCATGAAGTTTTGGACTATTTACAGGTGAAAAACTCCTTTAATTTGCGGCTTTTTAGTGTTAATTTATTTTATGCAATCTAATATACAATAATTAGTGTGTTTTATTTACAAGAGTTATTTTGTTAATTTATTGATTTTATGGACATTTTTCTGGGATTTTACTCGGGGATTTTGCTAAGATCAAGATATTGCGATGATGAATCGCGGATTCATCACCCCCCTATACTTAAACTTTGCTAGTCCTCGAGCAAATAAAGACTGAATAAGTTGGATTAACCCCTGACTGTGCATGTGAATACAAGACTTGATCCGTTCAAGAACTCTCGATTTTAGAGATCCTAAAATTCTAAGCTGAACCAAGCTCTAGTCAAAAGGTATCCAATTCCCCTAATCATCATACTCTCTTTGTATACATATATATAAGGGATATGATTTTAAGTGTTGACCGCAGTTACAAGAGTAGAGTCACAACGTCACCCAAGGTTCCAGTCCAAGAGACTCTCCTATGGACCTGATCCTCAACACTAGGGAATAAATCATTTCTTGCATCCAATCCACCGTCTCTTTAGTTGTCAGACTTAAAAGTGTAGATGGAAGGCCAGTTGATGGAGGGCATAGGATTGTGTCATTTCTTCTCTCCCTCTCACTGGAACAAGGATCCTCTCAAGTGCCTTATTACGCAATGCATTTTTTTGGTGTTGATCAGTACGTCCGTCAAGAAAAGTTGGAGCCGTCTGCACTTGTTTTCCTAGGAGTACACCGGGGTGTGCCTTTTTGAGTAACTATCGTACCTTCTACACCCAGACTTGTAGCATTTACGATGCAGAGCCCTTTTTTGGTGCAAGCCCGACTTCTGGTCCTAATAGCGGTGGTCCAAGTGGATACTTTGAAATGGTTGGGAGCGCTCGCCTTTGGTGGAAGCTCTTTTGATAATTGACTTTGTGGAATGAGAGCTTTTCTTTGACATTTCATTGCTTTGTAGTATTTTGGCTAGCTCCACTGCTTTTACCAAGAGTTGGCGCACACTGATTAATATTTTTTTTATTTTATCACACTCTGGCACAAAGGTAAATGTCAAAAGATAGTACAAGAATCATGTTCTCATACTGGCTAAAGATGCTGACACTCAGGTTTCATGAAGCCTTCATTGATTTTATCCCATCCTCGAGCATCATCAAATCAAGTCCAAACTCAAATCCCTCATCCCAGTTCCTCAAGTGAAATTTCAACTCATCTCATCACAACTGGAGTCGTGTATGTGAGGTGCTGATCATATTCTTAAGGTAGAGACTAAGCATGCAATATAGCACACAAATCTTTCAAATTAGGGAAATGTGAATAATTAAGTCAAGGACCCTAATGACTAAGGCTGGTTAACTCAAAATCTCAAGACCTCATAAACCAAGTGTTCTTGATCATCACTAGTCTTGTGTGAAAGTGAATTGTGTCAGGGATTAAACCAACTTATTAGTTAGTTTTTTTAGTTGGTTTTTTATTATGATTGATTGATTGATTTTTTTAAGTTTTAGAAAAAAAAATTTCACAAAGGTTTTTTTTTGACAAACAAAGGCAAAGAAGTTTTTTTTAAAAAGATAGGTAAATAAGAAAAGACTTTCTTTTTTTTTGAAAAGTTTTTTTAGCAAATAAGAAAAATAGTTTTTTTAAGGAAAAAGTTTTTTTGCTTTGTTTTGTTTTTTTATTATTTTTTTTGTTTTTTTGTTTTGTTTTTTTAACCCACCCCATAATTATTGTATAATATATATATATATAAATACATGAAAGTACGAGGTATGGGTAAAGTATATATGTAATATATACATGCCCCCCCTATACATTGCTTGTGCTATGTCCTCATGGCACTAGGTGACAAAAAGCCATAGCTCGTACTAAGTATAAGTGGGTGAAAAGAATAGAAGTGAAAGAAAAATAAAATGTGGATAATACATAACGGGCATCGGCCCCCCTATACTTAGGCTTTGTTCAGCCTAAGTATTGGAAAGAATACAAGAATGGAAGACCGATGAGAATGGGAAAGAATATACAAAAAGAAAATAAAAAGAAGAGAAGGAGCAAATCGGGTCACTCACCCCCCTATACTTAGGATCTAGTCATCCTAAGTATAGCCACAAAATGAAAATGATACGGAACTGGGGCGAGTGATGCGAATCATGAGGGAGGGAGGTGAAAAAAGGAAGGAAAATATGTACAAGGAGGAGGAAGAATATACAAGGATCAAGAAGGTTTGTGACGGACCTTCTTGCGTGAGCGATGGGGTGGGTAGTATACACATGTGTCGTTGTCAGAATCATCCTCCGAAGAATAATAGTGAGGTGTGGGGAACGTCCAACAGGGGTCGACACACGGCTGCTTTCTCAAGTATGGCTTTAGAATAGCCGAACTGAGCTCACTCATATAGATCACCTCATCCGGACCTGATGAGGACTCCTCAGAAAGTTCCTTCTCTGAAACATCGAAGGTGACCTTCTTAGTCAGTTTTCTAGAACCTGAAGCATCAAGGGGAAGAGGAGATTGATACGTCTTAAGGAGTTTGGGGGAACACCTCAAGGAATCAACACCCATCTTCTTCATACCAGATGACCGACTAGAGGATGGAGCAACCGATTTATCAAGATTGGTCAATTTGGTCCCAGTTGTCTCCTTTGGTGTATGTCCTGGATGTGGTGTGTCTGAGGTTCTGACCAGAGGTTCATCATCAGAAGAGTCACCGTATGCATTGTAATACTCCTGTAGGGTCAGCACACGTCTCTGATAAGGCACAGTGTTCTCAGTTGGCTTGACATTGTTAGGTTCTTGTGTCGGATCATCGAAATGATCAAGGCAATCCACAAAGGTCATGTCCGACTCAATGATAGCTTCTGGTCGCGAGTCCTCTCTAGAAGCTGTCGCGTTGGTGGTGCAAGCAGTAGGCGATGTGTGGTTGTAGGAAATCTCTAAACCAATGGTTGTCTGGACAGTCAGTATCTCAGGTGTAGTAGAGAGATGGGACTCAACTGTCTCTCGAAGGTCACGACTGTCTGCAATTTTACGGGGTACCTTGGAATATCGTGTGTCCTCAAAGATCGGGTGAGGTCGGAGTGCTCCCAATGCAGAGAAATCGATCTCCTGAGTCTCACAATCTATAGTTGCCTTAGCCAAGGCTAAGAACGGCTTCCCAAGAATGATCGGAGACTGGGTGAACTCTCCTCGATGCTCAATGTCAATGATCGTGAAGTCTATCTCCAGTAGAGCACCTTGGAAAGCGACGATGACTGAAATGGTTCCTCTCGACCATTTAATGGTCTGATCTGCCAACTGAATGATCTCTCTTGACTTCTTGGCAGATCCGAGTTTGAGTTTGGCAAACACGGAGGTCGGGAGGATACTAATCGGTAAGTCATCATCGATTCTTGCATGGGTGGAAGTGGTATTTTTGATTTCACAATCAAATCTAGGTAACGGTTTTACTCTGCGGCTCTTGGTTTTTCTCCCTATCATCAAAGATGTGGCAATAGACACTATATGTATCTCAGTCCTTGTTCTCTTATTGCCCGACCTTTTAGGCATCAATTTACTTCTCACAAATCTTTTAAGGTCGGGAAAGTGCTCAATGGCTATTATTAAGGGAAGCTCAAAAATCAACTTTCTATCCAATGCTTCCCTAACCGCGGGATCTAATTTTTTTAGATCTTTTCCTTTTTTCAATTTTTATGGTATTTTCTGAGTTTTCAATTTTTTTGGTCTTTTTGGTAGGTGAAGTAGGACTAGGAGAATGTACAGACTATGGTTTGGAGGGAAAGTGGTTAGTAGAAGAGGGAGGTAGAAGGGACTCCAGCTGTACATGATGTGTGGTCAATCCGGTGTCTTCCAGGTTTTTAAAATTCAATCCGCAAAATTCATGATCCACATTTCTACCTGGATTCTTGATCGGTCTACAAATGTCATCCTCCAATAAGTTCTCATGACACATCATGAGAGAAGTCTGCTCAGTTGGAGGATACCGCTGAGAACTTGAGATCTTATACTCAACACATCTTGACTCAGGCGTGTAATACTGGGTTGAGTATGACCTATCTGTATGACAGATGTTGGTCGGAGCCTCATCTGGTGGAGTTAGTAGACAGGGGGTCTATAAATTAGTCGCATGAATCCAATCCGCTGTATATGTCGGCTCTCCGAATGGGTGATATGAAGGTTGGTCAATGTGGTCTCTATCACTCAGGTCAATCAAGTCAGGAAGATCGTTGTCTGGTTGACCATGTTGTACCCTAAGGTTAAGTCAGGATGTGTATATGGAAATTGTTGTTCTGTCCCAACTCGAGGTGAAAGTGAGGTATGTGGGGACAACTGATTATGCCAATCATTCATCTCAGTAGTCGCTTGCTCTTCGATTTGTTCCTTGATTCCAGCAAGCGGACGAGAATATAGTGAGTCAATCCAGGGTGGTTGTGGGTCAGGGGTGCAAGAATGTGGGGTAGGTGACAAGGACGAAGAAGTGGAGAAGTCAGTCTGAGTTCTGACTTTGCGGTCGGTGTATGGGTATGAGGAGGAATAAGTGGGTGGAGATGATCAGAATATGGTCGAAGAAGGGTGACTTGGATATGATGACCAAAATTCTGACATCTTGGAAGGTAGATGGGAGAATGAAGCGGATCGAGGAAGAAAGCGTGCAAGTGCACCGAATAACACACAAAACAAATAAACACAAGAGCAAACCCTGAGTTCACCTACTCAACACAGTGATGGTCGCAAAAGTTCGACCGTTTATCTTTTCAGTTTTAATTAAGTGATAAATCAAGATATAAATCCAATTACGCAAGGCTAAAAAGTAGGTTTTGGGCACTATCCTAGGGATGCGTCCTCACCTCTCAACAATCACAATTAGCCAAGCATACAATGAGGGTTTTGCTCTCCCAAAACAAGTGTTAGTTTTAATCAGTTTTTTTTGTCAACTCTGATTAGAAGTCCCGGTTTTAAGTTTGGTTATCACTTGATTAGTACACCAAACAAAGCACGCCTAACGATCAGTCACGATTTCCTTTTAACCTAAGTTTCAAAAACCAAGAGGAGGGAATCGAGAAAAACCGATGCAAATAATGAAATCAATGATGCATGCCCAGTTCAGAAGACTTACAGTGATCCCCGCGCTCTACATGCGGGATGCAAGGCAGAATTGAAATTTTATACTATATGAATGCAAACGAGAAAACCGTTCCTAGACAGGCAGTTCTATTAGCAAGTGATGAACAAGTTAAATTTGACTAATAGCCCAGCGGTCTAAGTGTGTCTCGTTAAATGTGATGTGTGGTCCTAAATATTACGAGCACAAGCAATCAAGATAATCTAATAAAAATGCTCTAAGAGCCGCGAGTGTAAGTCCTATTCTACGTCAATCAACCACACGACCACGAGCGGGTCCAAAGTCCAGTCCGGATACAAACGCGAGCTCTCAAACAAGAGCCGCTGGAAAGAGCGAATTACCTAAGTTATTACACACAATAATTACAAAAATTTATAAAAATTCTCTCGAAGATAAATTGATTTTCTTGCTCTTCAACAGTCGGCGCACGTCGCGTCCGTTGACCTCCGATGCACTCCAAGTTCACTGGGCCCTCGCAAGAAAAATAAAATTTATGTTAGAGAGATAAAAACAAAATATATACAAGAATATGAAGAGAAATAATTGAAAAATGGAATAAATACAAGTGGCTCGGGGGTCAGACTACCCGAGGAAATGAAAAACTAAATCCAAATTTTTAAACTGATCCCTAAGCCATTTGCCTCCCCGGCAACGGCGCCATCTGATGGGTCGCTAAATACAGTAATTAATTCGATCACGTTGTAGCACGTGTACTTTGCGATTCGGTTAGAACCAAGAGAAGATATCCGTGAAGAGTGTCTTGGCTTTAATTTATATCCCGGGCAAGTCCGGGGTCAAACACAGGGAGGCAAAGGAACAACTTGGGTTTAATTCGAAAGTTTAGATCTAGATTTCCGATGAGGTATTTTTTTAAGATTTTTTTAATGCAAAATGAAATACCAATGCAAGATCTGGTTGAATTAAAACACTAAGAAAACACACAACAAGGCCAAATTAATTTTAATGTCAAATTAGTCCAATTTAGCCAAATTATATTTTTCCTAGAGTCCTAATCCAGAGATGAATGCAAGGTACTTTTTTTGGAATTTTATGGTTAAAATGCAATAAATCAAAATGTACACTTTTTATGGGTTTTTTCGTAATTTCTCACACAAACAGTAAGCAAAAATTATAAAAAAAATTATTGGAATGAAAACATGATGCAAGGAGACTACAATAATATTTTTGGAACTTTTTGACAATATATGATTTTTTTATGGATTTTTTAGTGAAAACAGAGTGATAGTGAGTAATTAATTTCTATTAAATCCACGTTATCAAATTAGTCAGAGACAAATTATTTCAAATAGATATTTTCATGTAGAATCCAGGAGATTTGAAATTTCACAAAAGTGATTTATGTAGATTTAATTAAAAATCAAACACTAAATCCACTCTATAAATTATTCCAGGCACAAGACAACTCCATTTTGGATGAAATTTGGATAGTAAGTTAATCATATATCAGGGCATCATTCCTAATTTTTGTGGAATTTTTAGAGCAATCGTGTGTTAGATATGAATTAAAGTGCTCAAAAAGGGTAAAATATCCAATATTTCAGTTAGTCAATTTTAATTAATTACCCACAACTCACAAAAATACAAATAAATATTCAGAATGTAGAAAATTAATTGCACAATATAAGGGCATTTTTCATTGAATAAAAGGATGCAATAAAGATGTCCAAATCAAAGTGCAAATACAGGGGTGTCTTTGTAAAAGAGAAAATAATATTTACAGTGGAAAATATATACAGGGACTGTTATGCAATATTAGAAACTTAGAATAAAAAACGCAATTTTTACATAAAAATGGAAAAAGTGGACCTCCTTCCTCCTTCGTTATCTGTTGTGAAACCAACGGGGGAGAGGGCGGCGCGGTGGGTCGACGGAGGCGGAGGAAGAGGGGAGGCGCCGCTACGAGCGGTGCGGGGTGGCTGATGGCGGAGGCGTGCGCCGGCGTGGGGGGCCGCGCGGTTGGCGACGATGGGTGCTGGAGAGGAGGCAACCCGCGGCTGTAGCCGTTGAAAGAGAGAGCCGTTAGGGCGGAGGCGCCGCCGGCTGTAGCCGTGCGCATGGCCACGGAGAGGAACGGGTCGTCGCAGGCGGCCGTGGTTGGGCGGAGCCGTGCGCCGGCGGTGGGGGGGCATGGTTGGCGGCGATGGGTGCCAGGGGGGCGGCGGCCGAGCTGCTCCTCCTGCCTTTTTTTTCTTTTTTTGTCTTTTTTTGATTTTTTTTGCTGCTATAATAGATAAAAAGAAAACTTCTTTTTTTGTTTTAGATTTTTTTTAATTTTTTTTATGTTTTCAAAAAGAAAATAAATATGTACATATAAAGGGGGAAACTGGTAAATGGTGGAGATTGGGTGGTTGAGTGATATATAAAAATGACGGTGACAAATCAAAGGACACAATATTAGATAAGATAAAATAACGAGGGAAATGAAGAGGAATACTTACCTGAATCTTCGCCGGATTGGCAGAGCAGCTACGCTAGACTCCGATCGTCGCCTCGATCCGATTGGCGAAATAAAATCGAAGAGGCTGAGCGAGCTCGATGGGGAACTCGTGACATGGAGTGGAGCTCCGCGGATCTCGCCTAAAGGAGGTCGTCGCTTGAGGAAGATGCCTCGCCGCTGTCACCAACAAAACGCTCCAAGCTCTCTCCTTATTCTATAAGAATGGCGGATGGGCAAAAATGAGAATGTAGAGATGATTATAAAGAAGAAGAGAAAGGGAGGTTAGAAAGATGGTGGAGATGAATGGAGGTTAGATTATTGGTGGAGTTGAATGGAGGTTAGATGAAGAATGTGGGGTGGAATGGGAGTTGGTGGTAGAATAGAAGTTATTGTAGAGAATGGGGAAAAAATAAAAGGAAAATAAAATGAAATAAAGTAGGCTACTTATAATACAATAAAATAAAAGATAAGAAATAAAAAAGAGTGGAGAATTTACAAGGGAAGACAAACAACATGTACACAGTTTTTTACTTTTCTAATATGTAATTTTTTTTGTCTTTTTAATAAGAGATATTTACAACGAAAAAATACAATAAAATAGTACAATTAAAATACAATACAAGTATGATTTTTTTGTATTTTTAATAATTAAGAAAGATAAAATAAAAAATGAAGAAATAATGAATATATACATAATATACAATGTACATCTAGGTCCCAAAACCCAACTTTTGCAAATAAGCTCTGATTTTAATGAAACCACTTACGTTGGATAGATAATTTTCTAACGAACTTTAAAAGTGAGTTTGGTGAATTTGGAGTTCAGACGGAGCGGGAATTTGGCTTGGAAGTTGGACTTTACGGCTTTTTCTCTTTGGGATCTAGGAGCATTTATTTGAGGTGAAATTTAATTTTATTTTTGTATTTTAATTTACATTTTTAAAAACAAGTTAGAGAAAGAATTAGGCAAAAAGGAGTTGAAATGGAATTATTAAAAATCCATGAAGTTTTAGACTATTTACAGGTGAAAAACTCCTTTAATTTGCGGCTTTTTAGTGTTAATTTATTTTATACAATCTAATATACAATAATTAGTGTGTTTTATTTACAAGAGTTATTTTGTTAATTTATTGATTTTATGGACATTTTTCTGGGATTTTACTCCGGGATTTTGCTAAGATCAAGATATTGCGATGATGAATATTGGATTCATCACTACCCTTGTTAATTTAATCAAATTAATGGTCAATTTTACTTGGGCAAGCCCAAGGTTGAACTCAGGGAGGTAGTTGTCTCCTTAAGTAGATTTTAAGCAAATTCCAAGGTTTGATTTTCAGGGGATATTTTTTTGGTCTTTTTCAATGATTTTATGCAAGAAGGAAAAGACACATGCACAATCGGACCAGTTTACAATCTAATTCAGAAATATGGTCAATTAATTCCAAAAATTATGAAACTTAGCCAGATGGTGAAATGTAATGAAATTAAGCTACTCCAATTTTTTTGGATTTTTCTGATACTGGATGCAAATTTCCCACAGAACGCGTGCTCCTTACGTGGGGGCTCCTGGTAGGGACTGGAATGCAAATATAAAAACCACCAGGGACCTCGCTGCAAATTACCCAGATCGCACGTGCAGATCACGTGGGGGTCCCAGGCTCGGTGGACTGCGGAGGCTCGGATCGAGGCTCGGGTGCTATGGAGGCTCGGACTCGACTCGGATGGAGGCTTGGGTAGCTTCGGTGGATCCGAGCTTGGTGTTCAGGGAAGAGGCTCGGATCGGGCGACGTGGTTCGATGTGGACCGTGGATCAAGTGAAGATCCAACGGTTACTGATGGCTGGAGACGTGGCGTGCCTGGGTTCGTTAGATCTAATGAAGATCAACGGTGGAAGTTGGCTCCTGAGATGAGTGTGTGGACGATCAACGACCGTTAGATCTAAGGTGATCCATCATCTGGAGCGCGGGGGAAGCGGTGGCGTGGCTCGATCAGATGCGTAGGATCCTCCTGATCCTACGGCTATGGGACGTGGGCGATGTGGCATGCTCCGGATTGTCCGTTCAAGGAGATCGGACGGTTGCTGCTCTTCTTCCTCAACCAGGACCGCCGCCTCCTACGGCATAGATGGCTGGGCTCCGGTGAAGAATCTCATGCTCCGCCTCCTCCTATGGTCGTCGGTGAAGGTCGCTGGAGGCTCCCAAGCAGCTGGGAAGAGTCGTGGAAGCGTCGGGAATCCACCGGAGGGCTCAGAAGTGGTTGAACGTCGCTGGAGAGCAGTGTCGAAGAAGCTCGAAGGAAGCTCCGATGAGGTTCCGGCCAGTCCAAGTTGACGCACCTGCAGTGGTCAGTGGGATAGTCGAGGCATGCAACGTATATGTGGAGTGATCGTGAGTGAGGTGCGAGGCCTGAGGGACGAAGTGGTGGTTCGGTGATCGAGCTCCGCCAAGGTGGCGGAGCTTGCATCGACGTGAGGTGGAGATGAAGCCCAGGGGTTTGATCGAAGGGTCAAGAGGCGTTGCGATATGGATGGCCAGGATAAGAAGCATCTAGCTAAGATCAGAGGGCGTAGGCATCGCCACGTGGCGCAAGGAGGGCACGGCGCTGGCAAGCAGTCCAAATGAGATCAGAGGTTCGATCGGGCGGCTGGAAAACGTTGCGATGATGAACGACCCAGATCAATAGAGAGAAAGGGCAATCTGACAGTGGAAATGGAAGGGTGCGTGGCGTGCAAAGAAGTGGGTCGCGTGGTGCAATCAGAGGGCGCCACATAGCTAGCTCTGAGTGGCTGAGAAAGAAAGTGAAGTTAGAGAGAGGAGGCTGAATTTGGAAAAACTCAAAACATGAAAGTTGTAGATCTCGATGAGATCTACAAGTTTCATGTTGACCAAAAACGGATATGAGGTCAAATATGATACAAAAATACAAGAGTATAAATATACATACATATAGTATACAAGGGGGCCCAAAAACCCAAGTTTTGCATACGAGCTCCGAATTGAATGAACTTGGTCTCATTTTAAAGGTCTCTGGATGTGTATTAATCTGAAGGTAGACCTAATTCTTAGGTTGTATGAGAGAGATATTGGTATTCTAAGGTCTAGGGGGTTTGGGGCTTTATTGGGTATTTTACAGGATAGGGATTTTTGGCCTTCTTCCTTGTATTATTACCTAATAATGTATACAGTGTAAAAAGACATAGCTCGTGCTAAGCGTAGGAGAGGTAAAATAATAAAAAGTATAGAAGTCGCTCTGTCCCACTATACTTAGGCTCTGGCAGCCTAAGTGTAGAAGAAGGTCAAAAAATGAGGCGGACGAGGTCAAGAGGAGAAATGGATGAACATATACAGGGTGGGCATTGGTCCCCCCTATACTTAGGCTCAGGTTAGCCTAAGTATAGGACCGGAGTGAGTATGAGGACCAATGTGATCTGGAGGATGTACAGCGGACAGACTCAGGTGACTCATCCCCCCTATACTTAGGATCTGGTCATCCTAAGTATAGTCCAAGATGGTGATCAATGAAACTGGGGTGAGTTACTAGGGTTGCGGGAGAAAGAGAAGGCAGAATGTACAAGAATGATGGATATGTGCAAAGATCGTGTCGGTCTGAATCTTTCAAGATGCTGCTAATGGCCAGAGCTCACTATTGCAAGGTCTCATGCGCAACTCGATGTGTATCTGCTGAATCTGTCTCGCGCATGAATACAATCTTCTCAACATGGACTAACTGTTCATTGGATTCGACGAAGTGCTTCAATAGTCGTCCATTCACTAGGAATGTCGGTGCGTTATCTGTGAGATCTGAGACCTTGACACATCCACTATCATGCACCGCACGGACAACAAATGGGCCCGTCCACTAGGACTTCAACTTGCCTTGGAATATCTTCAGCCTTGCATTAAACAACCATACCTTCTGTCCAGGAACAAAGGTCTTCCGTCTGATATATCTATCGTGCCAACGCTTAACCTTGTCCTTGTACACTAGACTGTTGTCGTATGCGCGGTTTCTGACCTCCACAAGCTCATTCAGATCCATTTCTCTCTGCTTCTGTCCAAGGTGTGTGTTCCAATTGACCTTATTGATTGCCCATTCTGATTTATGCACTAACTCTGCGGACAAATGGCACGGCTTTCTGAATACCATTCAGAATGGGGAGGTTCCTAACGGTGTCTTATAAGCTATCCTATAATCCCATAGGACCTGATCCAAGATCTGAGACCAGTCCTTCCTGTCTGGGCGGACAGGCTTTTGCAATATAGTGTTTACCTCCCTATTCGACACCTCAGCCATACCATTAGTTTGTGGGTGGTAAGGACTAGCGACACGGTGTTCGATGCCGTAGTCCTTCAAGAGTTTCGTCACCTCTCAATTTACAAAGTGTCTACCCCCATCTGATATCAACATTTTGGGGATCCCGAACCTAGAGATGATATGCTCTCTGATGAATTTACAGACAGTCCTACTGTCTGTGGCTCGGGTCGGGATAGCCTCCACCCACCTAGATAAGTAGTCTACCGCAAGAAGGATGTATTCGAACCCGTGGCTAACAGGGAATGGGCCCATGAAATCGATGCCCCAGGCGTCAAAGACATCACAAATGATGATAGGCTGCATCAGCATCTCATCCTTGGAACCAACGGTTCCTCCCATTCTCTGGCATACTGGACACAACTTCGCAAAGGTGATGGCATCGTGAAACAGAGTCGGCCAGTAAAAGCCACACTGAAGTACCTTCCATGCGGTCCTCTTCTCGGATCTGGTATTCCTCCTGAGGAATACACCATCTCCAGACACAATCCGGTCCTTCAAAGAAAAGGATCGGATCCTCCCAATGGTAGTGTCTAGCATCCGACTTCAGTCGGTCAATGTGGCTCTTGGGCCAACCTTCGGGAACCTTCTTGGAGACAAGATAGTTCATGATATTGGCATATGACGAGAGTGAGTCGACAACAAAAATCGACTCGTCAGGGAAGGAGTCTCAAATAGGTGAATCCTCGGAAGTATTAAGATCTTCGAGACGAGAGAGATGATCGGCTACTACGTTCTTCTTTCCAGGTTTATCACGAATATCCAAATCAAACCCCTGGATAAGCAAAATACATCGAAGAAGATGCGCCTTGGCATCCTTCTTTTCCATCAAGTATCATAGCGCCATATGGTCAGTGAACACAATTACCTTGGATCCAAGTAAATGAGATCTGAACTTGTCCAAGGCCAACACTACCACAAGCATCCCTATTTCCGTAACTGTATAGTTACGCTGGGCGGTGTCGAGCACTTTGCTTGCGTAGTGATTTAGAAACGGGACTCCATCCCTCCTTTGTCCTAACACAGCCCCAACAGCAAAATCTGAGGCGTCTGTCATGATCTCAAAAGGTAGAGACCAATCTGGGGCTTGTAGGATCGGGGCATCCATGATCATCCCTTGCAATAGCTTAACGGCCTCAAGACATTTGTGATCAACAATAAACTCTGTGTCTTTGCCTAAAAGCTCAGTTAGCGGCTCGGCAATCTTAAAAAAATCCTTGATGAATCTCCGATAGAATCCGACATGTCCGAGGAACGACCGCAACTACTCAATGTTGGTTGGTGGCTGGAGTCGTCTGATCACATCCACCTTGGTAGGGTCAACCTCCATTCCACTCTTGGAGATGATGTGCCCCAACACAATGCCCTCTGTCACCATGAAGTGACTTTTCTCCCAGGAGAGCACCAGATTAACCTCACAACAGCGTTTGAGGACTCGGTCCAGATTCGTAAGACAGGAATCGAAGGAATCGTTGTGGACCGAGAAGTCGTCCATGAAGACTTCCAGGAATTCGCTGACCATTTTGGCGAATACAGCAATCATGCACCTTTGAAAAGTACCTGGAGCATTGCATAACCCAAAGGGCATGCGCCTGAAAGCATAGGTACCAAAGAGGTATGTGAACGTGGTCTTTTCCTAGTCCTCCAGAGCTATGGCTACTTGATTGTAGCCCGAGAACCCATCCAAGAAGCAGAAGAATTCTTTCCCTGCTAGTCTCTCTAGGATCTGATCAAAGAACGGTAGGGAGAAGTGATCCTTCTTCCTCGCATCATTCAGACGTTTGTAATCCACACAGACGCGCCACGACGTGGGCACTCTAGTCACGATCTCCTCTCCATCCTCATTGGTGGTCGTCTGAATTCCCGACTTTTTCGGACAACATGGATCGGGGCCACCCATTTAGAGTCGGATATGGGATAAATGAAACTTGTGTTGCACCATTTCTCTATTTCCTTCTTCACTACCTCTCGTAAATTTGGATTCAAACGACGTTGGAATTCACGAGAGGGTTTGGCTTCATTCTCCAAGTAGATATGGTGCGAACATAGAGCGAGATTTATCCCGTGGAGATCGGAAATGCTCCAGTCTATCGCTTTGCGGTTTCTTTCCAAGATCTCTAGCAAGCGAGATTCCTGCTCCTCGGTCAATCACGAGCTGATGATGACCGGATATTTCTTCTCTTAACCCGCAAGGAAGGCATATTTTAGCATTGTGGGTAAAAGCTTGATCTCAGGTAATGTGTGATCGTCTAGGAAATCTTGCTCAATTGAATCTGGTTCAGCATTGAAAGTAGCAGGATTTGTCTCTGAATATGCTTCCACCAATTCATTCGGCTCTGGAGTCGGACCGTCAAAGGTCTCCATGCAATCGGCAAAAGCCACGTCTGACTCGTCATCCTCATCTTCTGATTGTACTAAAGAGGGAAGGACTAACAGGCCCAGCTGGGCCTCTAAGTCATCGAAGATGTAGGGGGATGCAGGTTCTGAGTTGTACTCGCTTCTGAGGACCTCGCAAACTGACTCATGCACAAGATCATCTCCGAAGGAGAGGGACTCATCGGTGTTGGCTGGGTTCTGTCTCCATGGCCCAACTGTGTCTTCATGGTCGCAGTCTGCTTCGGTTGAAGAATACTCACTACTGGATTCGGAATCCAGTCTCTGTCATATGGTTTGCTTCATCTCAAGTTCCTCATCTCCACCTGGAGTTTGGAACTGGATCTTCCCGATCTTGTAATCAAACAAGGCCCCCATTATCCTGAGGAAGGGCCTGCCTAGAATGATCAGGGAATCTCTCCAATTACGAGGGGTTTCCATATCTAGGACAGTAAAGTCCACCATGTATTCTTGACCCTCGACTTTGATGACAACATTCCTCTTTTCTCCTTGGGACCTCTTGGTTGATTTATCAGCGAACTGCAGGAGGGCTCTAGATTTCCTAAGAGGTCCGAGATTAAGCAGCTCATAGAGGGTCGTAGGCATTAAGTTGATTGAGGAGCCGTTGTCTAGGAGAGTGCGTGCAAATGCAATGTCATCGACATGACTCACCACATAATGTGCACCCATGTCTCTTCGTTTCCTTGGAAACGAGTTCTTTATTGCACAAGTCGTGGCTACTGACAGAACATGTTTCTCAACACGGCTTTTGGTCTTCCTGCTAATCCTAGTAGGTGTGCATCTCACCTTAAGGTATTTCTGAAACGCAGGTGTCATCTCCACGTACTTGTCAAAAGGGATTGTGACCTTGATATGTTTGTTGCAAAACTCTGCCATCTCAGGGTCATCTTTTTGGATTTTTTTAGTTTTCTTCTTTCCACCCTTGAGAGCTCGGGGGAAAGGGATTATTGACTCCAACTCAGATTTTGAAACTGAAATATTTTCATTCAAAGCGAGAACTGAGTTCTGTATAGGACTAGGACTCTGACTCTGACTATGATTAAAAGAAAAATGCTGCTGCGAAACCGGTGATGCGTCCTCCGCAACTGTTGGACGGTCCTCCTCAGATGGAGGTGCGGGCTCTTCATTGGTTTCGGTGGACTCCCTGCTGGTGCAGGTTCTTTGCTTCTTCGAGGACCCAGAAGTCCTCTTCTTCTGCCGGTAGTGGTGATGATGGTGCTGCTCCTCTTCTGCTTCCATGTTCTCCTCAGGTAGAGACTTGGCGGCTTCTTCCTCTAGTGCCCTTGCCCGATCAGGTACGATCACGGTCCTTCCGCTCCTGAGGGACATATGGTTTACATTATCATACAAAAGGATCTCATGTTCAGATAAAGAATTATCTGAATAGTATACCTGATCACGAGGTCGGTTCTGGCCTTGATTTAAGCTGTTCGGGTTGGTCTGAACCTGGGCAGGAATTGGGGTCTTTGGCACCATTTGCTGGTCCTGGGTACGAGAAACCCGATTCAGATCGGATCTCATATCCAGATAGTCATTTTGGATCTGTTGGACCCTATAAGTCAGGGTCTGGATCGCCAAGGTGAGGGACTCCAATTCGGTAGGTTGGGCTGGTTGATGCTGACTTGCGGATGAGGTATTGTACTGGCCCTACTGGCCATGTCGATACTGCTACTGCTAATGGGATGGTGATGGGCCCTGCTGGCCTGAGTAAAACGTGCGCTGCTGCTGGTGATGTTGAGGCTGGTACCCTCGTTCGGGCCTGGACTGAACAAAGCACGGTGCGGGGATGGAGCTGGTTTCCTGGTAAGCTGCGGAAGGTTGATGAGGCTGACCGTTCCCCATCCCCGACTGTCTGCCGATGGGGTCATGGTTGTACCACAGCTCGTTGATCTCGAACACCTGCGGAGGCTCCTCGTATCCGGTTTCCACATGTGGGGGAGCATGCTGGTCCTGCTGGGTGTAAGTCTGCTCCTCTACCCAGCCACTCTGAGGCCCTGGTGCATGTTCATGTACAAGATGGACTCGGTGTACAGGTACAGGTGGTGCAGAAGGGACTGGTAGCTTTATCTTAGCTACCCTTTCAGTAAGTTCCTCCACTTGCTTCGGCAAACGCGAGAGAGACTCAAGGTCAGTGACCCTCTTGTGGATCTGCTCGACCAAGGTTAACCTATCAGCTATCATCCCCATGATGGGAATGAGGTCCTCTGTCAGATCCGCTACAGTACTCCTAGTTGTCTTGTTGGATAGAATTGATGGAGACAACTGATAGGCCCTGGTGTCATGCGACCTGCCTGTTTCCGCCATCTACTCTAGTATTTTCCATACGGCATTCTCATTCTTGTTCAGATAGCTTCCTCTACATGCGGCACTTACTAACCCCTGCATCTCCAGGGTCATGCCACAGAACAAGGTCTGGGCTAAGATCACCTTAGAAATGCCATGGTAGGGACATTTCTGAATTAGGTCATTAAACCTATCCCAGGCTTCATGGAATGGTTCACTGGGTCACTGGGAAAACTAGCGATCTTTGTTCTAATTTGATTAGTCCTACTGAGAGGGAAGAACTTCTTCAGGAAAAGGTCCTTGAACTGCATCCAGGTTGTACATATCACCCCAAGGTTTTTCAACCAATGTGTTGCCTTATATCCTAAGGCAAATGGGGTGGCCTTCAGTCGAATGTAATCATGCCCAACCCTAGGATGACTAAGGTTGTTGCAAACCAGCTCGAAGTCTCTGAGGAAGGCATATGGTTCTTCGTTTGCATTTCCTTTAAACTTCGGTAGCAGTCTAAGGAAGTGGGGCTTGAGCTAGAATGCTTCGGGGGGAACCGCTGGTGCCAACCAACTGTGCATCTCATTTCCTGTTGGGTTATAGGCATCAACCATTGGTCGGTCGATTCCTCCTACCGCAATGATCTGTCCCATTCTAGTTGTAAGATCCGCATTCTATTGTTCGGCTGTGGCGAGGCGAGAAAAGATTTACCGCAACGGGTCCTCATCCGGTGGCTTCTTTTGTGGCATCTTGTCCTCTAGTCTTGGGTATGAAACATGGTATGTATTAGAGGATAAGTCAAGGAAGTGGCCTTCAGTCGAATGTAATCCTGCCCAACCCTAGAATGACTAAGGTTGTTGAGGAAGGGATATGGTTCTTCGTTTGCATTTCCATTAAACTTCGGTAGCAGGCTAAGGAAGTGGGGCTTGAGCTCGAATGCTTTGGGGGGAACCGCTGGTGCCAACCAACTGTGCATCTCATTTCCTGTTGGGTTATAGGCATCAACCATTGGTCGGTTGATTCCTCTTACCGCCATGATCTGTCCCATTCTAGTTTTAAGATCTGCATTCTGTTGTTCGGCTGTGGCGAGGCGAGAAAAGATTTACCGCAACGGGTCCTCATCCGGTGGATTCTTAGGTGGCATCTTATCCTCTAGTCTTGGGTATGAAACATGGTCTGTGTTAGAGGATAAGTCAAGGAAGGGATTCTTACCGAGGCGATGGTCTTCCTCAGTAAGCTTAGAGGAGAGGAAAGGGTTGGTTTGAGAGTTACCACCCTGGGTGAGAGGGATCCAGAACTCAAGAGGGTCATGAGTTATGGGTGGTCCAAGTTGCGCTTGGGCCGGTGAAGATGAGTTTTGTTGGGGCTCAGAGAGAGATTGGCGAATAAGGAGTCGATATCTCCCCAGTCACTCATCTTGGATTGGTGAGAAGAATCGGGAGTTCTAAGTGAAGATAGGATTTTACTCCTACCTGAAGCAAGCAATTTAATCCAAAACCCTCTATTCACACTCAACACAGTGAAGGACCCGAAACCGAGTCCAATTAATCTTGTTGATTTTAAATGTGATTTTCAAGCAAGATAGCAAGGAGTTACGCGACCTATAGTGAAGTCGGCTCAGAGCCAGATGCGTCTTCCATGTTTAACCTGTCTCCTAAGATACCGCCGGTCCTTCCTTTCTTCGCTCCTATCCCAAGTTGATGGATTCAAAGACCTGCCCCTATCTACTTGTAAGCAGGTGGAGGCTGACAAGGCCGGAACTTCACCCCGGGGGGTTACTGGCAACTTGTCGTGAAGTACCGCAATTTCACCCCTATCTACCTGAGATAGGCGGGGGCTACTTGGTTCTAGTCAGTGAACCTGAATAATTCAACTTGTGATATTGCTAGGATTAGTCAGAACGTGATATGGAAAGTGGGGATTTGGGCTCAGCCTTAAGGTGTTCACACACACTCAAGTACCCTCACTCAGCCTGAAAACATGGTCGGGGATTAATCTCCCGCAAGCAGATTTTCTGATTTTATTGAATTTTTTGGTCAATAATGTTAGCAGTCCCGATTTTAAGTTAAGTTATCACTTGTTAGTCCAATCCATACATCACGCCTATCATCCAGTCCCAATTTCCATTTACTTAGGTTAGAAAACCAAGAGAGAGAAATCGAGAAAAGCCGATGCACGAAAAAGAATGATGCTTATGTTGAGTGAAGAATACTTACAATGATCCCTTCGCTTTTATGCAGGATGCAAAATAGAATTGAAATCTTTTTACACTACATGCAAATGCAGATGACAAAATCTGCTCCTAGACAAGCAGTTCTATTGGCGAGTGAAGCACAGGTTGATTTGACTAGTTCTGCGGTCTAGGTGCGTCTTTTAAGTGTATTGTGTGGTCCTAATGATTTACGAGCACAAGCAATTCCTAGAGTGGTTCGAGGAGCCGCTAGTGCAAGCCTAGTCTACAAATTCAATCCACACAGCACACGGGGACACGGTTCCACTATGTTTACACACGCGAGAACCCAAACGGGAACCGCTGGAAATAATGCGAAAAATAAAGAAATGAAAATAAATACAAGTACTCTCAAATCACTCAAAAACTTAAAATGCAGGTTCCTCGAAGTGTCTTCGACTCCACACGTTCCTCGCACAAAAACAAGTTGAGGTTAGATAGAGAACGACACAAAAATATAAAAATTTAAAGTACAGAAAAATATTCACAAGAAAACCGGGGGTCAGACTACCCAGGGGTAGAAAATCAAATACTCGGAAATTAGCCGCAAATTAACCTAAGCCGTGCCTCCCCGGGAACGGTGTTATTTTGAACAGCGTCTTACTACCCTTGTTAATTTAATCAAATTAATGGTCAAATTAATCGTTGTGTTGTTCGTTGCAGTCGGATAATAAGAGCTAATCAAAAACCACTTTCAATTTAAGATCAATTAATTTCGAGCGGCATTTGTTTTTACTTGGGCAAGCCCAAGGTCGAACTCAGGGAGGTAGCTGACTCCTTAGGTAGATTTTAAGCAAGTTCCAAGGTTTGATTTTCAGGGGATAATTTTTTTGATCTTTTTCAATGATTTTATGCAAGAAGGAAAAGACACAGGCACAATCGGACCAGTTTACAAGTTAATTTGGAAATATGGTCAAATTAATTCCAAAAATTATGAAACTTGGCCAGATGGTGAAATTCAATGAAATTAAGCTACTCTAATTTTTTTGGATTTTTCTGACACTAAATGAATTTACTGTAAATTTAAAAAGGATGAAAAGTGATTTTGACTAAATTAATTTTAATAAATACCAAATCACAATATTTCCGGATATAAAAATTATCCTAGATAGATCTAAGTGTGAGGAATCCAGGAAAATTAATAAACCTAAATTTCTTTGTGAAATGGAACTATTAAAACTTAACTAAGAAAATCACTAAATGATTTATTCAGGCCTTGGGGTGCGTGAAAATGAGTTGATTTTTTTACAGAATGTGAACTTAATTATCCTAGGTCTAATAAGAATTTTTGGGGATTTTAGGATTCACAAAGGAATTACTACAAATTAAAAGGTATAAATGGGCAAAATATGACAAAATTCCACCAATTAATTAATAAAAAATCCACTATTCTTAAAAATGTGCCAAGTGTCACATATGAAAGAGGATAAATTAAGCTACACAATGCAATTTTCAAACTTGAAAAATGATTTAAAATGAATGCCTAAAGATGCGTGCAAAGACAGGGGCCTAAATGCAATTACAGGAAATAAAATTGATAAAAATAAAATGTGCGACAGGGATGTATATGCAATTACTTATAATGTTGAGGGGGTGGATGCAAATTTACCACAAAACACGTGCTCCTCACATGGGGGATCCTGGCAGGGACTGGAATGCAAATATGAAAACCTCCAGCGGCCACACTGCAAATTACCTAGGCCGCACGTGCAGATCATGTGGGGGTCCCAGGCTCGGTGGACTTCGGAGGCTCGGATCGAGGCTTGGGTGCTATGGAGGCTCGGACTCGGCTCGGATGGAGGATCGGGTAGCTTCGGGGGATCCGAGCCTTGTGGTCGGGAAAGAGGCTCGGATCGGGTGACATGGCTCGATGTGGACCGTGGATCAAGTGAAGATCCAACGGTTACTGATGGCTGGAGACGTGACGCGCCTGGGTCCCTTAGATCTAATGAAGATCAACGACGGAAGTTGATTCCTGAGACGAAGGCGTGGACGATCAACGATCGTTAGATCTAAAGTGATCCAACAACATCTAGAGCATGGGGGAAGCGGTGACGTGGCTCGATCAGTTGCGTAGGATCCTCCTGATCCTACAGCTGCAGGATGTGGGCGATGTGGCGTGCTCCAGACCGTCTGATCAAGGAGATCAGACGACTGCTGCTCTTCCTCCTCATGCAGGTCCGTCGCCTCCTGCGGCGAAGATGGCTGGGCTCCGGTGAAGAAGCTCATGCTCCGCCTCCTCCTCTGGTCATCGGTGAAGGTCGTCGGAGGCCCCCAAGAAGCTGGAAAGAGTCGTGGAAGCGTCGAGAATCCACCGGAGGGCTCAGGAGTGGCTGAACGTCGCTGGAGAGCAATGTCAGAGAAGCTCGAAGGACGCTCCGATGAGGTTTCGGCCAGCCCAAGTTGACGCACCTGCAGGGGTCAGTGGGATAGCCGAGGCGTGCAACATATATGTGGAGTGATCGTGAGTGAGGTGCGAGGCCTGAGGGACGAAGTGGTGCTTCGGTGATTGAGCTCCGCCAAGAAGGCGGAGCTTGCATCAGCGTGGGGTGGAGATGAAGCCTTGGGGTTTGATCGAAGGGTCGAGAGGTGTTGCGAGATGGATGGCCAGGATAAGAAGCATCTGGCTAAGATCGGAGGGCGTAGGCGTCGCCACCTGGCGTAAGGTGGGTGCGGCGCTGGCGAGCGGTCCAAATGAGATCAGAGGTTCAATCGGGTGGCTGGAAAATGTTGCGATGATGAACAGCCCAGATCAATGGAGAGAAAGGGCGATCTGAAGGTGGAAATGGAAGGGCACGTGGCACGCAAAGAAGCATGTCGCGTGGCGCAATCAGAGGGTGCCACGTGGCTAGCTCTGAGTGGCTGAGAAAGAAAGCGAAGTTAGTGAGAGAAGGAGGCCGAATTTGGAAAAACTCAAAACATGAAAGTTGTAGATCTCGATGAGATCTACAAGTTTCTCGTTGATCAAAAACAGAGATGAGGTCAAATATTATACAAAAATACAAGAGTATAAATATACATACATATAGTATACAAGGGGGGCCAAAAACCCAAGTTTTGCATACGAGCTCCGAATTGAATGAATTTGGTCTCATTTTAAAGGTCTCTGGATGTGTATTAATTTGAAGGTGAGTAGACCTAATTCAGATGTTGTATGAGAGAGATATTGGTATTCTAAGGTCTAGGGGGTTTGGGCTTTATTGGGTATTTTACAAGATAGGGATTTTTGGCCTTCTTCCTTGTATAATTACCTAATAATGTATACAGTGTAAGGAAGGTGTTATTTGATTTTAGAGGTGATACAATTAGGTGAATTATTGGGAGTATTTTTACAAGTGGATTTTACAAATGAATTGGCTTCTTATTTTAATGCAATTATGAATGCTAAAATGAATGTATTGTGGATTTATGCATGAATGCTATTTATGCATGACAAAGGGAAATATGCTGCTAAATACTCAGGAACAAGGCTCTATTTTCAACTCTAAGAGCGATGAATCACATATTCATCAGTGATCAAACATAAAGTTGTGCAATCATGGTGGAAGGTCTGGGATTGGGGCACTAATCATTAGTGTGTACATGGCAAATAAAATGTGAATGCATTGAGGGGATTGCTCTCCCAAGACAATGATTTACATTTAATTTTAAGGGTCCAAGTGATATTAGCAGTCCCAATTTTTTATTTTTCAACTTTAAATTTTTTTGATATTTTTTAATAAAAACACGTCTAATGGATTTTCCAATTTCCTTTATTCATATATCCATAAAACAAAGGGAGGAAAGCAAAAAAGTTAATGCATGAGAAAATATGAGATGCAAATGCTAGAGATAAAGGTGCGTACCTGACTCCAGCGATCTACGCGATATGATCCATGCATAATAATAAAAATAAACTATATGCAAATGTAAGCGAGAACCGTCCTAAGTAGTAACTTTTATTAGGGAAGAACCAAGTTATTATTTACCAAAGTCCAAACGATCTATAGGAACAAATATTCTTTTAAGGCTTTGGACCTAATAACTACATGCTCAATGAAATAAAATCTAAGTCTATGGGCTTCACTCATAGAAGATAAAATAAAATAAAGTCTGAAAACACAAATCTACGAGAAACAAATAAAAATAGAAGCGGTAAAAACAACAAGGAAACAATGATGAGGTCCCGCAAGCGCACCGACACTTGGTGAAATAGACCTCGAATAAGGTATATAATGTCCTTTTATAAGAGCTCAAATGCTAGAAATAAATAAATGAAAGTCTACGCGAATTGTTTTTTTCAAATGCTTGGTCTCATTCGAATCTTCTTCTCCTCTTCTTATGCTCTCATGCGGCTCAACGAAGAATCGGGTCGCCTCAACTCCTCTTGGGTGTTTCGGCTCTCCTAGGCCTCCTTCGCTCCGTGAGCCCTCGGAAGAAAAAGGAAAGAAAGAATGTGTAAGAGACCCATGTATATAAAAATATGAGCACAAATGAATGAAATAAATGCAGTGAATCAGGACAATGAATTAAATGTGGTAAAATATAAACAAAAATATACAACCAAGAATAGTAGGACAAAAGAAAAACCTAACTACCCTCGCCGTACCTCCTCGGCAACAGCACCATTTTATTGGGTAAGAATCCTCAGGGGTTTTAATTTGAAAATAAATGTATGCGATATCATTGCAACCCAAAGAATCCTTCAGCAAAAAAATATTTATTCTCAAACTAATATAATTACAGAAAAGTAGAAAGAGAATTTTTGCTATTTAATTAACCTGTATAGCAACAGGATTGAACTCAGGGAGACTACAAATCCCGAGGGTTATTATATCAATGAGAAATCAATGAAATAAATAAAGGAATCCTATGAACACTATTCTATGTTGTGATATTTTTTATTTTTTGTTATTTTTATGTTTTCTAATTTTTTTTAGTGGTTTTTAATTTTGTAAATTTTTAATTTTCAAGAAAATAGTTTTCAAACAAGCTAAATGAAAAAATAGATAATTACTATTTTTGGATTTTTTAAAAATATCAAAAATTCCCAAAATTTTCTAAATAAAAATATTTTTGCATTTTGAAGATTTTTTTACTATTTTTGTAATTTTTCAAAGAATTTTTGAATTTTTTAGGATTTTCAAAATGAATAAAAACATGGAATAAAGCAAATAATGAATATAAGAATATTTTGCAATTTAAAAATATAAAACAAGGTCAAAAGTTGTTGAATTTATATTTCCTGAAAATTATAATGCATTATCGCAATTTTTGGATTTTTCTACAATTTGTTTGCAAATTTTTAAGATTTTTAGTATTTTACAACTTTTTTAATTTTAAAAATAATTAATGCATTAAATTTGCACATAAAATAAATAACAGAAAAATAAAAATATTCTTCTTTGGAATTTTTGACGTAATATTTGAATTTTTAGGAAATTTTTAATAAAAAATAGTAAAAAATGCAATGTTTTTTAATAATAACAAATAAAAATAAAATGCAATGAAATTTTTATACAATGAAGAAGAACATCGCAGGAATATAACAATTTTTTTCGAGAATTTATTAAGCATGTAAAGCATTTATTTTAATAAGAAGAACATGCAAAGTAATAGTCTAGAATATAGGGACTGAAATGTAAATGTTTATTATTTTTTCATTAAAATATAACAATAGCTAAAAGTAGATAGAAAAATGCAAATTATCCATGGTGTCACGGGCTGGAGAGCAGGGGTACTTTTGTAATTTTGAAACCTCCAGGGACGAAGTTGCATTTTTTCAAAAAAAAATGTTTTTATTCCCTAGGTAGACGTTGATGCTCCTATGTTTGTTTCATTCTAGACATAAGGGGGCGTCGCCCCTTCGTTCTTCCTCTCGCCCAAGCCAGGAGGGTGCACGGTTCGAGGAAGGTTGAGGAGCGATGGGTTGCAGGCTTCAGCCAGCGGGGAGCAGTGGAGGTTAGGGGAGCTCAAGCGGTGGTCCAGAGGTGCAGGAGATTGGTCCAGTCAGAGGGCGGCGAGCCTCATGTGGGGGACGGTGTGGGCGACATACGAAGGGGGCTCTTCTCCAGACGGAGGTGCAGGTGGGGGAGCGGACGCTGCCTGGCTTCGCACGGTGGAGACTGTGGCTAGGGGTGGTCATCAACAGTGGACGCGGCAGGCCTCACGCGGGAGGTGGGCTTCATGTGGGGCATGGTCGATGGAGGATTAGCAGCAGGCGTGGTCCTTACGCGTGCAGTTGGGGAGGGTGGCGCCTGCTGCAGGCTGCCTCAAAAACTTTTTTGTAATTTTTTTTTAAACATTAGCTTTTTCCCTTTTTTTGTAAATAGTAGCTGCAAAATATTTTTTGTATTGTTTTTGAAATCTTTAAACCTTCAATGAAATAAATGCAACTCGAGTGTGATGGCTCCGTCTAAAAAAATAAACAAGAATTAGTGGGCAAAAGGTTCCGTCGGGGTGATGAAAGGGAACCGTGGTCCGGTCCCCGTATGTGGTTGGAGGTGAGAGATCTTGAGAGATAGAAGATGAACGTGTATAGATCGAGACGTGGATGTGAAATAGGTATCGGGGGCGGATCAAATCGTTATAGAAAATAATGATTACGATGTGAAACTAAGGTCTACAAGTTGAAAAATGACAATGAAATTAAAAGTAAAAATTACACTATGATTAACCTAGATAGAAAACAAAAAAAAGATGGATCTCATCGTGGGAGTGTATGAACGATGTGATGGCCTCAACGAGGACCAACTCACTATCACTGGATGGCTCGAAAGCTGTGCACCTCTCTAAAACAAGAATACTCCTGGAGAATAGACTCCTCTCACCAAAGATTGATCACAGAATAATGAAGGAGAGGAGACCCATTAAAAAGAAGAAGAAATAAAAAAAGAAAGATATGTATAAAAAGGAAGGTATTTAGTAGTTGTTTTAATAAATAAAATAATTAATTATTAAATTAAAAAGAATCCAAAATTAAATAAATTAATTAAAATAATTAATATGATGAATTAATTAGCCACCTTAATGGTGGCTATTTAAAGCATATATTCATATTATATACAAACGGCATGTTTTCAAATTAATTTAAATAAATTAATTAAATTAGATTTTTTAAATTATATTAATTTGAATAATTAATGTTAGATATTATTTTTTGGTGTTTTTTATATAAGGTGGTTAATTACATACATAACATATAAACACAAGTACAAATAAGAAAAAAAATTATTATTTTTTAATTTAATTTAAATAACTGTGAATAATATATACAATTATTAAAAATATAATACGCACAAAAAGAAATAATAAATAAATAAATGGTCAAATTACAAAACCACCCTAGAAAACCATCCTTTCAACCGTAACTCCAAAAATTATGAAACCGTGTCTATTTTAAAGATAATTTAGTTTAGAGTATAGTGGACATGATTTTGATTCAATTTGAGTTCGTATGGAGCTGGACTTGGTCTTTCAACTGTCACTTTACGGCTTTTTCTGAGTGTGGAAACTTTTACTCTTTACATGGTTTTACTTTGTAATTATTTTTATTATTTAGAAAACATTTTTATTGACAACTTTGGTTAAGAAAAATATTTAATTTGAAGTCAATTTATGTGCAAATAAAATTGTGTAATATTTAAACAAATATACACAGAATAAATGAAAAGTATTTACAAAAGTATTTTTTTGGATTTTCTGATTAAAGACCCTATCTCCCCCTACTTTATTCCCGATCGATCATGTCAAGACTTGACCTTCTCTCGGGGTTCGATTCAGCCTGTATCTATTGTATATATATAATCTTTTATTTTCCATTTATTATTTTATCTATTTTAGGTTAAAATAGTAATATATGTACAATATCGACACACAGATGTAGGTTAGTAAGAACATAGACTTAGTAATATATATAGGTGCTTTAAAAGGGATTTTAAGCTAATATAAATGAATAAAGATGATGAAATGCAGATTCATCATCCTCCTATGCTTTACCTTTGCTAGTCCCTTAGCAAACACTTATTTGAAAGAATAAGTGAATAAAAGAAAAGGAGAGGAAAAATAAAGAAATTAGTACAATATTGAGTATTAAACTTATCTTCATAAAGTTGTAGTATGGAGCTCTGTCAGACATTTGGATTATTAGTGTAGCAGAACCTTAATGGGGAATGGATTTAAAATCTAACAGTCTTCAAGTTCCACAAAACACCTATTCAGGTCTCCTCAACAGTCAGGTCAGAACATGTCTACATACATAAATTCTTATGACTATGAATCTTTATTAGTACGGTGCAAGTGAAATATAGCTCCTTGTCAGAAAGTAGCAAAGAAATGGCCTCTCTCAACAAGGTAACTCTAGTCCCCCGGTCTAGAAACTCTTTCCTTGAGGAGCGAGGATATTCCCTTCTAAGTTCAAGTACAACCTGCTCATGAAGAGGAGATGGAGAAAAGAATGGACGGTAACCAGTTTAGCTACCTATCCTTGGATGCATGACCAGTGTAGTCAAGTCATCCAGCTGCAAGCATACAAAATTTTGACTTTGAAGCTCTTATTATTATTCTTTTTCAAAACTTGTATATACACTCCAGCAGGTGTTTTACTTTTCAATCAGGCCTGTCCACTTTTGGGGATTCTGCATTTTTTTCCTTTTTTTTAAATATATACAAGGTGCAGCATATGCATAAGGAGTTTTTCCTCTTGAGCTAGTAGACTATCCCTCTTTTAAAGCATTACTGCAACCCCACAGCATCTTGTCTTTAGACCACAATGCTACTAGATCAGGTTGCACTACCCTCCCTAGAGGAAGACAGATATTCTGACTAGCTATTACATACCCGTGTGCTACGCCATGACAAAAGATTCAGCCTCCTCACTACTTCCTCCATGAAGAGCTGCGTGTAGAGTGCTTGTCCAAGATAAGCCATGCTATAGAAGAATCATGCATGTGTTGTTAAGTATTCTACTTAGACTACCCAAGACGACATGTGAACATAGTCTTATGGACTCAATGAATTAAGTCACTAGGACCTGAAAAGCCTTAATTCTATTGCTTATAAAGTTCCTCTGGAATTAAGTGGATTAAGGTCCAAGTAAGTCATATTCTTCAATTTTATTCCAGACTTAGTTTAAATGTTAATATTATCCTAAAAATGCACAAGCAAGAAATATATACAAAAATATTTTTTTAAAGAATTTTTTATGAGTAAAAGGATTGGTAAAATATATACAAGTATATACATGGATTATAGAATTTTTTTTAGAGAGATATTTACATTTTTTAATTTTTTTCAAGAGAAAAAGTGTTAGTAAATTATATACAAGTATATATACGGATTATACAAAAATTTTAGAGGATAAATTTTATTATTATTATTGTTTTTATTTTTGTCTTTCTTTATTTGTTTGTCTATTTTTTTTATTTTTTGTGTTTGTTTTGTTTTGATGTTGTTTTTAAGACACACGTGGATTTTACACATTTATTTACATATCCTAAAAATAATCATATTTTTAAAAGTATGAGTTATGTCTAAAGTATATATACAATATAGACAACACCCCCTATACTTAGATCGAACTATGCCCTCATAGTGAACAAAGAGCTGCAAAGGAAGACATAACTTGTGCTAGGTATAGAATAGTGAAAAGAACACTATACAACAATGACTCAAAGAAAAGATAAAAATAATAGAAGTCGGTGATCCCCCCTATACTTAGGATCAAGTAATCCTAAGTATAAAAGACGACATAAAAGGGAAAAATTGATGAAAAGAATTAACGGACTCAACGAATCGACACGCCCCCCTATACTTAGGGTAGAATAGCCCTAAGTATAAAATATCAACAGGTTGGGGCAATCGAGAGATCAGAAGAATAAAAACACAAAAGCGACGATATGAACAACATAACTCCCCCTTTACTTCGGGTAGAGTATCCCTAATTATAAGCAACAACAGGTGTAATGAACAGGATGAATATGAACAACTCAAATCCCCCCCCCCATACTTAGGATAAAGTACATTCTAAGTATAGCACACAGATACAGAAAAGAGGTGAACGATAACACAGAAGAAGGAAGGAGAAAATCAAGATGAAACACATATATACAAGGTAGACATTGTTGAGGTGCCTCTCAACAAGCTCTAGAGTTTACGGCCCTAGCTGGGTGCAAAGGCTAGGACAACAAGGAAGGTTCAGGACGGCATCTGTAATGCGAATAACGTATTGTCATTGTTGTCTTGGAGTGAGAACAACAATGTGGTCAGTACTGCAAATGCGGACACCTAGATAGGCAATCAAGCAGCTATTTGCTGCTGGGTAAATAGATGTGTAGATAAAATCGAGCACCGGTAGCACAAAAGAAATTTTCGGCTCAT
The DNA here is from genome assembly GCA_037367405.1 of Ottelia alismoides. Lineage (NCBI taxonomy): Eukaryota > Viridiplantae > Streptophyta > Magnoliopsida > Alismatales > Hydrocharitaceae > Ottelia > Ottelia alismoides. The sequence goes on along the minus strand of JAZKJV010003955.1, from coordinate 497,362 downwards.
GGTCAGAGTGGAGTGAATTGTTGGAGCAAAAAAATGGAATGTGGAGAAGGAAGGATCTGTTATGGAATCCGCCACGTCAATCATCTCAAAAATTTATGATCATGATACTCAATAAGAAAGCAGATATCTGGTGCATGTAATAAAGAGAGATCAGGTATAGCATCGAATAACTCAAGGATCGTCTCATCCTTGCGAGGGTCTCCAAGGAGAGAAGAAATATAAAACACAGAAAGATCGGAAATACCAGAAGAATTATAAAACTCAGAATAATCAGAAGACTCGGTCTCGTGATCCGGTAGATCGGATGCACAACCATCGAGTGAAACCGAGTACAGAGTACACATCACCCGCATATAACCCTCGAGGAGATGCGAGAAATCGGGATTATATGAGGAAGAAAACAAATGATTATATTCAAATAACAGGTTCTCTCTCGAAGTCATAGAAAAATTGTCAAATGGATCGAGATATGTAAGCTAATATAAGTCTAGGTCTATATCAAAGAGATCATTATTCTACCATTTTGTTGTGATCTGAGCCGCGTCAAAGGACTGATGCACTCTAAAGGAAGAGAATTTATGGTTCCCACCATGATGAGGAATTAAATCTGAATAGGGTGGGAGGGAGGGATTAAGGAGAATGTGATTGCTAACGATCCAGAGAGGATGATCGTAACCAACTCAACACCAAGCACAATGCAAACACAATGCAAACCTCTGATTTACCTACTCAACGCAATGCGAAGACCATGAATATTAGGTCAATTATCTTGTCGATTTTAGAGTTAGGTGATCAAAGACAAAGTTGTACAATCGCATAGGATGGACTAGTATTGGGGCACTAATCCTTAGTATGTACGTGGCAAATAAAATCCGAATACAATGAGGGGATTACTCTCCTAAGACAATGACGTGAATCAATTACATTTAATTTTAAGGGTCCAGTTGATATTAGCAGTCCCAATTTTTATTTTTATTTTTCAATTTTCACTTTTTTGATATTTTTGAATAAAAACACGTCTAACAGATTTTCCAATTTCCTTTATTCCTATATCCACAAAACAGAGGGAGGAAAACAAAAAATCCGATGCACGAGAAAATATGAGATGCAAATGCTAAATATAGAGGTGTGTACCATGACTCCAGCATTCTACATGCAATATGATCTGCGCATAAAAATAAAACTGAACTATATGCAAATATAAGTGAGAACCATCATAAGCAGTAACTTCTATTCAGGAAGAACCAAGTTATCATTTGCCTTAGTCCAAATGATTTATAGGAACAAATATTCTTTTAGGGCTTTTGACCTAATAACTACATGGCTCAACCAAATAAAATCTAAGGCAAGGGGCTTCACTCATAGAATATAAAATAAAAAAAGTTGAAAAACACAAATCCGCGAGAAACAAATAAAAATAAAAGCGATAAAAACAACGAGAAATAGTGGTGAGGTCCCCCAAGTGTACCAGTACTTGGTGAAACAGATCCCTAATAAGGTATATAACGTCCTTTTACAAGAGTTCAAATGCTAGAAATAAATAAATGAAAGTCTATGCAAAAAATTTTTGAAATGCTTGGTCTCCTTTGAATCTTCTTCTCCTATTCTTATGCTCTCCTACGACTCAGTGAAGAATCAAGTTGCCTCAACTTCTCTTAGGTGCTTCAGCTCTCCTAAGATCGCCTCCTTTGCTCCATGGGCCCTTGCAAGAAAAAGGAAAGAAAGAATGTGTAAAAGACACATGAACAAAAAATATGAGCATAAATAAATGAAATAAATACAGTGAATATGGAGAATGAATTAAATGTGGTAAAATATAAACAAAAATTTACAACCAAGAATAGTAGGACAAAAGAAAACCTAACTACCGTCGTCGTGCCTCCCCGGTGATGGTGCCATTTTGTATGGAGAGAATCCTCGGGGTTTTTTGTAAAAATAAATGTGTGTGATGTCATTTCAACCCAAAAAATCCCTCAATAAAAAATTATTTATTCTCAAATTAAATTAACTACAAAAAGTAACAAGAGAATTTCCGCTATTTAATTAACCTGTATTGCAACAGGATCGAACTCAGGGAGGGTACCAATCTTGAGGGTTATTATATTAATGAGAAATCAAAGAAATAAATAAAGGAATCCTATGAACACTATTCTAGTTTGTGGTATTTGTCTTTTTTGTTATTTTTATATTTTCTGATTTTTTTATTTTTAGTGGTTTTAATTTTGCAAATTTTAAATTTTCAAGAAAATAGTTTTCAAACAAGCTAAATAAAAAAATAAAGAATGGCTATTTTTTGGATTTTTCAAATATGTCAAAAATACTCAAAATGTCCAAATAAAAATATTTTTGTGTTTTGATGATCTCTTTACTATTTTTGAACTTTTCAGAGATTTTTAGATTTTTTTAGGATTTTCAAAATGAATAAAAATAGGGAATAATGCTAACAGTGAACATATAGGAATATTTTACAATTTAAAAATCTAAAACAAAGTCAAAAGTTGCTGAATTTATTTTTCCTAATAACTATACTGAATTATCTACAAAGAGGAAGTGAAATCGCAATTTTTGGATTTTTTTAACAATTATTTGGGGATTTTTTTAGGATTTTTAGTATTTTGCAACTTTTTTGAGTTTTAAAAATAACTAATGCATGAAATTTGCACAGAAAATAAAATACACCAAAATAAAACTATTCTATTTTTTGGGAATTCTTGATGCAATATTGAATTTTTGTGAATTTTTAATTACAACCAGTAAAAAATGCAATGTTTCTTTATATTTTAATATAGCAAATAAAAATAAATTGTAATGAAATTTTTATACAATGAAGAGGAACACAGCGAGAATATAACAAAATTTTTCTAGAATTTATTAAGCATGTAAAGCATTTATTTTAATAAGAAGAACTTGCAAAATAATTGTCTAGAATACATTGACTGAAATGTAAATGTTTATTATTCTTGCATTAAAATATAATAATAAATAAAAGCAGATAAAAAAGTGCAAATTTCCCACATGATAGGATAGAGGGCATGGGTGATTTTGTAAATTTTTAAACCTCTAGGGGCGAAGTTGTAATTTTTTCAATTTTTTTGTTTTTATTCCCTAGATTAGACGTTGATGCTCCTCTGTTCGTTTCTTTCTGGACAGAAGGGGGTGTCGCCCCTTCGTTCCTCCCCTCGCCCAAGCCAAGAGGGTGCGCGATTCGAGGATGGCTGAGAAGCGATGGGCGGCGGGGTTCAGTCGGTAGGGAGCGGTCGAGGTTGGTGGAGCTCGCACGACGGTCCAGAGGTACAGGAGATTGGTCTAGACAGAGGGTGGCGAGCCTCGTTTGGACGGACGGTGTTGGCGATGCGGCGGAGGGGGCTCTTCTGCAGACGGAGGTGCAGGCCGGGGAGCGGACGTTGCCTGGCTTCGCACGGTGGAGACTGCGGCTAGGGACGGTTGTTAGCAGTGGATGCTGCAAGCCTCACGCGGGCGACGGGCTTTGTACGAGGGCGCGGTCGATGGAGGAGGGCGACGGGGGTGGTCCTCGTGTAGGCGGTTGGGGAGGGCAGCGCATGCTGCAGGCTGCCCCAACAAAATTTGTAATTTTTTTAAACAACAATTTTTTCCTTTTTTGTAATAGTAGCTGCAATTTTTTGTAATTTTGTTTTTGAAATCCATATACCTGCAATGAAATCAAATATAAGGATTGACTCGAGTACGATGGCTCGGTCTAAAAAAATTAAATAAGAATTAGTGTGCGAAAGGGTTCCATCGGGGGTGATAGAAGGGAACCATGGCTCCGGTCACCGTACTAGGCAGGAGGAGAGAGATCTTGACATATAGAAGATGAACGTGCGTAGATCGAGATGTGGATGTAAAATCGGAATCGGGGGCGGATCAAATCGTGATAGAGAGTAATGATTACGATGGGAAACTAAGGTCTACAAATTGAAAACTGACAATGAAATTAAAACTAAAAATTACACTACGATTAACCAAGATAAAAAAAACAAGAAATAAATTGATGGATCTCTCTGTAGGAGTGGATGAACGATGTGATGGCCTCGATGAGGACCAACTCTCAATCATCGGACAGCTCAGAAGCTGGGCACCTCTCAATGACAAGAATACTCCTGGAGAATGGGCTCAACTCACCTAAGATTGATCACAGAATAATGAAGGAGAGGAGACCCATTAAAAAGAAGAAGAAATCAAAAAAGGAAGATAAGTACAAAAGGAAGGTATTTAGTGGTTTTTTAAAAAAATATTATTAATTAATTAAAAAATCGGAATTAAATAAATTAAGAAAAATAATTAATATGAATAATTAATTAGCCACCTTAATGGTACATATTTAAGGCATGTATTCAAATTATATACAAAAGGTATGTTTTCATATTAATTTAAATAAATTAATTAAATTAGATTTTCGAAATTATATTAATTTAACTAATTAATGTGAGATATTATTTTTTTGGTGGTTTATATATAAGGTGGTTAATTACATACATATCATATAAACAAAAGTACTAATAAGGAAATAATTTTATATAAACAAATTTCTATTTAAATTTTTTATTTACTTTAAATTACTGTGAACAATATTTACAATTATTAAAAATATAATATGTATAAAAATAAATAATAAAAAATAAATACAATAAATAAATGATCAAATTACAAAACCATCCCATAAAATCGTCTTTTCAAACGTAACTCCAAAAAAATTGAAACCACAACTATTTTGTAGATAATTTAATTTAGAGTATAAAGGAACTGAGTTTGATTCAATTTGCGGAATTGATCTTTCAATTATCACTTTACGGCTTTTTCTGAGTGTGGATACTTTTACTCTATACATGCTTTTACTTTGCAATTATTTTTATTACTTAGAAAAGAATTTTGTTTACAACTATCATTAAGAAAAATATTTAATTTGAGGTCAATTTAAGAACAAATAAAATAATGTAAGTCTTATACAAATATACACATAATAAATGAAAAGTGTTTACAAAAATATTTTTTTGGATTTTCTTATTAAAGACTCTATCTCTCCCTACTTTATTCCAGGTTGATCAGGTCAAGTCTTGACCTTCTCTCAGGGTTCGAGTCAGTCTGTATCTATTACATATATACAGTTTTTTTCCTTTTATTTTCCCTTTATTTCTTTATTTATTTATTTTAGGTTAAAAGATTAATATATGTATAAAATTTACACAGATGTAGGTTAATAAGAACATGAATTTAGTAATATATAGGGGTGTTGTAAAAGGGATTTTAAGGTAAAATAAATGAATAAAGATGATGAAATGTAGTTTCATCATCCCCCTATGCTTTACCTTTTCTAGTCACTTAACAAACACTTATTTGAAAGAACAAGTGAATAAAAGAAAACGAAAGGAAAAATAAAGAAATTAGAACAACATTGAGTATTAAACTTATCTTCATAAAGTTGTAGTATGGAGCTTTGTCAGACCTTTGGATTATTAGTGTGGCAGAAACTTAATGGGGAATGGATTTAAAACCTAAGAGTCTTCAAGTTCCACAAGACTCCTATTCAGGTCTCCTCAATGGTCAAGCCAGAACAAGTCTACATACATAAATTCTTATGACTATGAATCTTTACTTATACGGTGTAAGATAAATATAGATCCTCATCTCGAAGGAAGCAAAGAAATAACCTCTCTCAACAAGGTAACTTTATTCCCTCGGTCTCACAACTCTTTCCTCAAAGAATGGGGATATTCCCTTCTCAGTACGTGTACAGCCAGCTCAAGAAGAGGAGATGGAGAAAAGAATAGACGGTAACCAGTGTAGCTACCTATCCTTTGATGCATGACCAGTGTAGTCAAGTCATCCAGCTGCAAGCTTACAAAAATTTGACTTTGAAGCTCTTATTATTATTTTTTTCTATACTTGTATATACACTCTGGCAGGCATTTTACTTTTCAATTAAGACTGTCCACTTTTGGAGATTCTGCATTTTTTTCATTTTTTTTAAAAAAATATATACAAGGTGCAACATGTACATAAGGAGTTTCTCCTCTTGAGCTAGTAGACTATCCCACTTTTAAAGCATTATTGCAACCCCACAGCATCCTATCTTTAGAACTCAATGCTACTAGATCAGGTTGAGATGCACTACCCTCCCTATAGGAAGATAGATATTCACACTAATTGTTACATACTCGTGTGCTTCCCCTAGATAAAGGAATATGCCTCCTCACTACCTCCTCCATGAAGAGCTACGTGTAGAGCGCTTGTCCAAGATAAGCCATGGTCTAGAAGAATCATGCATATGTTCTCAAATATTCTACTTAGACTACTCAAGACGACATGTGCACATAGTCTTATTTACTCAAAGAACTAAGTTGGTAGGACCTGAAAATCCTTAATTCCTTATAAAATTCCTCTGAAATTAAGCGGATTAAGGTTCAACTAAGCTCCATTCTACAATTTTATTCCAGACTTAGTTTAAATATCAATATTATCCTGAAAAATGCACATGCAAGAAATATATACAAAAACAATTTTTTTAAAGAATTTTTAAGAGTAAAAGGGTTGGTAAAATATATAGAAGTATATACATGGATAATACAATATTTTTTTAGAGAGATATATATGTATTAATTTTTTTAAGAGAAAAAGGGTTGGTAGAATATATACAAGTATATACACGGATTATAAATTTTTTTTAAGGAATAATTTTTTTATGATTATTGTTTTTGCTTTTATTTTTGTCTATTTTTTGTGTTTTGTTTTATTTTGTTGTTGTTGTTTTTTAAGAAACATGTGTATTTTACGTATTTATATACATATCCTAAAAATAATCTTATTTTTAAAAGTACGAGTTATGTCTAAAGTATATATACAATATAGACGACATCCACTGTACTTCACTCGAACTATGTCCTCATGGTGATCAAAGAGCTATAAAGGAAGACATAACTCGTGCTAAGTATAGAATAGTAAAAAAACACTATACAGTAATGACTCAAAGAAAAGATAAAGATAATAGAAGTCGGTGATCCCCCCAGTACTTAGGATCAAGTACTCCTATGTATAAAATATTGTACAAAAAGGAAATCGAGGAAAAGAATTATCAGACTCAACCGCTCGACTTGCCCCTATACTTAGGGTAGATAATATGAATAAAAACACAAAAGCAACGGATATGAACAACATCACTCCCCCTATACTTAGGGTAGAGTATCCCTAAATATAAGAAGCAATAGGAGTGATGAACAGGACGAATATGAACAACTCAAATCATTCACCCCTCACCCATACCTAGGATAAAATACATCCTAAGTGTAGCACACAGATACAGACAAGAGGTGAACGATAGCATGGAAGAAGGAAGAGAAAATCAAGACGAAACACATATATACAAGTAAGACATTGTTGAGGTGCCTCTCAACAAGCGCTAGAGTTTACACCCCTAGCTGGGTGCAAAGGCTAGGACAACGAAGTATCAAGTTTTAAGATGGTATCTGTAATGCGAATATCGTACCATCGTTGTTGTCTCAGAGGAAGAACAACAACGTGGTCGATAATGCAAACGAGGACACTCATATAAGCAATCAGGAGGGTGTCTGCTACCGAGTACATAGATGTGTAAATAAAATCGAGCACCGGTAGCACAAAAGAAATTTTCGGCTCATGGTAAGAGTGAAGTCAATGGTTGAAGCCAAAAAATGGAACGAGGAGAAGGAAGGATCTGTTATGGAATCCTCCACATCAATTATTGTCTCGAAAATGTATGGATGGTTAAGATCATGAGATTCAATAAGAAAGCAGATATCTTATGCATGTGATAAAGAGAGATCAGGTATAGCATCGAATAAGTCAAGAATCGGCCCATCCTTGCGAGGGTCGTCAAGGAGAGAAGAAATATCAAACATAGAAAGATCAGAAGTATCGGAAGAATCAGAAAACTCAGAATAATAAGAAGACTCTGTCTCGTGATCCGATAGATCGGATGCACAACGAGGGAGTGAAACCGAGTACAGAGTACACAGTGCCCGCAGATAACCCTCTAGGAGATGTGAGAAATTAGGATGATTCGAGGAAGAAAATGAATGATTATATTCAAATAATGAGTTCTCTCTCAAAGTCATAGAAAAATCGTCAATTGGATCCGGATATGTAAGCTCATAGAAATTTAGGTCTAGAACAAAGATATCGGTGTTCTGCCATTTTATTGGGATCTGAGTTGCATCCAAAGGACTGAACAACTCTGAAGGAAGAGAACTTGTGGTTCCCACCATGATTAGGAATTAAATCAGAATAGGGTGGGAGGGAGGGATAAGGAGAATGTGATTGCTAATAATCTAGAGATGATGATCGTAACCAACTCAACACCAAGCACAATGCAAACACAATTCAAACCCCTGATTCACCTACTCAACGCAATGTGAAGACCATTAAGGTTCGGTCAATTATCTTGTTGGTTTTAGAGTTAGATGATCAAACACAAAGTTGTACAATCACCTAGGAAGGCCTGGGATTGGGGCACTAATTCTTAGTGTGTACGCGGCAAATAAAATGTGAATACAATGAGAGGATTGCTCTCCCAAGATAATGAGGTGAATCGATTACGTTTAATTTTAAGGGTCCATGTGATATTAGCAGTCTCAATTGTTCAATTTTCACTTTTTAGATATTTTTGAATAAAAACACATCTAACGGATTATCCAATTTCCTTTATTCCTATATCCACAAAACAGAGGGAGGAAAATGAAAAAGCTGATGCACGAGAAAATGAGTTGCAAATGCTAGAGATAGAGGCGCGTACCTGACTCCATCACTCTACATGAAATATGATCCGTGCATAAAAATAAAACTATATATGAAAATGTAAGCGAGAACCATACTAAGCAGTAACTTCTATTCAGGAAGAACCATGTTATTATTTGCCTAAGTCCAAATGATCTATAGGAACAGATATTCTTTTAGGTCTTTGTCCCTAATAACTATATGCCTCAGTCAAATAAAACCGAAGGCTAGGGGATTCACCCATAGAAAATAAAATAAAGTCGAAATACACAAATAGACGAGAAACAAATAAAAATAGAAGTGATAAAAACAACGAGAAAACAGTGGTGAGATCCCCCAAGAACACCAGCACTTGGCAAAACAGACCCCGAATAAGGTATATAATTTCCTTTTACAAGAGTTCAAATGCTTTAAATAAATAAATGAATGTCTATGTGACTTTTTCAAATGGTTAGTCTCCTTCAAATCTTCTTCTCCTCTTCTTACGCTCTCCTGCCGCTCGATGAAAAATCAAGCCGCCTCAACTTCGCTTGGGTGCTTTAGCTCTCCTAGGATTGCCTCCTTCGCTTCACAGGCCCTCGCAAGAAAAAGGAAAGAAAGATGTGTAAGAGACACACATATATATAAATATTAGCTCAAATGAATGAAACATATACAATAAATATGGATAATGAATTAAATGTGGTAAAATATAAACAGAAAATTTACAACTAAGAATAGTAGGTCAAAAGAAAAACCTAACTACCCCCGTCGTGCCTCCCTAACAATGGTGTCATTTTGTTGGGTGAGAATTCTCAAGGCTTTTATTTGAAAATAAATGTGTACGATGTCATTGCAACCCAAAGAATCCCTCAATAAAAAAATTATTTATTATTTATTCTCAAACTAAATTAATTACAAAAAAATAGCAAGAGAATTTTGTTATTTAATTAAATTATATAGCAACAGGATTGAACTCAGGGAGGCTACAAATCATGAGGGTTATTATATCAATGAGAATCAATGAAATAAATAAAGGGATCATATGAACACTACTCTAGCTTGTGGAGTTTTTATTTTATTTTTTGTTATTGTTATATTTTCAGATTTTTTTTTGTTTTTAGTGGTTTTTAATTTTGCAAACTTTTATTTTTCAAGAAAATAGTTTTCAAACAGGTTAAATACAAAATTAGGGAATGGCTATATTTTGGATTTTCAAATATATAAAAAAGCTCAAAATGTACAAATAAAAATATCTTTGTTGTATGACGATTTTTTCACTATTTTTGTAATTTTTCGGAGATTTTTAGATTTTTTTTGGATTTTAAAAATGAATAAAAACATGGAATAAAGCAAACAATGAATAGACAGGAATAGTTTGTAATTTAAAAAATACAAAACAAAGTCAAAAGCTATTGAATTTATATTTCCTAAAACTATAACGAATTATCTACAAATGGGAAGTGAAATCGTAATTTTTGGATTTTTCTACATTTTTTGTGAATTTTTTAAGGTTTTTAGTATTTTATAATTTGTTTGAGTTTTAAAAATAATTAATGCGTGAAATTTGCATATAAAATAAATAACACAAATAAAAAATATTATATTTTTGGAACTTTTGATACAATATTTGAATTTTTATGAATTTTTGAATTACAAAATATAAAAAATGCAACGTTTTTTATTTTTAAATAATAGCAATAAAAAATGTAATGAAATTTTTATACAATGAAAAGGAACACGGCAATAATATAACAAAAATTTTCTAGAATTTATTGAGCACGTAAAGCATTTATTTTAATAAGAAGAACATGCAAAATAATTGTCTGGAATATAAGGACTGAAATGTAAATGTTTATTGTTTTTTGCATTGAAATTTAACAATAAATAAGGCAGATAAAAAAGTGCAAACTACCCAAGGTGTGTGTGCTATGCATGTGACAAGCTGGAGACCAGGGGTGCTTTTACAATTTTTGAAACTTCCACGGATGGAGCTACAATTTTTCCAAATTGTTTAGATCTTGATGCTCCTCTGTTCATTTCTTTCTAGACAGAAGGGGGCGCCACCCCTTCGTTATTCCTCTTACCCAAGCTCAAAAAGCACGCAGTTCGAGGATTGATGAAGTGCAATGGTGATGGGCTTCGGCCGGCGGGGAGCGACGGAGGTCGACGGATCTCACGCGATGGTCCATCGATGCAGGCGATTGGTCCAGGCGGAGGGCGGATAGCCTTGCACAGGAGGAAAGTGTTGGCAACGCGGCGGAGGGGGCTCTTCTCCAGACAGAGGTACATGAGGGGGAGTAGACGTCGTCTGACTTCACGTTATGGAGACTACGGCTAGGGGCGATCGTCAGAAGTGGATGTGGCAGGCCTAGCACGGGCGGTGGGTTGTGTGTGAGGGAGTAGTCGATGGAGGAGCTGCAGCGGGCATGGTCCTCACGCTGGCAGTTGGGGAGGGCGGTGTTTGCTACGGGCAGCCCCAAAAACATTTTGCATTTTTTTAAAATAGTGGCTTTTTTCTTTTTTTGTAAACAGTAGCGCAAAATATTTTTTTTGTAATTTTATTTAAATACATAAACCTGCAATGTAATCAAATACAAGGACCGACTCGAGCACGATGGATCGGTCTAAAAAATTAAACAAGAATTAGTGGGCGAAGAGGATTCGTCAGGGGTGATGGAAGAGAATCGTGGCTCCGATCACCGTACGTGGCCGGAGGTGAGATCTTGAGAGATACAAGATGAAAGTGTATAGATCGAGATGTGGATGTGAAATCGAAATCATGGACGAATCAAATCATGATAGAGAATAGTGATTACAAGGGGAAACTAAGGTCTACAAATTGAAAACTAACAATGAAATTAATACTAAAATTTACACTATGATTAACCTAGATAAAAAATGTGAAATAAAATGATGGATCTCACTATGGGAGTGGATGAATGATGTGATGGCCTCAACGAGGACAGACTTGCTGTCACCGGACGGCTCGGAAACTGGGCACCTCTCTACGACAAGAATACTCCTGGAGAATAGGCTCCTCTCACCAAAGATTGATCACAGAATAATATAGGAGAGGAGACCCATTAAAAAGAAGAAGAAATAAAAAAAGGAAGATATATATATAAAGGAAGGTATTTAGTGGTTGTTTTAATAAATAGAATTAATTAATTAAAAAGAAATTCGGAATTAAACAAATTAATAAAAATAATAATTAATATGAAGAATTAATTAGCCACCTTAATGGTGGTTATTTAAGGCATATATTCAAATTATATACAAAAGGCATGTATTCAAATTAATTTTAAATTATATTTTCGAAATTATATTAATTTAATTAATTAATGTTAGATATTATTTTTTGGTGGTTTTTATACAAGGTGGTTAATTACATACATATCATATATATACATGTACAAATAAGGAAATAATTTTAGATACAAACATTTAATTAAAATTTTTTATTTACTTTAAATTACTGTAAATAATGTTTACAATTATTAAAAATATAATATGTACAAAAGTAAATAATAATAAATAAATACAATAAATAAATGGTCAAATTGGAAAACCACCCCAAAAAATCGTCTTTTCAACTGTAACTCCAAAAATTATGAAACCACGGCTATTTTAAAGATAATTTAATTTAGAGTACAATGGAAGTGAGTTTGATTCAATTTGAGTTTGTATGGATCTGGAATTGGTCTTTCAATTATCACTTTACAGCTTTTTCAGAGTGTAAATACTTCTACTCTATACATGGTTTTACATTGCAATTATTTTTATTATTTAGAAAATATTTTTATTTACAATTTGTGTTAAGAAAATATTTAATTTTAGGTCAATTTATGAACAAATCAAATAGTGTAAATTTTATACAAATATACACAGATAAAATGGAAAGTATTTACAAAAAAATAGATTTTTTGATTAAAGACTGTATCTCCCCCTACTTTATTCCAAGTCGATCAGTCAAGTTTTGACCTTCTCTTGGGGTTCGGGTCAGCCTGTATCTATTGCATATATACAGTCTTTTATTTCTTTTATTTTTCCTCTATTACTTTATTTATTTATTTTAGGTTAAAATAGTAATATATGTACAATATTTACACACAGATGTAGGTTAGTAAGAACATGGTTTAGTAATATATATACATGTGTTTTAAACGGGACTTTTGGCTAAAACAAATGAATAAAGATTATTAAATGCAGATTCATGAAGTACCAACAATAGCCTAGGATCCGTCGTGATCACCCAAGTTTCAGATGATTTACTGGAGGTTCTTCATCCCAGCAGCTGCCTCCGGCACAGGTAGGGTAGGGTGTCCAACAACAACAGCAGCCTCAGTACTCCCAATAGCAACTGCAGCACGATCCTCGACCTATGTATCAGGGTCAGCTGTAGAGGAAGCAACAGCCACATCAGGAGTACACACAGCCTCCTCCTCCTCACTCATACCAGCAGCAGCAGCAGAGCCAGCCTCATTTTCAGCGAGGTAACCCGTCTGATTCTCATTCATACTCATATAATAACCCATCCCTTGATGATATCGCATGTATGCTTTCCGAGCGGCAAGCTACCTTCCAGCGAGAGATGGACGAGTTTCGGTGGGAAATGAGGGAAATAATTAATGGCAAGGCCGCCATACCTACACAGATTGAACCTAACCTAAACAATCTGAAGATAAAGTCTGAGCAGGTACAGTCTACAAAGATCGCTTCTCCTACTGATATTCTGGATATCATTCATTACTTGTTTGATGTTCATTACTTGTAGATCGCTTCTCCTACTGATATTCTGGATATCATTCATTACTTGTTTGATGTTGATTTTGTAACACTTAGGAGTGGTAGGAAGCTAGCCGACGGCGACTCATTTAGGAGACATCCCACTATAGATTCTAGAGTGCCAGACAGAGTCAACAGCAGTGCTGATGCCACTAACCATGATAATGGTGGTGATACTGATGCCACCAAGGATGATGATCCAGACGATGGTGTTGAGGCCGTCGTATCCCTGTTGTAGGTGTTGGTGTTGACGCCACCAATCTACCAGATTCCAGGTCAGAGTGTGGTGCTGATGTTGCAGGTTCAGATGTTGTCAGTGGTATTGATGCCACCAAGAGTTCGTCTATTGTGTTGACTTCTCCTGTACCTGAGGACGATTTCAAAAAAAATAAAAAAAATAAAAAACTTCAAAAATTAAAAATATGAATAAAGGAAAGGTTTATGTATCTCTTTTGGATCCATATGTGGTGATTGATGATGCTTGCATGGATTCTAGCATTTTACATGCTCATAAGCCTACTCCATACCCTCATTCTTCTGGAGAGAGTCCTTCTATCCCCTTCCCTCAAGCACTCCTCTTAGGGAATGGCCAAAAATCAGAAAATCCAAAAAAGAGACAATAGACAGAGTTCAGTGAGCAGACGATACACGGATTTAAGATCCAGCTGACTCTTCAGGAGGCACTTGAGAACATCCCTCTGTTACAGAAGAACCTAAGAGAGAAGACCACCATCTGTAGGAAGAAGAGGAGAAATCACAATGCAGAAATCCATGTGCTCACTCGTGCTACTTGTTTCACCATACAAAACCTATTACCAACCAAGAGACCTGATGTAGGAGCTTCATATGTCAGATGCCATATTCATGATCAGTGGTTCGATCGGACTCTATTAGACAGCAGATCCTCGATTAACCTCCTCTCAGTTGCCTTACTTGACCGCTTCGAGTTTGGCCCTCCAGGACAGAGCAAGACAGTTCTCCAATTTACAGATAGATCTGCTAAGAGGCTGAAGGGGTTATTAAAGGACATTGTCATCACAATTTAGGGCCTTAAATTCCCCATGGACTTTGTTGTATTAGACATGGAGATCCCCAAATGCGTGACCGATACCCCCATCATTTTAGGACGACCTTTCTTAGCCACAGCCAAGGTGGTGTCCGATCGTGGTAGTGGGAAAGTATACTTTTGCGTCGAGGAGGAGAGTATACAAATAGAGAGGATTGAGGAAATCAGAGCCAGAGAATCAGTTGCTCTGATCAGAGTTCCGAGCAAATGATAAATTCAGAGTTAGGAGTTCACCGTGAGTGTGATTTTGTGATTACAGATGATGAAGTTGTTTGGACAAACCCGATTTCACGAGCTCTTGTCACACCTTCAGATATTGTAGAGCCACAGATGACAGTTGATGAGAGTTTGGAGAGTGCAATCATGGCACATGATACCTTAGAGGCTAATGATCGTGATCTGGGTAGCGAAGCAAATTATGTTTCATGTGATTCAGATTCAGATCCCTCAGGCTCAGACATCGATTTTGATTGGCAAGATTTTGATTATTATCTACCGTGTCTGATGTCCATAGAGCCAACAGCTAGGTCGGAGATTGAGCCATCATAGATGATGGACACACTAGCAGGGTCGACTTCGTCAGATTTATTAATCTAGTGAGAGTTCTCACATGCAAATTTTGTAGTTTTCACTCAAACTTTTTAGAGACTAGATCTGCCTGCTCCCACATGTCCAGAACTGAAGACCATGCCGCGGAGCATGAAGTACAGATTCCTTATGGGTGATCCAAAAATGTTCCCCGTCATTATCTAAGCAGATTTGATTGAAGACCAAGAATCTAGTTTGATAGAGGTTCTTGAAAGAAACCACAAGGCAATTGGATGGATTGTAGCTGATCTTCAGGGGATAAGTTGGGCCATGTGCTCCCACCACATATATATATCAAAAATGGTGCCAAGCCATCGCGTGAGTTTCATAGTAGGCTGAACCCAAATCTTCAAGATGTAGTCATGAAGGAAATATCTAAGTGGTGGAGTGTTGATTTTATCGACCCCATCTTCGACTCCAAATGGGTTAGATTTTTACATGTGGTACCCAAAAAGACGGGTATCATCACAGTTGTGAATGAGTTTGGAGATGAGATAGCTACCTGAGTACCCACTTCTTAGAGGGTTTGTATGGACTACAAATGATTGAATCAGGCCACCAGGAAGGATCATTTCCCGCTACCATTTATTTATCAGATTATTGAGAGGTTAGCTAGGAAGAGTCACTAATGTTTCCTTGACAGGTATTTGGGGGGTAATCAGACGGCCATAGTGCACGAAGACCAGGAGAAAACAATGTTCACCTGTTTGTTTGGAACGTATGCTTTTAGGCGGATGCCCTTTGATTTATGTAATGCCCCAGCTACATTCCAAAGGTGCATGCTTTCCATATTCTCAAACATGGTGAGAGAATGTTTAGATGTCTTCATGGATGACTTTTCGGTCTACGACGATGGGTTTGATGCTTGTCTTGCTTGCCTAGACCGAGTACTTCAGTGCTGCATTGAGTTCTGCCTTGTCTTATCTTGGGAGAAGATTCATTTCAAGATGACTCAAGGGATAGTCCTTGGTCACATCATCTCAAACAGGGGCATGGAGGTTGATCCAGCCAAGGTGGATATCATCAGGAAGCTCACTCCATAGATAGTTATGGTCTTTCCTAGGGCATGTTGGTTTCTACCGATGGTTCATATAGGACTTCAATCGAATTTCCCGACTTCTTACTGATTTACTCACGAAAGACGTAGAGTTCCTCATAGATGATAAGTGTCTTTCATCCTTTGAGACTCTCAAGAAGTTGATTATTTAAGCGCATGTCCTTCAGCCACCCGATTGGTCTCTCCCATTCAAGATCATGATGGACGCTTCTGATTTTGCTGTAGGAGTCGTTCTAGGACAGAGTTGGGATAATGTACCATTTTACATTCACTACGCTAGCCTTACTTTGGATGTCTCGCAACGGAACTGCACGATGACTGAGAAGGAGATGCTAGCTATAGTATTTGCTCTGGATATGTTTCGATCTTATATTCTTGGATCTAGAGTGACTATCTATACTAATCACACCACCATCTGATACCTCATGGACAAGAAGGATGCCAAAGCCAAATTGACAAGATGGATCCTTCTATTCCATGAGTTTGATATTGAGATTAAGGATAAATCTGGAGTCAAGAATGTGATGGAGATCACCTCTCCCAATTAGAGCATCTTGA
Source organism: Ottelia alismoides (assembly GCA_037367405.1). Classification (NCBI taxonomy): domain Eukaryota; kingdom Viridiplantae; phylum Streptophyta; class Magnoliopsida; order Alismatales; family Hydrocharitaceae; genus Ottelia; species Ottelia alismoides. Next base: position 480,560 of record JAZKJV010003955.1, on the reverse strand, counting down.
GGATTCTGATATGACCACACCCATTGAAACACCTCGCCTCAGCGGGAATGCATCTAACCACTCATTCTCAATATTACCCAACAACAATCTTAAACAACCTGCATGATATACCATTCATACAAAAATAAGGACACAGGAAAGAAAATCTAAATTTCCATTGATCACCAACGTCAACATAAGAATGAACATAAAAATATCCGATGTATATTTATTATATCATAATTAGACGAAACAAAGGGTAATAAAGCAACTATAGAACTAAGCCTCAACCTCAACAATGTCCTACAGATGCACCACCGAAAATGCGAGCCTCCGTCTCCTGTTCGACACTTCCTGTTGGATTTCCAAAGAATGTAACTCATGAGTCAACTGACTCGGTAAGGATAAAATAATTTAAATCAAAAGAATATAGGTAGGCAATGCAAATGCAGTAATTGAATAACTTTAATGGAGAGCAATATCAAAAGCATCTAGTAATATACAATCAGATATAATTTAGGCCTTTAACTTTTACGTAACCAAAAATCAATTCCTTGACATATCTTAATCCGTAATTTCATTTACTTATCCCGGACTCGCCCGTCAAAGGAGAAAGATTGCACTAGAAATGAAGCCTGCAACACTCCAATCATAGTGCAACCTAAAACCTGTGCGTAGGCGCGATCCTTCATCTAGTCTAGTTGATAGGACTCTGACACTCGAGACGGGGCATACATGCCCGATGAGTCGTAACACTGTCAATCGAGTCTGCCGGAGGAGTCCCGCTCGCTCCCTAACAAGTGCAACAAAACGGATCCATATGGTGCAATGCACGCGTGCATCCACCTTAATTCCATCAGAGTACCTACCACCACCCCACTCTGTGATGCCCCTCGAGTGGGGATGACTCACTGTCGGCTCGGCCGGACCACAAGGGTGTGCACCCACCTTGCAGTATTATTGTTTAATTCCCCATGTACATATTTTCCCTCTTCACCCTGAAGTATTTAATCCTCAACCCCTCAACATACACAGAGGTTAATTAATAACCTCATTACAAATAATACTTTAACACTTAAGACCTTCTGATTTCATTCCATCTCACTGGAATAACTTCAAGGCATAACCTCGATTGTCTTAGATTATACCTTAAAAAAATTATGATAACTAACTCTTTGAACTAATCTCTATAAAATAAACACATGTCATCCCATCTTGTTTCAACGATCAGGAAAACATTGATCTCAGTCTAAAGGACATCATGACTATAGATCACCCAATACTAACGATGCATTTTGAAATATATCAGTCGCAAGATATCCGATCCAGTTTAGATCACTTTACAAAATAGGTGAATATATTTAGTTTGCATCCTTGACCCAGAGTTATACATGTAGCATCATCTAAAAAGTGATGCACGACGAACCCGTGTCACCATGCTCTGCAAGGCTAGACATGCAAGTTTCATTATTTAATACCAGCTATCTGTATAGTTCAACACATACGTATGAAGTTTCATTATATATCTACACTATACCGAAGATTATCAACCAATGACATTACCTGATCTAAACATTGTGGGGCCTTATACGTGATACCCATTTGTATGGTATTCTATCCTACCGGAAGGGACACAATACGTTAATTAGTATATGATTAAAGTTTGCCTAAAAAGAGAGTGACAACAGATGATCATAACAAATATTACGATTTTCAAAATCTATAATTGATTTCCAGATGGGTCCACGGTACTATAATAATATAAATATACGGGTAACAGATAGCATCCTTAATTTACGGATGATAGATATATGTTTAATTTACGGATGACAGATATTATGCATAAATCACAGGTGAGGGTTTAAGTGATATATACATTATAAAAACCAAAGACACGTAGATACCCAATCAAGATAACATGCTAAAAAAAGTCATGTTTACTAAGTCGAAGATATACTTCCTTATACATACCACTAGGCGCACGCACACGCCCCTAATTTGCAAAGGAATATGATAACTCCCTATCTATGTATTTTGATAAGATCGTCTCTATGGTATATCATAAAAACCAATGCCTCAAAATCCAATCTGTGAGCATCTCTCCCACGTCTCCATTCCAACATCAATATAAAACCATTAATGATAAGAATATTCCTAAGATGAATTTTTATCATGTTAAGAAAAACGTGGATCATTCCGGCTATCAATCAACAAAGAACATCGACAAGATCTACATACGAGGACTTGATATGGGATTCATGAATCGTGATTTACCAACAGCAAGAGGAGATCCTGGGGTCGGATCGAAATCGAGCAAGCATCCCCGAAAATACATTCTCCATAATCGTGAGAAACGACGATTGGAAGGAAGAAGGTTGAGATCCGTTACTTATGTTAGCGTACGCCTCCAACATATAACCTCCAATATAAACTGGGCAATCGGGAAATACCCGATGGACAACAAACACCTGACCCCAAGGTCCCTTAATAAGATAAGGGTTTGAAACTATGGTAGGCTCTCGGCCTAAGGTATCCGCAAAACTCCATGATACGAAGGAATGAGATGCACCCGAGTCAAAAAGAGCATGAGCTATAAAGTCGCCTACTGAAATCATACCTCGTACTATTGATCCCGAAGCATGTGCTTGCCCATCGGTGATGGCATTGAGTTGTCCTTCCCTTCGTGGCCCACTGGAACCTGTCGTGCTTCGAGTCTGATTGGGATGTCCCCTTCCACCACGAGAGGTAGAACCACGTCCCTGGTGCTGCAGACGTCCCCCTCGTACAGTACCTCGCATCTGTGAAGCTCCCAACGGACAGTTGGACCTGATGTGCCCCTCTTGGTTGCATCGGTAGCAAACACGTGCATCGGTTATGCTGTTCACCATTGGATGTGCTGGTCGTGATGGCTCGGAAAGTGCTTTCCCCATCTGATAAAATTGGAACGATACAGAGAAGAGTTGTAACACCCCAACCCCAAACATAGTGCCATACCTAAAACTCACGAAGAGTGGGTGTGGTTTATAAGTGGTGGGGACTACTACTTGATAACTTGGGCTTAAGCATTTTGGGTGGTTGTCAACGGGTCCATTTGGACCCGTACCCAACAAGTTGTCTGGGCCAGTTTTCCTCGATAACGGACCGGAGACCTAAGCCCGGGACGTTACAAATGGTATCAGAGCCAAATTCTCTCTGATAGTGGAAAGGGCTACCCGAGAGGTGGAGCCGCCCCTACAAAGAGGTTGGAGGAAATGGCTAACCACTCATTCTCAATATTACCCAACAACAATCTTAAACAACTTGCATGATATACCATTCATACAAAAATAAGGACACAGGAAAGAAAATCTAAATTTCCATTGTCGTCTAGTCCGGTTAGGGAGTACTATCAACTAGACTAGCTGAAGGATCGCGCCTACGCACAGGTTTTAGGTTGCACTATGATTGGAGTGTTGCAGGCTTCATTTCTAGCAATCTTTCTCCTTTGACGGACGAGTCCGGGATAAGTAAATGAAATTAAGGATTAAGATATGTCAAGGAATTGATTTTTGGTTACGTAAAAGTTAAAGGCCTAAATTATATCTGATTGTATATTACTAGATGCTTTTGATATTGCTCTCCATTAAAGTTATTCAATTATTGCATTTGCATTGCCTACCTATATTCTTTTGATTTAAATTATTTTATCCTTACTGAGTCAGTTGACTCATGAGTTACATTCTTTGGAAATCCAACAGGAAGTGTCGAACAGGAGACGGAGGCTCGCATTTTCGGTGGTGCATCTGTAGGACATTGTTGAGGTTGAGGCTTAGTTCTATAGTTGCTTTTATTACCCTTTGTTTCGTCTAATTATGATATAATAAAGAGACATCGGATATTTTTATGTTCATTCTTATGTTGACGTTGGTGATCAATGGATATTTAGATTTTCTTTCCTGTGTCCTTATTTTTGTATGAATGGTATATCATGCAGGTTGTTTAAGATTGTTGTTGGGTAATATTGAGAATGAGTAGTTAGATGCGTTCCCGCTGAGGCGGGGCGTTTCATTTGGTATCAGAGCCAAATTCTCTCTGATAGTGGAAAGGGCTACCCGAGAGGTGGAGCCACCCCTACAAAGAGGTTGGAGGAAATGGCTACCCGGAGCGTGCAGCCGCCACTATCACTGGGAATAAGTGATGGACCATGTCGCAATGAGGACGTTGCGAATATAAGTGGGGGAGGTTGTAACACCCTAACCCCAAACATAGTACCACATGGATAACTCACAAAATGTGGGTGTGGTATATAAGTGGTGGGGATTACTACTTGACAACTTGGGCTTAAGCATTTTGGGTGGTTGTCAACGGGTGGACCTGAACCCAACAAGTTGTCAGGGCCAGTTTTCCTCGTTAACGGATCGGGGACTTAAGCCCGGGACGTTACAAATGGTATCAGAGCCAAATTCTCTCTTATAGTGGAAAGGGCTACCCGAGAGGTGGAGCCACCCCTACAAAGAGGTTGGAGGAAATGGCTACCCGGAGCGTGCAGCCGCCACTATCACTGGGAATAAGTGATGGACCATGTCGCAACGAGGACGTTACGAATATAAGTGGGGGAGGTTGTAACACCCTAACCCCAAACATAGTACCACATGGATAACTCACAAAGTGTGGGTGTGGTATATAAGTGGTGGGGATTACTACTTGACAACTTGGGCTTAAGCATTTTGGGTGGTTGTCAACGGGTGGGCCCGAACCCAACAAGTTGTCAGGGCCAGTTTTCCTCGATAACGGACCGGGGACCTAAGCCCGGAACGTTAGACCTATCACTGAGACTTTCCCAGACGAGATGAGACTTTCCCAGACGAGACGATTCTTGTTATCACCTCGCTTCCATGGTATGTTGACATTGTGAACTATCTTGTTGCTAAGAAAGTTCCGCAAGGTTGGCACCGTCAACAACTCAAGACCTTAGTCGCAAAGTACAAGTCATACCATTGGGAGGATCCCACCCTTTACCACAAAGAGGGGATAGTGTCTGGCATCGGTGTATTCCTTAGGAGGAGCACCATAGCGTCCTCACCTATTTCCACAAGCTTGAAGAAGGAGGACATCACTCTGGGAGAAGGATAGTGCAGAAGGTTCTCCAATCCGACCTTTGGTGACCTACCCTCTTTAAGGATTCAGATGAATTCGTGAAGAGTTGTACTGACTGTCAGAGGATGGGCATTTTTTGATAGAGAGATATGATGCCGATGTAGCCCATTCATATATGTGAGATTTTTGACGCATGGGGCATTGATTTCATGGCTCCATTCCCTAAGAGTCATGAATTTAAGTACATTTTGTTAGTTGCCGATTATGTAAGTCGTTGGGTTGAGGCCATCCCTGCCCAAGCCGCAGATGCAAAGACTGTTTGCAAATTTTTGAGGAAGAATATCATTTCACAGTTCAAGGTACCTAGAGTCTTGAATTCTGATGGGGGACTCATTTTATCAACGACAAGGTAAGGGCTCTTGCTAACGAGTTCAGTATTGACTATAAAGTTGCCATGCCATACTATCCACGGACGAATGGTCTTGCTGAGATTTCAAATAGAGAGATGATGAATCTCCATTTCATCACCTTTATTGTATCATTTTGGCCTTAAAAACCCCAGCAAATGCAGGTAAATAGCATTAATTTGTATATAATAGCATGCATTATTTATTATATTTATTGTACATAAAATAAGGTTTTTAATGCCAAAATTATAGAATAAAGAGAAGAAAAGAAAAAGGAATAAAATATTGCAAATATTTTATGACCCGAACCCCGAGACCAAGGCCAGCATGGAATTGGTCGACAAGGAATAAAGTAGGGGGAGATAAGTGCCAATTATACAATAAATACCTCATTTATTCATGAATTTATTTATGTATTTTTGACACCTATTTTGTACATAATTATTCATTCATCAAATAAAGAAACTTTGTACATAAAAGTTGTAGATAATAATGTAAATAAAAATACAAAATTGAGTTTGTGTAAAATTAATACTCAGTGTACATTTTATACACAGAATAAAAAGCCAAAATATCAACTTCACAGACCCATATCTTGCAAATAAAAACCCCAAATCACCCAAACTCACCTTTAATTGTATATAGCATTCCAAGAACTATTTAATAAAATTGGTTTCATAATTTTTGGAGTTCATCTGTAGAAGTTAGGTTTTTGACCCTCCTTGTATATAGGGCTGATTAAAATATTCATTTTATTCAATATGCATTATTTGTACAAAATTATATTTTTAGAATTTTACAAATAATGTATAGAATACATGTACATATTAGAATTAAAAGAAAACTAAAAAGAATTTGTAAAATAAAATAAGCCTATGTAATACATAGGCAAAATACCTATGCTACCTATATGTACATAAATAAAAGGGGATTTTATTCTTTTATTCTTTATTCATTTATATTTTTGTAATAATGTATATATTATGCATAACTTACTAAAAATACAAATCCAAAATAAAAACAAATAAAATTCATTAAATAAATAAAGTATATACATTATATAGGTAAAATACCTATAAGAATAACTACATATACCTATTTATTTAAATATATAAATAAACTCATAAAAACTAAATAAAAATATATTTATACTCACAAAATAAGTTATAAATAAATAAAATAAGAAAATAAAATAATAAAATAAAAATACACAAAATCAAAATAAATACATGTAAATACACTTATAAATGCATTATTAAAATAAACCCGTAATAAAATACTTCAAAAAAATAAATAAAAATCATAAATAAATACTACATTAATTTATAAACATTTTTTGTTTTATAAGCAAACCCTAATTAATTCATTTATTATGCTAAATAAATAAGTCAAGATCCGGCGGATGTGGGCCAATCAGAGGCCAGGGAAAGTTGACCTCCGGTCAACTCCCCCCTGCGCCTCTGACTCCCGTCAGGCCCGTCTTTTCCCCGATATTCCTCCATTTTTCCCGCTCGATTGGTCGCTCCGTCGCCAATAGTCCCTTCATGAAAATTGTTCTCTGATCATCCGTGATTCGCGCCGTGATCTTGGAACCCTTGTACAACCATTCGATTCTTCAATAATCGCCGGTCAATGGGGGTCCCCAGGAATGTTTATAAATAAGTCCTTCCTCTTCCTTGGCTGAATTTGGCCAATTTCTCTTCCCCCAAAAGGTTCGAATTGATTCCTCGTGTAGCCCTTGTGACAGGAGGTGCTTCCCAGCACCTCGGTTCGGCCCAAGGAGGAGGAAAATTTTATCGCGGCGGAGCTCCGGTGTCCGTCCTGCTCCCTGGTGGCCTCCAGGTTTAAGAGCTGCGCCTTTTACATTCCTTAGTTAGGTTTCATTCCTGCATTTCGTTTCTGCCTTTTAATTAGTATTTAGTCATTAGAATTAGCGTAGATTTGGTAACCCGTAGTTCGCCGGAGCTCCACTCCGGCAAACGAATTCATAGTGCTCTCGCCGTGTTCCGACCACCCTCTCACCTTCATCCCCTTACCCCTCCATTTCCCTACGCCCCAGGCATTCTCATTCACCCAGACCCTCCTCAGATCTGGAGACCTGATCTCTTCCTCTGCCGTTCGCCGGATATCACCGCCCCGCACCCCCTGTCGCTCATTTTGACCCAAATAAGGCCCACAGCACCTTGTCTTTGTGCCCTGAGCTTTCTTGCAGGTGCTGGAGGCCAAAGGACCCCCGTTGGGCTCGATTTGATTCTTCTGCAGGTACCTGGGGGCCTCATCCTTCATCGACCTCGCTGGACCACTCCGGTGAGCCTCCGGCTTCCCTGAGCGCTCCAGTCGATAGAGCAGGGCCCCAGGAAGCTTCTTGGAACATCAGATGCCCGAGGGAGCGCCGGACGAGCGAACAGCACCGGATCGAAGGTCGGGGAAGGGGGAGTTCTTCCCTGTTCTTTGTGCCTTCGTCTTCACCGTCCGATCGTGGTCCCAGCCCAGATCAGAAGGCAGCCGTTGGATGGAGCTCTACATCGACCGTCAGATCAGCTCGGCTGATCTAATCTCAGCCCTCCATCGGCGAAGCGTCATCGGGCGAGGAGGTGGCGACGCGTGTCAAGTGAAGAACGCTCAACCGTTGGATAGCGCGCCTATTGGGGGTAATTTGCATATTTAGCCCCCGCTCTTTTTGTATTTCATTTTTAATTTTGTAAATAATTCTTAACGTTGTAAAATAATTGTAATTTTTGCTGAAAGCACCCAGAGTTTCTTAGAATTGCATTTAGGTCCTTCCGCGCCTCACGTGCAGTCCCACGTGAGGCGCGTGAAAATTGCACTTTAACCCTGGCGGGTTTTGTAAATTGTAAAACAGTCCCAAAACTTTAAATAAATGTTTATTTCTGTATAATTTTTGCACTGATGCCCCTGTCACTTATTTTATTTGCAAAAATGCCCCTGCTAGGCTGTTTGATTTTTGTGTCTTTTATCTATTTATTAAAAATACCTAGGGTGCTTCTAAAAATTCAGAAAAATGAGGATAAGTGCTTCATGTAGTGCTCTTCCACGCCCATATTTATTTCACATTTTTTTGCATTTATCCTAATTATTAAATATGAAAAAGAAGCCCTTTTGTACTGTTTAGATTAAAAAATACAAAAAAATTATAAAATGTTTTTTGAAAAATTCTAAAAAAATTATATATGTATAATTATATCTAGATTGGGTCCAGAAATTGAAAAACCCTAAAAATATGAAAAAGAAAAATATAAAAATCAGAAAGCTCCAAAATCCAACAAAAAATAAAAAAATCCTTAAAAAACCCCAAAAATATATTTTTCTCTTTTATAATTATCTATGAATTATTATTAATATATTAAAATTAATTTGGGAATTTTTGGAGTTTATTTTATATTTTTAAAACCCAAATTATATTCGGCTATATATTTTGTCCTATATTGTGGACATTTGTGAAACTAAAAATACATAAAAATTAGAAATATTCCAGAAAAATAATAAAAAAATTAGAAAAATATTAAAAAGCTAAAAATTTATATCTATATATAATTTAAGTATTTATGTTTATATATATATATTTATATTTATATATGATAGTATTCCTCTCTCTCTCTTCTTATATATATATATCTTTATATATATGTGTATACATATCTATATATTATATAATTAAACATATAAAAAAATTATTATAAAATATAAAAACAAAATATAAATTATAAAAAAATAAAATATAAAAAAATGTAAAAACCAAAAACCCACAAAAACAATAATTGGACATGAACAATGGATTGAATAATTACACAACCCATACAACCTTTCGCCTCCCAGTGTTCGACCTCTACCTGTACTTACACCTATACACATTTACATGTAGAGTTATAATAAATTTTAACTCCACATTTTTGGATATTCATTTCATACATTGATTGTGGGTTAATTGTTGATTGATTTGGGATTTATTGAGTGGTCACCGCATCGACTGGATGTCTCGCCTTGTGAGATATCTAGACCCTCGATCTTTCCCGATCATCAAATGGTGCCATTGCCGGGGAGGCAACGGATTTTGTATGATTTTGTGAGCTTATTTGTTCATTTATTCAATTATTTGCTCATATCCATGATTCAGTTATTTGTTTGGTTTTTATTTCTATTTGATATTATTTGATTGACTGCTCTGACCATTTCTTTCCTGTGTCTTTGATGCGAGGGACCACCAAGCGAAGGAGGACCTCTTAGGAGGACCTATGCACCCAAGCAAGGTGGAGTTGGCTCTTCTATGCCAAGCCAACAGGAGAGAGCATCAAAGGGAGGGAAGGAGAAGTTTTGAAGACAGTCTCTATTTTTCTGCATTTTATTTTATTTCATTTTATTATGTATATTCATGTGAGAGAGTGACACTTAGAATTTTTTAATAATACAGGACTCTCACAGGTACACTTCGGCTCCTGAGGTCCACTGCCCGAGGGATTGTTCCCTTGGGGGCCTCGATGATTTTGACGCTTTTCTTTTTCTTTATTTTATTTTTATTATTTTGTGTGAATGAGACTTAGCTTAGGAGTTGCTTGCTCGTAGAGTTAGGTCCAAACACTCTAAAATATATTTTCATGTACCTATAGTTCGCTTTGGATCTAGATCAAACTCTAAACAGCCGCTCATTTATCTCTTAGCCTTTGTGCCACAACGAGCCCCGCAAAGCGCTTTCTCCTAAACTCAAGTGTGTTGAGCAGAGGAGGGGTGAGCCAAGACCGGACTTTTTGAGGCTAAAGATAAATGAACGACTTGTGGTGCTTCACGATAATAGCAATTTCTGTACCTAGGGTGATTTACTCGGCTTGCATTTGCATATAGCATAGGTTTCAAATCATGTTCTGCATCCCGCATGGAGAGAGCTGGGAGGCACTGTAAGTCTTCTTACTTAGCATGCATCATCGTTTTCTGACTTGCATGGCTTTTCCAATCTTCTCCCTCTGTTTTAGCCAACCTAGGATGCTTAATGGAAATTGGAACCTCGATAGGCACGTGCATCGAAAATACCCCAAAAAAAAGTGATAACTTAAATAAAATCGGGACTGCTAACTCTATTGGACTTAAAAATAAAACGTAATGGATTTCTTGTCTTGGGGAGAGAAACCCCCTCATTGTATGCATTTTAAATTGCTCACGTACACACTAAGGAGTAGAGCCCTAATCCTATCAAGCCTCCTAAGTGATTGTACAATTTTTGTGGTTCTCACCTAACTCTAAAATCGAAAAGATAAATGACTGTCACCTGACGGTCTTCACTGTGTTGAGTAGGTGAATCGGGGGTTTTGCCTTGTGTATTGATTGTGACTTGGAATTCGTTGTGTTTTTCATTCATTATTAGAGTAGTCGGTCCCACCGTATGAGTCATGCATTTTTCATCTTTGAGTCTCTCTACCTCTCTTATACACATATCTCTTCATTTTGCATCGAGTCATGATATTGGCGCTTGAGCTCAATCATTCTTCGCCAAGTCCTTTGTTTCCCGCTTCTTCACCATCTTCTACGTATCCATCGTACCATCTTCTCTGGTTCGGAGAAAGACCGCTCTTCGGACCGCAATTTTGACGGTATTTTCCTCCTTGTGTGGAACACCCAATTTTGTCTATGTACCGATCTTCTAGACCGCCCTCCTCGTTCCCTCTGTATCACCTTTCTACTCCCCATGATATTGGCACGCACGCTCAATCAGCTTCTCCACCCCATTGTGTACCCTTCTTATCCATCTTCCTCGTGTCCTCCGTATCATCTCTCCCTTTACCCGGGAATGCTATGCACATTAAAGAGGCCCTCATCGAGGATTATGATACTGATCATTTGTAAGCCGGGCCTATGATGTTGAGGATGCTGAGATTGATGTGGTGGATTTGTCTTTGATACATGCATATGGGCTTCTTGAGGATTTTTGCTGATGCATAGAGCAGAGGTGTGATGCATTATTGAGGAATTTTAGTTCTCGCACACCGGATTAAGGGTGTGATATGATGCGATAATTCGATGCAGAGTTCATGAGTATTGATTGATCTATCTATCTTGAGGTTCCACCCATCTTGATTTTGAGGATTGAATGATTATTCTGATTTGGACTTCCTGATATAGGTGTGCGGATCTCGCATGATCTCTCATCTTCCTGATTAACCCATCCTTGATCTCCTGACTCTCTCATCCACCCTGGCACTTAGAGGATTCCTGACTATTCTTCGTGCCATCTCAGCTGACTGGATGGACCCAAGGGATGTTTGGTGAATGACATGATTATTTGCTCCCTTGCATGATCTTATGCCCTCTGGATGAGTGAATGATTTATTGCTTTTGAGGACCTGAAACGACTTGCCAGCATTCCCAAGACCTGCATTGATATAGCTCGCATTACTCTCCGAGGACTATCTGCGGGAGAATGCGATAATTTCTAGGACTGCGGTATCATACACTGTTTGGGTCGCCATTGTGATAGGACCTGGAACCGAGCCAGATGATATGCTTCATTGGCCTCTCCCTGTGATTGTGTACCTGACCTGTCAGTACACGAGGCCAATGTGCTGGACTCATCTGAGTCCACTCTCCTTGACGGTCCTCGCAAGGCAGAGCTCCACTTTTCTGATTATTCCATGCCTAGCTCGTAGCTCCCCGAGGGTTATCTGCGGGAGACTATGACATATTTCCGATCTGATTGGTCTCTTCTGTTGGTAGTCGCCTTGTCGACTACTGAGACCACTATGTGGGTCCGCCTGATGGATCCGGCTCCTTTGAGCCCTCGTCTCTCCTTGACGACCCTCGCAAGGTAGAGGCACTTTCTGACTATTCCTTGCCTAGATCACAGTACTCTCCGAGGGCTATCTGCGGGAGACTGCGACACTCTCTTTACGCTCGGTTCCCACTTCTGATTGTGTCTCCGATCTGCGGAGCAGGGAATCGAGTCGTCTGATATATATGATTTTTGGTCCCATCTTGAGTTGTGCATCCAATCTGCGGATCATGGGACCTGTCTGATTAGACTCCTTTGAGTCTGCTCGCCTTGACGGTCCTCGCAAGGTTGAGCTTCTGATATCTGCTATTTTCATGCCTAGCTGGCAGCACGTTCCCCGAGGGTTATCTGCGGGACGCTGCCACACTTTCTTAATTTGATGGTCTCTTCTGCTGGTAGACGATCTGTCGCCTACCGAGACCGTTTCTGTGATCCGTCTGATGGATCAGGCTCCTTTGAGCCCGCTCTCCTTGACGACCCTTGCAAGGGTGAGCTTTTGTTTTGATTATTCATTGACTAGTATGTACCACTCCCCGAGGGTTATCTGCGGGAGAGTACATCATTTTCTATGTACTTGGCTTCATTTATGGTGTCTCCTGTTTGTGGGAGCACGAAGCTGGGTCTTCTGCCTTGTGTGCTCGGTTTCCTCCCTGGTTGTGTCTCCATCTGTTGGAGCACGGAGCCGAGTCTTCTGATTGTTCTCTGATTCTGCTCACCTTGAGGACCCTCGCAGGTGTGAGCCACATATTGTGTTGTCGGTGTATTCTTGTAACTTTCATATTATATCACCACCGTGCATCACACAGTCTCATATGCTTTACTTCCGATCTATCTGGGACTCTGATCGACCGGAGGAGTCTGTACTGCTCTGTCTTCCTCCCGGTCTTACGGTATCGGCTATATTCCCTCATGTTGACCATATGAGCCGATTGACTGCTTCACGCCACCGGTCCCTGCTTTACTCTCCGATATGATTATCCCCGGTAGCCGACACCCACCTGACTGTTTATCAGGGTGTCTTTTCACCTTCTGACTGCGTCCTCGTTCTCACAGGGAGACAACGACGAGAGCACGGTAGTCGCTTACCAGACACCGTCCTGTACTTCACTAGTTTATTCACTGCTTGTATATATGTGTGCCTTTGTCATTCTTTCTCCCGCATGTTTTTGTGTGCCCAAAGATCTATCGCCATATCTTTGTGTCTACACTAAGGACGTACCTTGTCCTAAGTATAGGGGGCACACACCGAGTTGTTCTTTCCTTGCACATTTCATCACTCCTGTTCTTGCCTATACCTAGGGATATGTCACCCTAAGTATAGGGGGAGTGATGTGTATATTCTCCACGATCTTTTCATCTATCTGTATATATCTCTCTTTTCTTCTTTTCTTCTTTTCCTTTTCATAATTCTTTATCTAAATAAAAGGTGTCGCACCTTTGTGTCAGTTTTCTGTACTTAGGACGCACTTTGTCCTAAGTATAGCGGGGATGCACCCCTGATTTGTTCATCTATCTATTCCCACCCTTGCCCCTCCCTGATTTGTGTACAGTCTGCTATACTTAGGATTACTTGATCCTAAGTATAGGGGGGAGCGGTCAACTTCGATTTCATTCATCTCTTATTCCTATATTCTTTAGACTTGTCTATACTCAGTACGAGTTATGTCTTCTCTTTTCTTTTCGATCTATGAGGACATAGCTCCAGCTAAGTATAGGGGGGTCGTATATACTCTGTATATACTTTAGCCATAACTCGTACTTTCAATAATATGGCTAATAATTCTTTCAAATTCATTAAAAATCTTAATAAAAAGATGTGATTATTCCTCAAATTCTTTTTGTATATACTGATTAATAAATCAGGTGAAAATATTTTTTGCAAAATGTTTGAAAAATAGTTCGAAAATCTTTGTGAACATTTATTGAAAACTATTTTGAAAATATTTTGTTACATGTTTTTAACCTGTGTAAAAATGTGTGGTTTGTAAAAAATTATTTTCTTTGTGTGAATAAAAAGTTTGAAAAATGATTTGCAAATGGTTTGAAAAATGGTTGCAAAAATATGTTGAAAATCTATATATACTGTTTTGAAAAACCCTTGCAAAATGATTTTCAAATGTGTGTACATGTTTGTAAAAATGTTTGTAAAAATTATTTTGGACTATAGTTTTCAAAAATTGTTTGAAAAATATGTGTCAAATAAGTTTGAGGAATAGTCACATATAATAACTAAAATAATATATAGTATAAAAAAAGTATAAATAAACAAAACCCTTTAATAAGTGTACACATATACTCATAAAAAGTATATTGCAAATTCTTAATTCTTGTAAAATAAAGCGGCATGCCCGTGTAAATAGTTGTATATATTTTATACGGTTGAGTGCCAAAATTATTTTATTTGCAAAGATTCTTTGTGTAAAAATTTCTCTCTTTGTTTTCAAATTCTTTGAAAAATTGCATTATTCTTTGCATATTTGTAAATTGCATTTGCATAGCATTTATATTCTTTCATTGAGCTTGATGATTGAACTAGTCCAATAAAGTCGAAGATTGGAGCTTGGTTGGATCTTACTGCACCTAATTGCACTGGAACCTTATGAGAACTAGGTCTAAGGTACTTCAGGTCTATTCAGACTTAATTCTTTGAGAAATCAGGGCTAGGTTCAAGTCACCTCAGTGGACTAACTAGAACTTTTCGAAACACACGTGTGACTCTTGTCGGACGTGACCTAACTTGGACACTTGCACCTTTCACTTGGCTCAACTCAGTTGGAGTGGTGAGGGGGTTGGATTTGCCAGTCTGAGACGCACACGGGTGGAAACATTCGTCCTCCTCTAGGGAGGGAAGTGCACCCCAACCTGGTCCAGTAGCCATGAGGTCTAACGACAGGAGAGTGTGGGTTGCAATAAAGCTTCAAAAGAGGGATAGTCTTCTGGCTCAAGAGGAAAAACTCCTTATGTAAATGATGTTGTATGTTGAAAAAAAATGGTCAGGCTTGTAAAAAAATAAAATGCCTGCAAAGTATGTATATATGTTGTATAGAAAATAAGCAAGCTTGAGCATCAAAGTTATACCATGTGAGCCTGTAGCGGGATGACTTGACTACACTGGTCTTGCATCCCAAGATAGGTAGCTACACTGGCTACCGTCCATTCTTTTCTCTACCACCTCCTCTTGAGTTGGATGCCACTTGAACTTAGAAGGGAATACCCCGCTCCTTGAGGAAAGAGCTGTTGGATTAGGGAATCATTGGGTTGTCATTCTGGAGAAGCTAGTCTCTTTGTCATTTCAGTTGGGGAGAGCCACTATCACTTACACGTACAAGTCAGCTTCATAGTCATAAGGGTTTGCGTATGATGTAGGCTAGTTCTGACCTGGCTATTGAGGTGATTTGAACCAAGTTCTGTGACTCTCGAAGGCTGTTGCGTTTTAAATTTGGTTCCCGACCAGGTTCCACACACATTCTCACACCAGGGTCTAACTTGAGCTCCAAACTTTGATTTTGTACAGAAAAGTTTAATAATCATAATCAATTCAATTTATTCTTTAAATTCTTTATTTTTGCTTTTTCTTTTCTTCTTATTCTTTGTTCTTTTGTACTTATTGCATAAGTGTTTGCTAGGGACTAGCAAAGGCAAGTATAGGGGGGTGATGAATCTCCATTTCATCACCTTTATTCTATCATTTTGGCCTTAAAACCCCAGCAAATGCAGGTAAATAACATTAATTTGTATATAATAGCATGCATTATTTATTATATTTATTGTACATAAAATAAGGTTTTAATGCCAAAATTATAGAATAAAGAGAAGAAAAGAAAAAGGAATAAAATATTGCAAATATTTTATGACCCGAACCCCGAGACCAAGGCCAGCATGGAATTGGTCGACAAAGAATAAAGTAGGGGGAGATAAGGGCCACTATATAATAAATACCTCATTTATTCATGCATTTATTTATGTATATTTGACACCTATTATGTACATAATTATTCATTCATCAAATAAAAAAACTTTGTACATAAAAGTTGTAGATAATAATGTAAATAAAAA
This sequence comes from Ottelia alismoides, assembly GCA_037367405.1. Taxonomy (NCBI): domain Eukaryota; kingdom Viridiplantae; phylum Streptophyta; class Magnoliopsida; order Alismatales; family Hydrocharitaceae; genus Ottelia; species Ottelia alismoides. The sequence goes on along the minus strand of JAZKJV010003955.1, from coordinate 464,267 downwards.
TACAAAATTGAGTTTGTGTAAAAATAATACTCAGTGTACATTTTATACACAGAATAAAAAGCCAAAGTATCAACTTCACAGACCCATATCTTGCAAATAAAAACTCCAAATCACCAAACTCACCTTTAATTGTATATAGCATTCCAAGAACTATTTAATAAAATTGGTTTCATAATTTTTGGAGTTCATCTGTAGAAGTTAGGTTTTTGACCCTCCTTGTATATAGGGCTGATTAATATATTCATTTTATTCAATATGCAATATTTGTACAAAATTATATTTTTAGAATTTTACAAATAATGTATAGAATACATGTACATATTAAAATTAAAAGAAAACTAAAAAGAATTTGTAAAATAAAATAAGCATATGTAATACATAGGTAAAATACCTATGCTACCTATATGTACATAAATAAAAGGGGATTTTATTCTTTTATTCTTTATTCATTTATATTTTTGTAATAATGTATATATTATGCATAACTTACTAAAAATACAAATCCAAAATAAAAACAAATAAAATTCATTAAATAAATAAAGTATATACATTATATAGGTAAAATACCTATAAGAATAACTACATATACATATACCTATTTATTTAAATATGTAAATAAACTCATAAAAATTAAATAAAAATATATTTATACTCACAAAAATAAGTTATAAATAAAGAAAATAAGAAAATAAAATAATAAAATAAAAATACACAAAATAAAAATAAATACATGTAAATACACTTATAAATACATTATTAAAATAAACCAGTTATAAAATACTTCAAAAAAATAAATAAAAATCATAAATAAATACTACATTAATTTATAAACATTTTTTGTTTTATAAGCAAACCCTAATTAATTCATTTATTATGCTAAATAAATAAGTCAAGATCCGGCTGATGTGGGCCAATCAGAGGCCAGGGAAAGTTGACCTCCGGTCAACTCTTCCCTACGCCTCTGACTCCCGTCAGGCCCGTCTTTTCCCCGATATTCCTCCATTTTTCCCGCTCGATTGGTCGCTCCATCGCCAACAGTCCCTTCATGAAAATTGTTCTCTGACCATCCGTGATTCGCGCCGTGATCTTGGAACCCTTGTACAGCCATTCGATTCTTCAATAATCGCTGGTCAATGGGGGTCCCCAGGAATGTTTATAAATAAGTCCTTCCTCTTCCTTGGCCGAATTTGGCCAATTTCCCTTCCCCCAAAAGGTTTGAATCGATTCCTGGTGTAGCCCTTGTGACAGGAGGTGCTTCCCAACACCTCGGTTCGGCCCAAGGAGGAGGAAACTTTTGTCGCGGCGGAGCTCCGGCATTCGCCCTGCTCCCTCGTGGCCCCCTGGTTTAAGAGCTGCGCCTTTTACATTCCTTAGTTAGGTTTCATTCCTGCATTTCGTTTCTGCCTTTTAATTAGTATTTAGTCATTAGATTTAGCGTAGATTTTGTAACCCGTAGTTCGCCGGAGCTCCGCTCCGGCGAACGAATTCACAGTGCCCTCGCCGTGTTCTGACCACCCTCTCACCTTCATCCCCTTACCCCTCCATTTCCCTACGCCCTAGGCATTCTCATTCACCCAGACCCTCCTCAGATCTGGAGATCTGATCTCTTCCTCCGCCGTTCACCGGAGATCACCGCCCCGCACCCCCTGTCGCTCATTTTGACCCAAATAAGGCCCACAACACCTTGTCTTTGTGCCCTGAGCTTTCTTGCAGGTGCTGGAGGCCAAAGGACCCCCGTTGGGGTCGATTTGATTCTTCTGTAGGTACCTGGGGGTCTCATCCTTCATCGACCTCGCTGGACCACTCCGGTGAGCCTCCGGCTTCCCTGAGCGCTCCAGTCGACAGAGCAGGGCCTCAGGAAGCTTCTTGGAACATCAGATGCCCGAGGGAGCGCCGGACGAGCGAGCAGCACCGGATCGAAGGTCGGGGAAGGGGGAGTTCTTCCCTGTTCTTCGTGCCTTCGTCTTCACCGTCCGATCGTGGTCCCAGCCCAGATCAGAAGGCAGTTGTTGGATGGAGCTCTACATCGACCGTCAGATCAGCTCGGCTGATCTAATCTCAGCCCTCCATCGGCGAAGCGTCATCAGGCGAGGAGGTGGCGACGCGTGTCAAGTGAAGAACGCTCAACCGTTCGATAGCGCGCCTATTGGGGGTAATTTGCATATTTAGCCCCCGCTCTTTTTGTATTTCATTTTTAATTCTGTAAATAATTCTTAACGTTGTAAAATAATTGTAATTTTTGCTGAAAGGACCCTGAGTTTCTTAGAATTGCATTTAGGTCCTTCCGCGCCTCACGTGCAGTCCCACGTGAGGCGCGTGAAAATTGCACTTTAACCCTGGCGGGTTTTGTAAATTGTAAAACAGTCCCAAAACTTTAAATAAATGTTTATTTCTGTATAATTTTTGCACTGATGCCCCTGTCACTTATTTTATTTGCAAAAATGCCCCTGCCAGGCTGTTTGATTTTTGTGTCTTTTTTCTATTTATTAAAAATACCTAGGATGCTTCTAAAAATTCAGAGAAATGAGGATAAGTTCTTCATGTAGTGTTCTTCCACGCCCATATTTTATTCCACATTTTTCTGCATTTATCCTAATTATTAAAAATGAAAAAGAAGCCCTTTTTGTACTGTTTAGATTAAAAAATACAAAAAAATTATAAAATGTTTTTGAAAAATTCTAAAAAAATTATGTATGGTATAATTATATCAAGATTGAGTCCAGAAATTGAAAAACCCTAAAAATATGAAATAGAAAAATATAAAAATCAGAAAGCTCCAAAATCCAACAAAAAATAGAAAAATCCTTAAAAAAACCCCCAAAAATATATTTTTCTCTTTTATAATTATCTATATATTATTATTAATATATTAAAATTAATTTGGGAATTTTTGGAGTTTATTTTATATTTTTAAAACCCAAATTATATTCGGCTATATATTTAGTCCTATATTGTGGACATTTGTGAAATTAAAAATACATAAAAATTAGAAATATTCCAAAAAATAACAAAAAATTAGAAAAATATTAAAAAGCTAAAAAATTATATCTATATATAATTTAAGTATTTATGTCTATATATATATATTTATGATAGTATTCCTCTCTCTCTCTCTCTTCTTATATATATATATATGTGTATACATATCTATATATTATATAATTAAACATATAAAAAATTATTATAAAATATAAAAACAAAATAAAAATTATAAAAAAAAATAAAATATAAAAAAAATGTAAAAACCAAAAACCCACAAAAATAATAATTGGACATGAACAGTGGATTGAATAATTACACAACCCATATAACCTTTCGCCTCCCAGTGTTCGACCTCTACCTGTACTTACACCTATACACATTTACAAGTAGAGTTATAATAAATTTTAACTCCACATTTTTGGATATTCATTGCATACATTGATTGTGGGTTAATTGTTGATTGATTTGGGATTTATTGAGTGGTCACCGCATCGACTGGATGTCTCGCCTTGTGAGATATCTATACCCTCGATCTTCCCGGTCATCAGGAGATTAAGACTATTTTGCAGTGGGTTGTCCGCCCAGATCGAAAGGTTTGGTCACAGCTTTTGGACTCGGTTTTGTGGGCCTATAGGACTTCCTTCAAGACACCTTTGGGAACATCTCCTTTTCGACTCGTTTATGGGAAGCCATGCCACTAACCTATGGAGATCAAGCATAAGTCACTTTAGGCAGTTACAGAGTTATTATTGGATCCATAGAGTATAAGAGATCATAGAAGAGTAGAATTGGTAGCCCTAGAGGAGTTGAGAGATACAGCCTTCTCAAGTAGCCTACAATATAAGGATAAAGTGAAGATATGGCACGATTCTCACATCAGCCATAAACAGTTTGATCCCAACTAGAGAGTATGGCTATTTGATGTTAGGTTGAGATTATTTCCAGGGAAACTACAGAGTAAATGGAAGGGGCCATACTTGGCTAGAAAGGTGCACGACAATGGTAGCATTGACATATCTGAGTTGTCATCTGAATCCACCTTTCAAGCCAGCGGTCAGTGCCTAAAACCATATCTTTATCATGATCATGTGACTTTTGACGTTGCATCTATTCATTTTGTATGAGATGTATTCCTTGACTCGTATCATCTGCATCTCACACCTGAATTTCACTTCTACTACGCAATTGTATAGATCCATATTTTGTCTATATCATTCATTCATACCCTAGATCCATCTTATGATTTTGCTATACTTAGGATGTACTCTATTCTAAGTATAGGGGGGTATTAGACTTGTGATTATTCATTTTTCCATTGCCTCTATTTATGTTGCCTATAATTAGGGACTTTTTACCCTAAGTATAGGGGAGGTAATGTCTGTACATTCTACTCCTCGATTTTCCCATTTGTGTACAGTCTTCTATACTTAGGACTGCTTGATCCTAAGTATAGGTGGATCACCAACTTCTGCTGGTTCTATTCTTTCATTCTTTTGAGTCGTTATAGTATAACATTTCTTTCCTTCTCTATACTCGGCACGAGTTATGTCTTCCTTTATCGCTCTTTGATCACTCTGAGGGCATCGTTCGAGCTTAGCCATAACTCGTACTTTGTGTGTGTTAATAACATGGCTAACTTTTATAAAACATGAATGAAAATATTTTCAAGCTTTTTTGCAAAAATTATTTTTGTACAAATTTTGTAAAAATGTTTTGTTTGCAAAAGATTTGCAAAATTATTTTCTTTATCAAAATTAGGTATATTATACAAAATTTTTGAAAGAATGTGTGAAAATAAAATGTTGCAAAAATAGTTGTAAAATAGTTTGTAAATATTTGTAAAAATAGATTTGAAAAATCTTTTGAAAAAAGTTTGGAAAGTTATTTGCAAAATTTTTTGTCACATGAGAAATAAGTATGGAGTATGAGAACCACTTGTATATATGTGTACATTAAAAACCATAATCTATCCCAAAATTCATTGTACATAAATGTCCTTAATAAAGCTGGTGCAAGACCTTGTAAATAAAATCCATTCGTACATAAAACCAGTAACATAAACATTTTTGTAAATATGTATATACTTTTCTTTCGTTTACTTATTTTTCCAAAACACCTAAAAATTTAAAAATTAAAAATTAAAAATTCCATAAAAAATGCATAATTTGAAAAATTCCTTCCAAAAAGAGTTTTGTAAATATTTTCTTATGTGTTGCATCATGGTTGACATTTAAACTAGTTTGGAATAAATTTGAAGAATGGAGCTTGATTAAGACCTTAATCCACTTAACCTCAGAGGAACCTTATAGGATTTGGGTTAGGACTTTTCAGGTCCATAGCAACTTAATTCTTTGAGTCCACTAGTCTATGTTCACATGTCATCTTGATGAGCCTAAGTAGAGCACTCAACAACGCACGCATGACTCTCAGGTACAATGGATTTACTTGGACACACACCTTACATGTAGCTCAACATGGGTGAGGTGGTGAGGAAGCAGAATCCTTTGGCTTGGAGTAGCATACAGGGTAGTACAGCTAGCCAGAAACTCCCATCCTCCCCTAGGGAGGGATGTGCATCTCAACCTGGTCTAGTAGCATTGAGGTCTAACGACGGGATGTTGCGGGTTGCAATAATGCTACAAAAGAGGGATAGTCTACTGGCTCAAGAAGAAAAACTCCTTATGTACATGTTGCACCTTGTAGATATGTTGTATATATGTCATTAAAAAATGTGCAAAATACAAAAACTCCCAAAAGTCAAGTGTTGGCATGATAGACACATTAGAAGGAAGACTTTCTCCCCTGATCAAAAAGTTTGGTTGTTTGATGCTAAATTGAAGATGTTTCCAGGCAAATTAAAAATCAAATGGTCAGGACCATTCATTGTGAGAGTTGTGTGTGACAATGGTAGTATTGTCATATATGGGTTGTCATCTGATGCACAGCCATTTCTTGTAAACGAATAATTGTTGAAGCCATATCTAGATCATGATACATTCCTGCCATGGTTGACTCTATATATGTGGTATCAGATGATGACTGTTTGACATCTTCTGTATCTGATACATTAGCTAATTTTCTCTTGTGTGCATCCATTCATTTTATTCTTTCTTCTCCTATTTTTATCATTCATCTCTTTTCCGTGTGTGTGTGTGCTACACTTAGGATGTACTCTATCCTAAGTATAGGGGTGAATGATTTGTATTGTTCATATGTGTCCTGCTTTATCATTCCTATTGTTGCTTATACTTAGGGATTCTTTACCCTAAGTATAAGGGGAGTGATGTTGTTCGTGCCGTCTTTTTCATGTTTTTATTTTCTTTCGATCTCTTGCTTGTCCTTCAACTTGTTGGTATTCTTTTTTTGTACTTAGGGATCTTTTACCCTAAGCACAAGGGAGGACACGTTGAGTGGTTGAGTTTGTTCATTCTTTTCCTTGGTTTTCCCCGTTTGTGCAGTCTTCTATACTTAGAATTATTTGATCCTAAGTATAGGGGGATCACTGACTTCTATTCTTTCGTCTATTCTTTGAGTCATTGTTGTATAGGAATCGTTTCACTTTTCTATACTTAGCACGAGTTATGTCTTCCTTTGTAGCTCTTTGGTCACTGTGAGGACATAGTTCAAGCTAAGTATAGATGGGTGTCATATATATTGTATATATACTTTAGCCATAACTCGTACTTTTATTAATAATATGGCTATTGTAGAAAAAAGGTTTTGAAAATTATTTTTAAAAATGATTTGCAAAAATCTTATGAAAATGTTTAAAAATTTTGTTTGTAAAATATTTGCAAAAACATTTTGTAAAATTGTTTGTAAAACTGTTTGTAAAAATATTTGTAAATATCTTTATAAAAGTATTTTTGTACAAATCTTTGTAAAATTAATTGTAAATTTTTTTTGTAAAATGTCTGTAAAATTATTCTCTATATCAAAACTAAGTATATTGTACAAAATGTTTATAGAATGTTTGAAAGAAAAATGTTTGTAAAAATTTGCAATTTTTTTAAAATGATTTGTAAAAATATTTTTAAAATAGTTTGCAAAAATATTTGTAAAACGTTTTGAAAAACCTTTGCCAAATGTTTTGAAAAATGTTTGAAAAGTCTTTTGTAAACTATTTTGAAAAGAATTGTAAAATGTTTGTAAAATTATTTTGTCACGTGGGATATAAAGTATGGTATGTATATATATTCGTAAAATTTACGTGTGTATAAAAACTTTGATCATTTCTCCTCCTATAAATAAAATCCTTAGTTGTATCTAAAACTTGTGTATAAAATCCTATTGTAAATTCTTGTATAAAATTTGTACAATCCTTGATACTTGTATATATTTAGTTTACTAACCTTTTTTCTTTCTTTAAAAATATGCTTAAAATCCATAAAAACCTATTGTACAAATCCTTGTGTATACTTCTTCAAATAAGTGTTTGCTAAGGAACTAACAAAGCTAAAGTATAGGGGGTGATGAAATCTCTAATTCTCATTCTTTATTCTTTTATTTTAGCTTCATCTTTTAGTAAAAATATATTGTTAATATTGCATAATTAACACATGTTTTCCAAAATAAAAGAATAAAGAGAAAAGAAAAAGGAAAAAAGTATGTAATTATGAAATAATTACAGACTGACTCAAACCTCGAGAGAAGGTCAATAATTGATATGATCGACAAGGAATAAAGTAGGGGGAGATGGGGACCTGGTATAGTCATAGGCTACCTATATTTGTAAATATCTATATCTAATTATTTTAATTTGTGCATATTTTATTTTATAAACACTTGTACATATTTTTTAAAATAAAATAAAAATAAAATAAAAATTAGAAAACACAAATTAAAATAAAAAAATCAAAAACCTATTGTACAAAAGCTACACTTTTGTATATTGAATACACTGCCTATTTATTTAATATATTATTTAATTTGTAAAAATCAACTAAAAATCATCCTATATTCCTCAAATTATTTTGTACATAAAAAATTTATAGTATAGGATATTTCTATAAAATTAATAATATTAAAAATTAAAGAATACAATATACAGGTATACTATACATATACATATTACCCCATATTTTATATACTATGTATATAATTCATAAAAATAATTAAAAATCCCATAAAATAGCTTGAAAAATAATAAACATTTTACAATTTTACCATTTTTTATTTTAAATTAATTTACTTTTTTATTTTATTTATTCTTTGATTTATTAGCCTTGAATTTTCTGATTGGCCGACCTGGGTTCATTGACCCAGGTCAACCCTCCACCACCAGATGCGACTCGACAGCCCTTGTCGCTGGATCGATTTCTCAATGTTTTCTCAGTCGGGTCTGACATCTGTTGCCCTCGATTTTTGCGCATGACTCCTCTTCTAGGATCCATGATCCTCGCGAATCCCTAGGCGAGGTCGAATCTTCCTAGGGTTTCCCTCCCTCGTCCGATCTTTCGAGACCCTACAGGAGCCCTATAAATACTTCACTTCGCTTCCCTTGGTCCACAGCTCGTTCCTCGCACCACCACAGCCCCTTAGCCACCTTCAGGGAGTGATAGCTCCTTAGAGAGCCCTTCGGAACTCGATCAGGTGCATGTTTTGAATGTAGCTCACTACGTGGTCGGACGTCCGCCGTTGTAGCCTCCCAAGTCCTCCGCAACACAGTCGATGCCACTACCTCATAGTTCCCCTCCCCATGCTTCGGTGATGATAGTAGCACCTCTAGGTCCCCCCCCATTTTGCATGTATTTCCTTTCCATTTCGATGTCATCCATCGAGCTCCACCGCCACTCCATCATCTTCGACCACTATGTCGAAGCTTCGAGACGCACATCTACCCTCACAGATCGAATTTCATCTCATCGTCACCCTTCTCATGCACACTGACACCATTAGAGTAGGTCTCCTCCCCCACTTCCGTCGGAGACCGCTATAGCACCTCACTGCTGCTTCCCTCTATTTCAGCGGCAATGAACTGTGGTCGAAGCCTTACCTTCAAGCCGTGATTGTCCTTGCAGTCCAGGAGCGCACCGGAGGTCGATATGAACCTCAACTCCAATAGTGGAGCACCCCCAGATGTCGTACCTCTGCCCCGTCTATCCGACCGTTCGACGCCTCATCTGAGGCCACCAAGTGACGCGAAGCATCATCACGAATCTGTCGGACCTTAGGGAGACTCAATCAGACCCGAAGCTTGCAGCACCTAGTTCTTCCAGAGACCTTCACGCCCGTCAGATCAGAAGGATCCCGCCCAGTTTTGATTAAGACGTCCCTCCATGCCTAAATGATAATGGTATGATCATCTTCTTTATCAGATCAGAGCCGTGCATCCCTGACATCCCTCCAGACATCATATCTTTTCCAGGCATGGATCAAAATCGTACGTCAGTGCCAAGATTAGAGCCGTCAGATCCAGCCACATGTTGCCTCCCGCCTGTAAGGGTATATTGCGATTTTTACCCTGTCATTTCTTTTTATTTCTGTAGTCTAATAAATATAATGTGTAGTCTAAAACATTTGTAGTGAGACCCTTGTAGTTTTTGATATTCACATTTCAATCCACTTGAATTTCAGCCGCTTGCACCCGCACGCATTTTTGGGAAATTTGCTACATTTCTCCTGAACTTATTGGATGTTATGGAATGAATTTATTTTTTTGAAAGTTGCATAAATACCCTTGTCTATTTGTTTCGCGTGTTGTGCGTAACTATTGTGGTGAAATTACATAAAAGACCCCTAAACATTGATTGCTAGTTATCTATTAGGCCCTGGGACTTAAAATATTTACAGTTTGGTCCCTGTGCATTGTTTTAAACTATTTATCTTTTATGTATTGCAATAAATAACAAACTAACTCCAAAAATTGCCAAAAATATTACTTGTGGTTCCTGAAATGTATTATTTACGGTATTTTGCTTGTTGATTTTCTTGCATTTTCTATGGCTAAAAAATCAAATACACCATAAAAAGTCCCTGTTTGTTTTGAAAAATACGTAAAAATTCGAAAAATCATTTAAATTTTACACAAAAACCTATGTAGTTATTTTTATTGCTCATTAGCTTCAGTATAATTTTTGTTGAAAAATACCTCATAAAAACCTAAAAAATTACAAAATACATAAAAATTATAAAAATAATATAAAATCACAGAAAAATCCAAAAATTGTGATTTCAATTCATGTATGTAGATATTTCCTTGTAGTTTTTCATAAAAATCACTTTTAAGAATTTTGAGCCTTTTACCCATTTTTAATTTGTAAAACATTCCCGGTTGTGCACTATTTGTTGTTTGTATCATTGTTTGATTTTTAGGAAATCACAAAAACATCAGAAAATTACCTTAAAAATTACCTAAAACCTTATAGAATATATAAAACCCAAAAATATTTTTACGTTAATTTTTTGTTTTTGACTTATTTGAAAACAACAAAAATATTATGTACATACATGTATTCATTGTGTTGATTTCCTCTACATTGAAAATTAAAAATTTGAAAAAACTAAAAACCACTTAAAAATACCTTAAATTCTGAAATCTACTGCTTAGTGTATAATTGTGCTCCTTGAGTTCGACCTTGGTCGCTATACCAGGTTAATAAAAGTAGCAAAGCCGCTCGTTTTCTCTATTTGATTTCTTAAGTGGTTTATTTTCTTGTTGATCGCTCAATTGATTGGGGTCACAACGACACTTGCTTAATTCATAACTTAACCCTAGTCGGTCGAACGGTCAACAGTCGCCCCCTCTTCCCTCCCACTCGTTGCGGCTCCTTTCCACTGTCGTTACCACCTCTTTCTCCTATAAAGCTCCACACATCACCCTCCTCATCCTCCATTCGCCAATCGGAGAGGGAGCGCTTAGATGAGACCACCTATGATAGAGATGTGGCACCTTTGAGCTACGTATTTGATCCCTCTGGAGAGATCTAAGGGGCGTTCACCCCTTGCAACAGCAGATTTACTCGAGCTCGATACATGTTGTGCCCACAAGCGATGATGATGCCCCTTCGAGCACCTTTCCTTAGCCGCCTTCTCCACACCACCCATGTCCATCACCACCCTCCGCTCTCAGTCCATCATAAAGTATCCCTTTGCATCTTATTCTTTTTATTCTTCATTGCACCTCCATCATCATCACCATCAACTTTGTCGCACTGATCGCCTTCACCCCTCGACTCCCTCTGCTTCTCTGCCAACCTTCCACACACCCTCCGTCTCTAGCCTCGCTAAGGATGGAACTAAAATCTCCATAACCTCCCCCCCCTCCCCCGACGGAGATACACCTACAGTCCCTTTGACTTGCATTGATTACCACAGCGGAGCTCCAGCCACTCATCCTTCAGTCGTGCTTCGCACCTCCACATTTGTCGCTCATACCAACCAAAGCAATTGTCCATCGCCTTGAAGCCGAGTTGACCACCTCGCATCTCATAGTCGCTCCTAATGTTGGCGGCCACTCCACTGCCAATCGTGTTGTCCCCGCACCACCGCTCCACCACTTGTCATGTGTCGACAGAGGGTGGAGACCTCTGCCACCACTCCACTCGGCAACCACCATCTTGACTATGCCTTCGACTGCCCTCGATCACCCAACCACTCTCCACGGTAGCACCTTCGCCAACCGTTGTCACCATCGCCGCCATTGGATCGGGCTCGTAGCACTTGATCCAATAGCCATAAAGGCTCCACAGCGACTCCCTCAGCCTCGGCCCATGCCTCAAGGCTCGGTTCAGCCGAACCTTCCATCTGATGCCACGTGGAGGCTCGACACTCGAGGCTCCACCCAAGCCTAAGCCTCCCCCCTTGAGCCTACGAGTAATGTGTGTGGGGGGAATTTTCGTCCAAGCCCCCACTATTCTTAAAAATCACGTAGACATCCTCGTCGCCCAGAACATGTGTGGTGCACATGTCGTCTAGGTAAATTACAAGGAGGCCCAAGCAGGTTTCAAAAATTATAGATAAGTCCTCCAGAGACCTAATTGAAAGGAAAATATTTATTTTTATTGCATTTTAGTCCCTAGAATTTAAATTTAGCATATCTTTCTCATTTTAACTCCGATTTAGCACACAATATGTCATTTTTAAGATTGTTGAATGCACTATCATATTATATACTTTGTGAATAGATCAGAAGATCTTTTTTGATGAATATTATTTGAGGTTCAATTTGATTATGAATGTTGACTTTTAACACATTGTATGAGAAGTTTTGGATACAAATCGACTCTCTTCTCATGGAACTAGTCAAGAAGGATTAATTTGATTTAATCCCTTAATAGTTTTATTGAGTCTTTAAGGATTAAATCAGCTTGGAGTTTGATTAGATTTGAGGATATATGCTTAAACTGAGATACACTTGTGCATATTATTTTGAGGGACTTGTTATATTTTTGCAGGGTCTTAACCAAGGAAAAATTGTTAGATTTATTGATTATTCATTGAGGAATATATATTAGGAAAATTATCATTGATCGGATCATTTATAGGATTGTTCATTGATTATTCATTTATCCTATAAATTGGAATTTTATTGAATACAATTATTGGATTTATTCCTTTTATGTCTGTGAATTTATTTTTACAACTAACGGATCACTTTAATTGAGGACTGAAATTTTATAATCACAGATCTGGTGATTCATTTTCCTCTTTGTTTATTTTGCTCATGTTGCATTGCATTTCTTGTATTTTCAATCTATTTTCTGACACAGAGATCAATATTGCAATTAATTAATTACTTTGATTAATTTAAAACTGTACAACTAAAAATACAATGTTCCCTATGTTTGACCTTGGTATACTTACAAGTAAAAAAATGTTCCACAATATTCAAAATTTGTGGTTTTTGATAGATAGCTTCTCGTCTCCTATACTACAATTATAGATTATTAAAGAGGTGAAAATCACGCTCATCGAGCCCTAAGTGGGTTCTTCTTCCTTGCAGGAAGAAGAAAGACAAGGTCGAAGGACATCTGGTGTGCATGAAGGTGATGGATGTGTGGTTGTGTTGAGATGATCAGATAGATATGAGAGAGCATGTGTTTGACAAATAAATTAGGAGAAAGCAAGAAGATGTGAAGAATGGAGTTCACCTGAAGATTGAAGATGATAGGAGATATGGGAAAAAGCCTGGGATGGAGCTTGAGAAGCTCCTGGTCTTCTCTCTGACACACTTGACGAAGGTGCGGAGCTAAAGTAGGGCTAAAGCATCGCCGCAACATGGTGGCACCACTGTGGATGTCATCAGACTATGGCTGGATCTCTGCTTTACTCTCAAGGCTCGTTGTTGTCATTAGGAGGATTTGAAGTCTCAAAGCCAACTCACACAAGGGTGGATAGAGGTAACAGATGCATTCCATTGAGGTTTTGATCAGAGGTGTGGTTGGTAGAGGGTAATTCTCAACCATTGAAGGTTAGCGGAGTTGAGGTAGAGGATGGCAAAGGAGAAGTTGGCAAAGAAGAATATTTAAGGGGCCATCGATAGGCATCGGAAAGAGGGTGAGATGACACGTAGAGATGAGGGGTTATTGGGAGAAGAACCGCTAGTCAACATAGTTAGAAGAGCTGAGGAAAATGTCTGAAGGTTGATGAAGGCGTGTAGTTGTTAGATTGGACAGGAATGGAGAGCCCATATCAATCCACGTAGTGAAAGGCGAGGCAAAACTTTGCGTAATATGCATTGTCTGATCTGAAGATCATATGGTTGTGGGAGGGGAGCGAATAGAGGGAATGGAATCATCCGATCAAATGATCGAACGTCTGCGGTGGAAGACAGATTGTACATAAGAGACAGGTCATGTGGCGCACCCAGAGGCGACAACGTAGCCCAATAAGAAAAGTTCAAATGTAAAAATAAAGTTAGAATCAAAATAAAATAGCAAATGGTGTTCAATAGTTCACCATGAAAGTTGTGTATCTTATTGAGATCTGCAACTTTTATAGAGAACTCAAAATAAAAATACATCATATATACATAATAATATTTTATAATTATTTTTATAGATATAAAAATCATATTTTAATTGTTTTATATATATTGTACTTTTGAATATACAATATATTATTTACAATATTACTCTAATTTTTATGGGGTTTTAAATATATAGTAAACACACAAAAAAAGATAACCTATGCACACGTATATACAATAAATTTAGACTTTTTTATTTACACAAATTAGCACTACTTATCAACAAAGCAATAATGTTAGTTATGTCTAGTAATTGTTTAATTAATTATTTAGGCTAAGATAGAGGATTAAAACTCAATATAATGTTGATGAATATGAGATTCATCAGTGTGTGTGTGTGTGTGTGTGTGTGCACGCGCACGTGAGTGCGTGTATGTGTGTGCGTTGTGTTTATGTGTGTGTGCTTGTGTGCATTTGTGGGGGTGTGGGGGTGTGGGGGGGAAGGGAGTATGCTCCCTAGGAGCATGTAACTTACATGCTTCCAATTTTTCTAGTATTTTTTCCATTTTTTGAAATAAAATCTATGAGAATTTAGATCACCATATATCACCTTAATGTCATTTTAAATTAAATTAATTCGAGCCTTCTATCCCCTCCATTAAGATTGTCAGTTTTAACGATCTCAAAGATCCTGAAATTGACCCCCTCCAGATGGACATGTTAGGAATATATGTTTTACATAAAATTTGAAATGTGTATTCCACTTATTATTGGGTTGGCCAGGATTTCAAATAGGGAGATAAAGATGATATTATAAAAAACTTGTATGTTAGATAGGAAGAACTGGTCCCAGATGCTTGACTCAGTTTTGTGGGCTTATCGGACAGCGTACAAGTCTCCATTGGTATGTCTCCCTACAGATTGGTGTATGGAAAGCCTTGCCACCTACCAGTAGAATTAATTCACAGATCATTATGAACACTCCATGTATGCAATCTGGATTATGAGAAGACGGGACAGAGTAGGAAGTTGGATCTGAATAGATTGCTGGAATTCTGAGATTTTGTATACAATAACTCAGTTATATACAAGAAGAAAGTCAAGTGTTGGCATGATAGACACATTAGAAGGAAGACTTTCTCCCCTGATCAAAAAGTTTGGTTGTTTGATGCTAAATTGAAGATGTTTCCAGGCAAATTAAAAATCAAATGGTCAGGACCATTCATTATGAGAGTTGTGTGTGACAATGGTAGTATTGTCATATATGGGTTGTCATCTGATGCACAGCCATTTGTTGTGAACGAATAATTGTTGAAGCCATATCTAGATCATGATACATTCTTCTCCGTGGTTGATTCTATGTATGTGGTATCAGATGATGACTTTTTGACATCTTCTGTATCTGATACATGAGCTAATTTTCTCTTGTGTGCATGCATTCGTTTTATTTTTTTCTTCTATTTTTATCGTTCATCTCTTTTCCGTGTGTGTGTGTGCTATACTTAGGATGTACTCTATCCTAAGTATAGGGGTGAATGATTTGTTTTTTTATTGTTCATATGTGTCCTGCTTTATCATTCATATTGTTGCTTATACTTAGGGATTCGTTACCCTAAGTACAGGGGGAGTGATGTTGTTCATGTCGTCTTTTTCGTGTTTTTATTTTCTTTCAATCTCTCACTTGTCCTTCTAGTTGTTGGTATTCTTTTTCTTTACTTGGGGATCTTTTACCCTAAGTATAGGGGAGGAAATGTCGAGTGGTTGAGTTTGTTCATTCTTTTCCTTGGTTTTCCCCATTTGTACAGCCTTCTATACTTAGAATTACTTGATCCTAAGTATAGGGGGATCACTGACTTCTATTCTTTCGTCTATTCTTTGAGTCATTGTTGTATAGGAATCATTTCAATTTTCTATACTTAGCACAAGTTATGTCTTCCTTTGTAGCTCTTTGCTTACTGTGAGGACATAGTTCAAGCTAAGTATAGGTGGGTGTCGTATATATTATATATGTACTTTAGCCATAACTTGTACTTTTATTAATAATATGGCTATTGTAGAAAAAAGGTTTTGAAAATTATTTTGAAAAATGATTTGCAAAAATCTTTTGAAAATGTTTGCAAATTTTTTGTAAAATATTTGCAAAAACATTTTGTAAAATTGTTTGTAAAAATGTTTGTAAATATCTTTATAAAACTATTTTTGTACAAATCTTTGTAAAATTATTCGTAAAAATATTTTTTTGTAAAATGTTTGTAAAATTATTCTCTATATCAAAACTAAAGATATTGTACAAAATGTTTGTAGAATGTTTGAAAGAAAATTGTCTGCAAAAATTTGTTTGCAAATTTTTTTAAAATGATTTGTAAAAATATTTGTAAAATAGTTTGCAAAAATATTTGTAAACTGTTTGAAAAACCTTTTCCAAATGTTTTGAAAAATATTTGAAAAGTCTTTTGTAAAATATTTTGAAAATCATTGTAAAATGTTTGTAAAATTATTTTGTCATGCGGGATATAAAGTATGGGATGTATATATATTCGTAAAATCTATAAAAACTTTGATCATTTCTCCTCCTATAAATAAAATCCTTTGTCATATCTAAAACTTGTGTATAAAATCATGTTGTAAACTCTTGTATAAAATTTGTACAATCCTTTTGTATATTTGTATATATTTAATTTATTAACCCTTTTTCTTTCTTTAAAAATGTGCTTAAAATCCATAAAAAATTTGCAAAAACCTTTCAAAAAATTTTCAAAAAGATTTTCCTTTTCTTTAAAAAAATGCTTTGTATATACTTCTTGCATTTGCATATGCATTTTTCAAAATTTTATTGGCATTTAAACTAGTCTGGAATAGAATTTAAGAATGGAGCTTAATTAGACCTTAATCCACTTAATTCAGAGGAACCTTATAGGAACTAGACTTGAGATTTTTAAGGTCCTAATGACTTAATTATTTAAGTCCACAAGACTATGTTCACATGTTATCTTGATTAGTCTAAGTAGAATATTTCATAACACACGCATGATTCTTCTAGACAGTGTCTTAACTTGGACAAGCACTCTACACGTAGCTCTTCATGGAGGAGGTGGTGAGGGGGCAGAATCCTTTGGCTTGGGATAGCACACGGATGTGTAACAACCAGTGGAAGCATCCGTCCTCCTCTATGGACGATAGTGCATCTCAACCTAGTCTAGTGGCGTCGAAATCTAACGACAGGATGATGTGGGTCTGCAATAATGCTTCAAAAGAGGGAGTCTAATGGCTCAATAAGAAAAACTCCATATGTACATGATGCACCCTTTATATATTCAAAAAAAATTGCAAATCAAAAACTCTGAAAAAGCAAACAGGCCTAGTTGAAAATAAATTGCCTGGCGGAGTGTATATGGTCGAATAAGGAAAGCTTATGTGATTCATTGTCTCATCTCATGGGAGCTTACAGTTGGAGACTTGGCTACACTAGTCAAGCTCCAAGTATAGGTAACTACACGGGATATCGTCCATTCTCTCTCCCCCCCCTTCTTGAGCCGATTGCACTTGAACTTAGAAGGGAATACCCCGCTCCTCGAGGAAAGAGTTGCTAGACCAGGGGACTAGAGTTACCTTGTTTAGGGAGGCTATTTCTTTGCCATTTTTGAGGTGGGGAGCTATATTTAACTTACATCGTACAAGTAAAGATTCATAGTCATAAGAATTTGCATATGTAGACTTGTTCTGACCTGATTATTGAGGCGACTTGAACAGGAGTCTTGTGGAACTTGAGGGTTGTTAGGCTTTAAATCCATTTCCCAATAAGGTTCTACCTAATAATCCAAAGGTCTGAGCGATCTCCATACTACAATTTTAGGAAGATAAGTTTAATACTCAATATTATTCTAAGTTCTTTATTTTTTTGTTATTCTTTCCTTTTTATTTTATTCACTTAGTGTTTTCTAAGGGACTAGCAAAGATAAAGCATAGGGGGATGATGAATATGCATTTCATCATCTTTATTCATTTATTTTAGCTTAAAATCCCTTACAAAACACATGTAAATATCACTAAATTCATTCTTCTACTAACTCTAACTCTTGTGTAAATATTGTATATTTATCACTATTTTAACCTAAAATAAATAACTAAAGAAATAAAGGGAAAATAAAGAAAATAAAAGATTGTATATATGCAATAAATACAGGCTAAATTAGACCCTAAGAGAAGGTCAAGACTTGACCTGTTCAACAAGGAATAAAGTAGGGGGAGATAGGCCTAACTGAAGAAAATCCAAAAAATTCACTTGCCACCTATATATATTCATCATGTGTACAATATTGTCTATATTGCACATTCTTTCATTAATTTATTCATTACCAAATCTTTTGTAAATAACAATTATTTCTTCTTGAAATTTGTGAATAAAAATCTTTTGTAAATAATAAAAATAATTGCAACATAAATTTGTATAAATTGTGTAAATTAGATCACTCTCAAAAATCCACAAAGCTCAACTTCCAATATCAATATCTGCCCCACTTGAACTCCAAACTCATCAAACTTGCTTTCATTATGCTCCAAATTAATTTATCTTTAAAATTGAGGTGATTTCATAAACATCAGAGTTAAGATGTGACATGTGGCCAATTGGGGTACTATTGTACAGTATACCTATGCATATTATATACTATATTTATTTATTTTCTTGTGCATATTTGTGAATATTATATTTTAATTAATTGTAATATTGTATTTAACTTATATAAAATACAAATAAAAATAACAAAGTCAAAAATCAACAAAAAAATAAGATCATGTATATATTGTGTATGTATCACCATGTATATAATGTACTTATACTTATTTAATTAACCTATTAAATTAATTCTTGAAAATCAAATAAAAATACATTTAAAACCTTATAATATTATAAATAAATAGACTATTAAATCATGTATATATTTGTATAAATAATTAATTAAAAATCAAAACGTTGTATATATAAGCATACATACCTACAAATAACATCTTGTATTTATTTTAACCCTTGTAAATTTAATATTTAATTAATTAAAAATCACCAAAATTAACCTTATTTTATTCTTAACAATTTTATTAGATTATTTAATTTCGTTTCATTTTCGAATTTTAATTGATTTATTTACTCATTTATGGTATTTTTGTCGCCTAGTCTAATTTGTGCTCAGATACACATGTTCTGATTGGCCAGCCCGGGTATGTTGAATAAAGTCAACTGGCTTGACCCTGCGTGGAGTCCGTCATTCCGTTCGTTCACCCATTCTTCACCCCTTTTTCCCACACATCCCAATCATTAGTTGCACCTGATTCCTTCTCCCAGTTTTTAGCTCCTTCATTCCTCGCCACCGCCAACCCTTCAGATCCGCCATCCTCACCTAAACATCACCAATTTTGAATTTCAAAACCATGTCGGAGTCAGCTCTATAAATACTCACCCTTCAACTCCGACGAGGGTTTGATCTGACTTTTGACCCATCTCACCCGAGATTGAGTGACAGAGGATAGTCTCCAGTAATAGAGGAGCGGTCCTCCAATCGGGAGCGTGAGTAGGAGCGCCAAACACTGTGATCTAGCTACACGTTGGAGTTCGCCATCGTGTGTTCCTCCTCTCTGTCACCATTGCAGATCGAGGTGATTCCATCCTTCTTCCTTCTACGTAGGTAACCTAGGTAGTTTATCTTTGATTTAGCATTTCTTTTTCACTGTGATTTCATTTCAATCACTTAGATCAGATCATCATTCTCAACCTCCAATCTGCACGATCGGAGTTCCATTCATTTCCAATGAATCCCACCACGCCAGCACCTTCACACCGACTTTCTACATCTCTTCCACCCTCTACCCACTTTTAGATCATCACATATCTGAAGATCAGCTCCCCCTCCAATCTTTTCTATCAGAGCTTCTGCCTTATCATTATTTTCCATCTTTTTGCTCTAATAAACGTGGTCGGGGAGACCCTCCGAGCATAAGCTTTCAGTTGCAGGTCCAAGGAGCTCATAAGATAATGTAGAGTGCGAAGATCAAGATGGGGAGTAAGTTCCTGGAGCAGTAAAGTTCTTCACCTTCAAGATCAACTATATGGTGATTTCACGACAATTCAAGGTGCACATGTAGAATCCGAGAGGCTTCGATCCGAGACTGATCTCATGCGGAGCAGAGCTAAGACGAAGGAGATCCATCCAGATCAAGTTCGGCGGAGCTCAGGCGCTTCCCAGTTCTTCTATATCAACTTGTAGCCCTTCAATAAAGAACAAGGCGTCCAGACTTAATCTCAGCCATCGATTGAGCCCCAAAAAGCAGCCATGGATTGAAGTCCTCAGATTAGACCCTAGCCATCCATGCACGCTTCATCTCAACCATCAATAAAGGGTATATTTGCATCCAGTCCCATGCCTTTATTTTATTTTTAAATAAGTCCCTAGTGGACACATATCTGTATTTAATAATTTGAACATTTACATTTCTACCCTTCATATTTATTTTTATTTTATTTAAGTCGTGTTTGAACTATAGTACGTATTTGTCACGTGATTTTGGTGAAAATTGAAATAAAAGTATTGTAAAAATAACATATTCTTGTGTTATTATTTGGACCCTAAAATTATTTTATTTACATTTAGGTCCAGTCCAGCGGGGAGCACATGCATTAACATGCGATTCTTAGAGAATTTACATAACTCGCCTTGCATATTTTTTATTTGTTATTATTTATTCTGTAAAGTTTAAATAATTGCATTTAGGTCCCTATCAGTATGCATTTGTTTTGCATATTAAAAATCAAATAAAAATTATGAAAACCCCTTAGAAAATTCCACAAAAGTTCTGATATATTCTTGTTACATACACCTTACATACATAATTTGCATTTTGCATTTTCATTCCTTTTTTATTTATAAAAATTCGAAAACAGGCCAGAAATTCGTTGTTTGCATCCTAAAATCCATAAAAAATAAAAAAACTTACTTCAAAAATTCTAAAAAAATCATGTGTGTTTATTTTGATTTATTTTAATTTCTGTACAATTTTGGCATTTTTAGCACTTAAAAACCATAAAACTCATTAAACTCTTAAAAACATTAAAAATTCATAAAAACTATTTTAAAATCCAAAAAAACATAAATCTAGATAATATAAAAAAATCCCTTTCATTTTCTATATTTTTCATCCATTTTTTAACTTATTTGATATTTTTAAAATCCAAAAACATTCAGTTTTTCTATTTATTTTATTCTTTGTTTTTTATTTATTTAAAGGCTTTAACAATTGTGAAAAATTCTGAAAAAAAAAATAAAAAATTATCAAAACCAAAAAAAATAGTTTATTTTTTGGCTATTTTCTATATATTTAGAAAATACTGAAAGTTTGGTTGAGTGTATGCGTCTAATATTTCTTTAAGTACTCCATTTTAAACAAATTAAAAAAATCCTTTTGCAAAATTAAAAATTAAAAAATATTAAAAATTAGAAAATTAGATTTCAAAATAAAATTAAAATTCCATAAGAATACAAAATTCAAAAATACAAAAACCAAGCATAGTGTATATAGAGATTCCTTGATTCTTTTCATTGATTTTTTTTCAATTAATCAAACAACCCTCGAGATTTTTGTAGCCTCCCTGAGTTTGATCATGCAGGTAAATTAAATAGCAAAGTTCTCTTGTTACCTTTTCTCTATTTATTTTTCTTGAGAATTGAATAAATTTTTGTTGAGGGATTTTTAGGGTTGCAACGACACTGCATATATTTCTTAACAATTAAAACCCTAATTTTCTCGATAAAATACTCATATATGCATATATGTATATATTTATATGTGTGTAGAGACCCTTTCAAATGAGGTGGGATCTCACCACTTTTGTAGTGAGCCATCAACGAGATGTAACTCGATCCAATGGTGCATTATTAAAAAAGGGTATTTCGATCATTTTATTTCAATGGCATCGATAGACATAGTTGGGACAGGGGTTCCTAAGCCCGGCCTTGGAGGGCATGCGGTGTCCAGTAAGTCATATCTGGCAATCGCTATATCGATCGCTCTTGCAGTACTTAGAACGTATCCCAACCAACCATCAACAATCAAGCCACATTGTATAATAATGCACGCAAACGCATGGTTAAAATTATTTTTCTTTTATCTCTACAAAATATATGTATATAGTGTATAAGTATATTAAACCATAGAGAGAAAAGGGGATAGGGTAATTATTGTCTATTAATGAAAATAAACAACCATTTTTTTACTTTTAAAATTTTTTATTTTTTTGTGGGTTTTTAATTATATTTAATTTTTATGTGTTTTTATTGGTTTTATAATTTTTATTTTATTTTTTGTTTTATTTTTTATTTTTAATTTATTTTTAATTCTCAAATATTTAGCTTCTTTTTTAAAAATATATAATATATATATCAATATATAGTAATAAGTATATTATAAATGATATATGGGATATATATAATGGGGAAAAGAGAAGCTACACTAGGGGGTGCAGCCAACTGGATACACTCGGTCATTTTTTTATTGATGTTTAAATTTTTTTTGAAGGAAACCTATGGGGAATTACTTAGTTTATTGAGTGGAATATGTTTTTCAAATTTCATGCAAAAGAAACATTCCTAACATGCCCATCTAGATAGGGTCGATTTCAGCACTTATGAGACTGTTAAAATGTGATAGTCGATGGAGATGATAGAAGTGTCTAATTTAGTTGGATTTGGCAAGAGACCATGGTGATATATGGTGATTTAGATCCCCCTAGGTTTCATTTCAAAAACACAAAAAAAACAATAAAAAAATGGTCAGGTGCAGCTAGTTGGCTACACCCTCGGGTGCAGCTTCCCCAGCCCCTATATAACAAATAAATATAGAGATATAGGTAGATATTAACAACAATCCTTGTTAGTTTTTTAACATTGAAATACATATAAGGTATAATTATAAATAATAAGGGAAAAGGGAAGCTACACCGGGGGGTGCAACCAACTAGCTACACCCGGCTATTTTTCTCATTGATTTTTGATTTTTTTGAAGGAAACTTATGGTGGATTTACTTAGTTTATTGTGTGGAACATGTGTTTCAAATTTCATGCAAAACAAACACTCCTTACATGCCCATCTAGAAATGGTCAATTTCAATAATTCTGAAACCGTTAAAATGTGATAGCCTTGATGGAGATGATAGAAATGCCAAATTTAGTTGAAATTGGTATGATATCATGGTGATATATAGTGATTTAAATCCTCCTAGGTTTCATTTCAAAAACACAAATAATCAATGAAAAAATGGTCGGGTGCAGCTAGTTAGCTACACCCCCGGGTGCAGCTTCCCCAGCCCCAAATAATAATATTAATAATAATAATAACTAATGTATTATAATATTTATATAGTATATATTTTAGGTTTTATATTTTTAAATATAGCTATATATAATAAAAATTTACAAAATAAAATATTTTTTAAATATTTTTCTCTATAAAATTTTTTGATTTTTATTATATATTTGCTAATTTTAATGTATTTAAATATACAAAACAATGACTACAATATATATGCCAAATAGTTTTGGGTTCTAAAAAAAGATAAATAGTCTGAAAGTCCCAAAATATTTTTAATAAATATTATATAATATAAAAAATATTATATAATGTAAAACTGTTTTTTTAGATTTTTATAGAATTTTCTTATTTTTATATAGTTTTTAGGGTTTTTAATTTTTTTTGTTTTTTCTTATATATTTTTTGAGATTTTTGATTTAGAGATATAATATATAGTAATATAGGTACTCTTATTTTTTGGAATTTTTAAAGTAGGTTTTATATTTTTTGTATTTTTAAATATAAACAGGGGATAAATAGCTCCTATTATATTTTTGATAAATATGAAAATGCAATAAAATGCTAACTAAAAATAATGGCATAAAAAAGCATTAAATGAAGCATCTATAGCATTTTTTGCAAAATAAATGTAGCACATGAGCTATTTAATAAAAAAAGAAAAGCAAATAAATAAAATACAGCTTGTTAGGGGTATTTCTGTAATTCAAAATAAGTACAAGGTCTTGCATGCAAAAATTCTAGAAGTATTACATGTTTTTTACATTTTTCCAAGACTGAATAGAAATAACTAAACCCATAAGGTTATTAGTGTAAAATGGCCACCTCACGTGGGGGACCATGTGAGATGAGCCGGCACGGACCTACATGCAATATCCAATAAGTGTAGGGGTCCCTTTGTAATATTTACATAAATTTTATAGCTGCACTTAATATTTATAAGACTTAGAACAAAAACACAAAATAGTGGGGGCTACTAATTAAATTCCCCACAATCAATGTTGATCTACAGCAGATGATGTTTCACTTATGCACATGAACGGTCGAGATCATGCGATACCCCTTCGCTCTTGACACCTGAGATTAGATCTCATATGATAATATTCCCTGCTTGGTACGATCTGACATCAGCTGTTGATCCTAGAGGTGTGCTCCTGATCGGACTAAGGAGGAGGTGCTTCAAAGAACAAGGAAGAATCATGCCTCTTCCAAGCTTCGATCTGGTAAAGCTTCATCATCCGATCCTCTTTCGTGTTGTTTTGATGTTCAATATGATCGTGGAAGATGTCTGCAGCTATGGGTGCCCTCAGATCTATATGGATCCCAGCGATGGGGTCATAAGCTCGAAGAAGCACGAAGGACCTAGAGATCCTATTCTTGGACCTAACACCCTCAGATGGAGTCTTCCAGCTACATTACCCGCATGGAAAGATCATTGAGGTTCTCATGAAGCAAGATGGGCTTTTATTGGTGGGGGAGGGTTGGATTTGAGGTGTAGCAGTGACGGTCTAGCGAAGGTAGAGGAAGGACCCTCAATCTCCATATTTGTTGCAGATTTGGGTGAATGGAAGTGGGCTATAGACATAGAAATGAAAGGGGAAAGAGTGGTGGTGTTGAGCAGTCGGAACAAGGAGGTAAAGTGGAACAATTGTTGAAGCTTCTAAAGCTCAGGTGTACTTAAACCTATCTAGATCTACACTAAAATATGAAGGAAATACAATAAATAAATGAGGAATTGAAAGACAATAATTAAAATTACCAAAGAAAGCAAGGGAAATGGCCTCGACCTGGTCTAAGATGCAGAGAGGCAGAACCACCTGTGCGGAGCTCGTTGACGATGGTTGGATTGCTTCCTTAATGTCTACAGCACATTGCAAATTCCGATGAGGAGGTCGTTGTCACCTCCCTCAACCTGCATATTTAACTGCTTGTGTCAAATGAGAGAGTCACATGCTCCACACAAGACGGGAGCGAAGTCTCTTAATTGACTTCTCACAAAGACCAAATGATTAAAACAACAATAAAGCTACAATAGAATGAAATCGAGAAAGCAAGCATAGATGTGGATCAAAATTTCTTATACCCCGCAATAATATGCATATAGTGACAAGCGGAGTAGGTGTCGAACACAGGCAGACAATTATAAATAAATAATGTATAAATAATACATGTGTATTTTTTACAATATTTACTCAATTAACTAATTAATAAGATTTTAGGTTTTTTAATTAAATAAAATAACATTTTTTATTTTAAATTTATATTTTTTATTTTAAATTTTATGATTTTTATTTTTAAAAAATTTTCCTATTTTTAGTTTCTTTTTCTTTTTTTAATATATAATAAAGGTTTATATATAACTATGTATACGATATATGGTAATATAATAATAAATTCAAATATAAATAAATAAAATTTGCATAATAGAAGATTTTTTTGCTATTTATTTTTTCTAATGTTTTTATGACTTTTTAGGAATTGTTTTCTAATTTTTAGGTATTTTTAGAGTCCTAAATACACAAAATCAAGGACTTTTTAAATATGACGAATTGTTTTTGAATTTAAAAACATAAATAAGATCAAATTTTTCAAAAACTATTTTTAATAAATACCATGTAATACAAAGAAAAATTAGAAATAGAAATAAATATTTTTGGATTTTTAAAGATTTTTTTGTTTTTTATATGGATTTTTTAGCTTTTAATTATTTAATGATTTTCTTTTTCTATTTTTATGGATTTTTGGTCTGGAGGTACAAAATACTATAATAAATAAAATATAACTTTTTGGAATTTTTCAGAATTTTAAAGTTAGATAAGGAAAATAAGGTCACTGTTTGAATTTTAATAAATGAAAAATGCTTAAATTGCAAAAATAAAAATTAGGGCATGAAGGAGCATCATTCCAGGCATATACACAAATTTTACCAAAATTTAATTCAAACAGAAGATATTTTTAATAAAATAAATGATATAAATAAAAATAATTAGCTACCGAGGACCAAGTTGCAAATAAAGTATCCATGCATTCGTGAACCCTAAAATAAAATACAAGGGTGAATGTGCAATTATCCACATATATTCAAATTAATCTCGCCCTGGAGGGGAACAAATGTATAATAAATAAATCTCAGATCCTTTGCACAATTTTTCCACAAATATTAACATTGAATAGATGATTTTATAGATGAAAAACAAATAAATGAAGCTGGGGGCATGCCCACAAAAATCCCACCTCACGTGGCACGCCATGTGAGGTGAGTTGGCATGGACCCAAGTTCAAAACACAATAAACTTAGGGGACTCCTTGCAATTTTTACATGAAATATATAACTATTTTAAATATTTATAGGGTCAAATCACAATAAGCAAAAAAGGAGGGGAAAGGATGCAAATTACCCCCCAAACAGGCGTGGATCGAGTAGAAATTAGTGCACCACATGGACGCACTTAAGTACATCGGACGGTAGAGCTTGGGCAGCGTTTCACGTGGAATCAACGAGCTAGATTAGATATGGTGTCTGGCATCTGAGGGCGATGAGGTTTGGAGCAAGAACAGTGAAGAACATCTCCCTACCCTTTCTTCGATCGAGCATTCCTCCTCACTTCGGCCTTAATTCTTCGTGATGATTGGTCCATCGTCCTCCTGGGAGCCTTCCGCTTCAAGTGGCACCAACAAGAAGGTACGAGCTTCGCTGGGAAGGGGCATGGAACTCATGGAAGTGTCGGACACCTGGAGCTCCTTCGCATGATCAAAGTCAACCCAATACGGGTCCCTTGAAACTGCAATCTACAGAGAAAAGCTTGGGAGCTCGAGGTGATGCTCTTCGACCCATCTAGAAGCTGTTGCGCATGGAAAGTGGGCGAGATGGAGGAGATCCGATGAGAGGGTGTGGAGGAGCTCTGATGCACTGATTCGCTAAGGATCGGGATGGATTGAAAGGTGGAATGGGTGCAGCATGCGATAAGTAAGAATATGGGAGTGGTAGATGGGTCAGAACACGTTTGATTTATAGTGAAATATGCTCGGAGCAGTGAGCTATGGCGATCAATCTAATTGGATTTTTACTAAGCTACGGGTCTAATTACAAAATGAAAGACGAGAATGAAATTACACTAACTAAAATTACCTAAATCAAATAAAAGGTACAGCTCAAATCTGGTTTTCTCCAAGGAGCATAGGCCTCCCCGAAGCGATGCCTTGGACTGCCTCCTCTCCTCCTAGCTCCTCTTGGACGCTTGGGGATGCTCTTGTTGTCACTGGGAACTCACACACAAAAGGCAAGGGGATTTAAGACTCGAAGAGGTATCAAAGAATCAAATATCAAAGTTTTTATTTATAAACAAGGGATAGGGCTAACTTTTCGAGATTATTTTGTGGCTCGATGGAGATCGATGGAATCTGATGATGGCGTGCAAAGGATGATCGTGATGGGAATAGAATAGAAGAAGAGCTCAAGGCTATTTGGTGATCACGGTGGCCTGTAGAATTCAATGAAATGAGGCACTCGAGGTCCTGACAAGAGTTAAAGAGGGGGGAAGTACAGTTGACTCGAGTCAACAAAAGAGAGCTCTTGGTTGGTCTACATGGACCAACTAGGAAAAAGATAAACAAAAATGCATTCTATAATAATAAATGAATTGATTAAA
The DNA here is from genome assembly GCA_037367405.1 of Ottelia alismoides. Taxonomy (NCBI): domain Eukaryota; kingdom Viridiplantae; phylum Streptophyta; class Magnoliopsida; order Alismatales; family Hydrocharitaceae; genus Ottelia; species Ottelia alismoides. Next base: position 436,376 of record JAZKJV010003955.1, on the reverse strand, counting down.
TTTTGATTATAAAATAAAAAATATTTATTATTTATATAGTATTTAATTTATATTTTATTTATTTATTCAAGATCATTTATTATGAGTTAATATTTACATGTCTAATCATAGGTAATTTACCTATATATTGTATGTTTTATTTGTATTTTTATTTTAGATTTTATTATTTTATATGCATAATTTATATAATTATAATTGATTTAAATATACACAAACATATTTTTATTGTAATTTTCTGAAGTTATGTGCATACTTAAATAAATTTATGTATTTATTATATAAGTATACATATAGGTAATTCATTTATATATTTTATATACTTATTTATTTTAGTTTATTTATTTGGTTTTATTTTATCCTAATTATGTACATATAATATAAAGAATATTTGCAAAATTATAAAAATATAAAATAATGAAAACATAAATAATAAATAAAATGAATATTTTATTCATATATATGAAAGAATAGGGGTCCAAAACCTAACTTTTGCATCTTAACTCTAAATTAGATGAGAACGCCTTCATTAAAGAGCCAATAAAAAGTTATATAAAATTAAAGTGTTTTTTATTCATTTTGAGTTCATATGGAGAATATATGGGTCTTGGAATTTTGGATTTTGGCTTTTTATTTTGAGCGTAGAATGTATAATTTGTATTATTTTGTATGAAATAATTTTTGTATTTTTTATATATTGTTATTTACAATGTTTATGTACAAAGTTTATTGATTTGAGGTCAAAATAATAAAGAGTAAAATGGGTCCGAAAATGGATTATTGAATAATAAAAATGAGGCTTTTATTGTTGTTTTTACCCTTATCTTCCCATACTTTATTCCTTGTGGACCTAGTCATCATGATGCCTAGGTCTCAGGGCTTAGGGTCATAAAATACCTTTGGTATTTTATTTCTTTTTTCACGTGTTTTTTCAGAAAATGCTTTATGAAATAAAAAATAGGGGTGGTTCAAGTTGGTTCCTCCCATAGGAACACACACATGTACGTGCGCGCGCACACTCACACACGCACATGCATGCACAACACACATGCATGCACACATGGGCCAAGCACGCACACGCACACACATGGGCCATGCACGCACATGCGCACATGCACGCATATACGCACACACGCACACGCACATGCATACGCACACATGCAGCCATACATGCATACATAAATAAATAACAAATACAAAGCGAGAGAGATAAATTACAAGAACATTGGACTAAAGCAACTAATAATTTAATATATGTTGTCATAACTTTCATAATTAAATATATAAGAACGAATGTCATTCATTACTTATTTCTTTAAATTCACAGCAAATAATGGTGCTCCTTGCCATATTCCTTGCAACGAATTATATAACAACTATTATGCGTTGATTTTTTCTTCTTTTAGTTGTGAAATTTAGCAATGATTAATATGGATTTTAATGAATAAGTCAACAGAAAAATATCGTTATATGAACCTTTAACAACAAATATGACATTTGTTTCTTATTATAAGTACATAAGATAATTTGACAACGAATAATATCCATTTTTATATCTTTAACATCAGAAGATATGTCAACGAATATTCAAACTACTAATTATCTTAGGTCCAATTTCTTGTAGTGACTGACACACACACAACACACATATGGGTTTAATGGGGTTACCCCTAAGGGGAACCAACTTGGTTACCCCCCCCCTTACTTTCTTTATTTCTTAAGGTATTTTCTGAAAACACCTGGGGGATTTAGTCCACTAGAGGACAACATGTTGACATTCAAATTTCATGCGAAAAAAATATCCACACACATATGGGTTAACAATCAAACTGTTATATGAACCTTTAACAACAAATATGACATTCATTGCTTATTCTACGTACAGAAGATATTTTGACAACAAATAATATTCATTGTTATATCTTTAACATCATAAGACATGTCAATGAGTATTCAAACTACTCATTATACATGCATAACACAAACACACATGGGTTTAATGGGGCTACCCCTAAGGGGAGCCAACTAGGCTACCCCTCCTTTACTTTCTTTATTTCTTAAGGTATTTTCTGAGAACACCTAGGGGATTTAACCCGATAGAGGACGAACCGATCATTTTTTTGGATTAAAAATCAAAATCACAGATCCCATGCTTCATTATCTCTTCTACTTGCATTGCATTACATATCTTTTTATTTATTTTTCATTTTATTTTCTGACATAGAGATTAACATAGCAATCAATTAATTATTGAAATTAATTTAGAACCATGTAACTAAGAATCACCGTTCCATATAATTTAATCCTTAAATAAATGGATTTTAATCACATAAAATGTCATGGGATTAAATTAATTCCTCCTCGATTATGCCTCTGCAAAGATTAATTATTCAAGAAAATTATCGATAACTAGTAGAGAATTAATCTAATAAAATCTCCTCACTAGAGTCTCAAAGAATAAATCAAATCTTTCTCAAGATAAATATGGCACAAATTCTTTAAAAGTAAGTCTGAACATATCAAATAACTCCTAAATAATATTCAATATAATCCAAGTCTAATTTGTTTAGAAGACATGTAAAATGATAGAGCACAGAATAAGCTTCAAAAGATGTATTATGCGTAAAAATTGGATTTTAAATGGGAAAGATATAATGAAACAAAGCTCAGGGGACTAAAATGCAATAAGAAATAGTTTTTCTTCTCAAAAAGGTTTGTGAAGGGACTTATATGCAATATGAGAAACCCGTAAGGGTGCTAGTGTAAATTCTCTACGGCGTCACGTGCACCGCACGGGGTCTAGACTGACGGGGACCCACTCGTGAATTCGGGGAAAAGCGGAGGGGCAAGACGTAAATTGCTCAGGATTGCACATGCTACGCACGTGCTTCACCAGGATCAAAGGGCGAGGTCCATGCTCAAGCTGAGGCTGAGATGCGGATCCCCGAGCCTCCACTTGGCATGTTGGGGGAGGCTTGGACCGACCCAAGCTCGACATGTGGGTCGAGGCTTTGGGAGCCCACGTGGCAAGGAGAGGATCATAGGATCAAGGCGGGGGCCTTGATCCGATGGTGGTTGTGTGTCAGGGGTGGCGGAGGAGTTGTGGCTCTACCAACACAAGGTCGAGTGAGTGGTGGCGAGGGCAACGACGGAGCTGGGAGGGCGTTGACGAGGTGCTTTAGTGGGATTGCGGTGGTGATCGAGCAGGTGTATGGTGGGCGACTATGGTCGAAGGTGTTGCAGGTACGAGTGGGATCCTAGAGCGCAAGCCCTAAGGGCACCTGGAGGTAAGGGAGTCGGCGGCGGTCGAGGTCAGCCTGGACTGCGGTGTGGTGGGAAGCAAGTGGCGGTGCGAGTGGGTTCTTATGTATGGTGAGGGTGGAAATCTGGGGTGATGTGGCAAAGATGATGGAGATGATCGAATCGATGATAAGGGAGTAGGAAAATGAAGAAGATGGTGAATGTGATCGCTTGGAGATGTGGAGGAGATGACTCGACTCCTATCTTCACCTCGGCCATGGGCAGTCATGGTGAAGCTCTGCTGGCCTCCTGAGGGGTGTACTAGCATGATGGATGTCCACCGTGGATCTCACCGCAAGGGGATTGTCGCCGATGATCTGGGATCCTATCACAAGCCCAGGGTCCAACTCCTCCTCCTCTCTCTATCTCTCTCATTTCAGTTGGTTCGATTATTGGTGGATGTGATCTGAGTCGAAGGAGGTGGGATTGAAAAGAGGAGGAGTAGCGGCAAGGAGCGGAGAGGACCGTAACAGCAGTACGAAGGGAGCGAGGGAGGCGAGCAGTGGTGAGGTGTCGAGGATGGTGGGTAATGATTGGGAAGGAAGATGGCATGTGCGTAGCACATGTTGAGAGAGAGGGAGGTAGGAGAGGAGGGGTCACATACAGAGCACGTCATCTAGAGAGGGGAAAGTAGAGAGAGATGGAGAGCAAAGAAAAAGAAAGAGGTAAAAAGGTAAAGGTAAAAAATAAAATTAAATTAAAAACTAAATAAAAACTAATAATAAAAATATAATTAAGACTAAATAATAAAAGTAAAGTAAAGTAAAATAATAAAAAAATAATAAAAAAAGAGAAATAGAAGAGGGGTGACATGTAGCAGCTCCAGGAGCGGCCACATGTCACTTCCAGAAAATTCAAAAAATAAAATTCAAAGAAAAATAAAAATGAAAAATAAAATGAGGTCAAGTGAAAACATGGTCAACATGATAGTTTCTCGTCTGGACGAGATCTACAACTTTCGTGAAGAACTCAAAACCAAAAGAGATTATCTGTACAAAATGTATTTTTAGAGGTAATCTCTAGATAATAAAATGTTGCATTTTTGTAATTTGTGATTTTATTATATTTTAATTTGATTTTAATTAGTGAATTAATTTATATACGATATATATATTTAATATATTTTTATGGATTTTTCATAGGTTAGAAAAATGTAATATAAATCGACAAAGATAAAATATGTACAAAATATACAATGCTAAATTTTTATATTTTCTTCTGATTTTTTGAGTTTTAATTCTTTATGCCAAGTTAACTAATTAATAAATTAATATAATAGAAAAACTAGGTTAAATTAAATAATATTTGTCCATAAAATAATAGGCTCAATCAAGGTTAAAAATAAGGTTATTTACTTACATATTTTAACCTTAATTTTAATGCAGTTAGTGAATGTTAATAAATTGATTTTAAGGGTTTTAATTAGTAATTTATTGAATATATTTTGGTATGATTTCCATATAAAGTATATGAATCATTGATTCATCACCCGCCCATCTAGAATGGGCCAATTTCAGTAGTTATGAGATGTTAAAATTTGGCATGCTTGATGGATCAGATAGGAGTATTGAATCGAGTTGAAATTTGAATGAGAACTTGGTGTCAAATAGTGATATAAATTTCCCCAGGTGTTTTTTGAAACCATTTTAAAAAAAAGAACATAAAGGTGGGGTTATCCAGGTTGGCTTCACCTGAGGGTAGGCCCATTAAACCCAATATATATAGGAGAAACATCAAGTGAGGTGTGGTCTCACCACTTTTGTGGTAAGCTATACATTTCATCCCCCTATTTTTAATTACATGGCTGGATTTAGTGATGCATTAATTATATATTTTAGTGATTGAAAATCTATTTTGGTCATTTTGTCACATTCTAAATATAGAATGTGCCAACTAGATGACCTATCTCTCTCCCTCTCTCTCTCTCTCTGATTGATCAATGATAATGCCCTCTCTCTCTCTTTCTCGCATGCAATTGATCCTTCTTCATGCAAAGCTTCTCAACAACGGAGGATGAAGCCATGGAGGAGGTGACTGATGAATCCATGATTCATTAACTTTTCTTTCGCATTTTATTTTAAAACCCTTAACAAATACATGTAAATATGCATTAAATATCATTCCTTATAAAAATAGCATTCATAAATAAAAATGAAATTTTATGCATCAAAAGTATATAAATAAATAAATGAATAAAAGAAAGAAAAATAAAAAGAGGTAGATTGTAAATATGTATATATGTATAGTATAACTAAATTAAGTATAAATAAAGATAAAAGATATATTTATATAACCTAACCCCTGAGACCAAGTCAACATGGATTGGCTGACAACAAGAAATTAGGGGGAGATAAGGAAGAAAGCAACAAAAAGAATTAATTATGTACATAGAACATTATTCCTTATTTATCCATTATTTATCAAAACTTCATTGATTTTTATTTGATTCATTTCTACATATTTTCACCAAACTCTTCTCCTATGTATTTCTAAAAATGTATATAAAAATATAAAAATCCTAAAAAAATCCCAACCTATATATATGCCAAGAAATCTAACTTTTAAATTATCATTTCTCAACTTTCGAATGACATAACTTCTTCGTACAAACTCCAATTTTACTCTACCCACCTTTAAAGTTCATACAATAATATTCTCTAATTAATGAAGGTAGTTTCACTAAAATCGGAGCTCGTTTGCAAAAAATCAGTTTTGGAACCTAATGACACATGGGTTTCTATGCTATTTATTTTATTATGAACATATTATTTATAGTATCCAAATAAATCAGGGATCACCGTGGTCATCAATGAAAGATGAGAGGACATTTCTACTTGAGTACCAACATCATGGCATGTGTGGATTACCGCCGCCTGAATGCATAATGAAGAAGGACCACTTCTCCTTTCCCTTTATTAATCAAGTATTGGAAAGATTGGCTGGCAAGGAGTTCTTCTATTTTTTGATGGGTACTCCGGGTACAACTAAGTGGAAATCATCATAGAATACCAAGACAAGACCACCTTCATTACATGTTCGACACTTATGCTTTCAGGAGAATGCCCTTAGGTATGTGCAATGCACCTGTCACATTTTAGAGGTGCATGCCTACAATTTTCGCCGATATGGTTGGCAGTTTTATTAAGGTGTTTATGGATTACTTCTCGATCTATGGTGACAACTTCGATTCTTTTCTTGAGCACCTGAACCGTGTGCTTCAGAAATGTCGTGAAGTAAACCTTGTGCTATCATGGAAAAAGAGCAACTTCATGGTCACCGAAGGAATAGTACTGGATCACGTCGTTTCCAGTCGTGGCATGGAAGTTGACCCAACAAAGGTGGATGTTATTGATAATCTTGAGCCATCTCAGAATATCAAGGGTGTATGGTCATTCCTAGGGCATGTCGGCTTTTACAGACGATTCTCTAAGGATTTTAGTCGCATTGCCCAACCTCTCACTGAGCCACTTTGCAAGGAGACCGAGTTTAACATTGGTCATCAGGTTCTCCTGTCATTTAAGCAGTTGAAAGAGCTAGTCGCTCAATCTCTCGTCCTACATCCACCCGATTGGTTTCTCCCCTTTGAGATCTTAACAGACGCATCGGAGTTCACAGTTGGGACTGTCTTGGGACAAAGAAGAGATAAGATATCCAATGCCATTCACTAAGCCAGCAAAACACTGGATGAAGCTCAAAGAAACTATACTATTATAGAGAAAGAGTTGCTGGTTGTGGTTTTCGTTCTTGAGAAGTTCATATCCTATCATCTTGGATCTAAAGTCACAATTTATACTGACTACTCTGCTATCCGGTATTTACAGCAAAAGAAGGATGCGAAACCTAGATTAATCAGATGGATCCTTCTCCTCCAGGAGTTCGACTTAGAAATCAAGGATAAACTTGGAGTTCAGAATGTGGCAGCAGATCACCTCTCCAGAATTGAATGTCAAGAACCTCTACTAAACAGTACACCCATTACATAAACCTTTCTTGACAAATCGATTCTAGTCATGGCGGCTCTCCCTTGGTAAGTTGATGTTGTGAACTACCTCATCTCTGATGTAGTCCCACAAGATTGGACGAAGATCAAGAAGGACAAGTTCTTGTCCAAGATTCATTTTCACTAATGAGATGACCCATATTTATTTAGGGAAGGGGAAGATGGTATTTAGCATTGGTGTATCCCTCAGGAAGAGCATCATAATGTCATCGAGCATTGCCATTCACTCGAATTTGGTGGACACCACTCTGGAGACCGAACGACAGCAAAAGTCTTGCAGTGTGGCCTCTGGTGGCCTACACTATTTAAGGATGTCGCAACATATGTCAAAGGCTGCAATGATTGTCAGAAAATGGGAGGAACCCTCATAGCTAAAGACTCGATGCCATTGAAGTTCATCCAGATTTCTGATGTGTTCGATGCATGGGGCACTGATTTCACGTGACCCTTTCCTAATAGTCAGGGATATGAGTACATCCTTCTTGCCATTGATTACGTGAGTTTTTGGGTAGAAGCTACCCCCTCCTAAGCTGTTGATAGCAGTATAGTTTGTTGGTTTCTGAAAGAGAACATTATTTCATAGTTAGGGATACTGAAGATTCTGATATCAGACGGGGGTAGTCACTTCATTAATAAAGAGGTCAAGAAATTAACGAAGGAATACGACATCGAGCACCGTGTTGCTTCTGCATATCATTCTCAGGTCAATGGCTTCGTTGAACTGACCAATAGAGAAATCAAGACTATCTTGTAGAAGATTGTGAGGCTGGACAAGAAGAATCGGTCCCAACTCTTGGACTCTGTCCTCTGCTTGTACAAGATCGCTTACAAGTCTCCCTTGGTCATGTCACCCTATTATCTTGTGTATGGAATACCTTGCCATTTTCCCATAGAACTAATTCATAAATCATTGTGTGCAGTGAACATTTGCAATCCGGACTCACATAAAGGTGGTCATAAATGAAAAGTGGATATGAACAATCTCTTGGAATTTCGAGACTATGTGTATGATAAAAACTTGATGTACAAGGAGAAGGTTAAACACTGGCACAACCAGCATATCGAACGAAAGACCTTTGAAACTGGGCAGAAAGTATTGTTATTCAACATAAAGTTGAAGATATTCCCAGACAAATTCAAGAGTAAATGGACATGGTCGTTCTTGGTAAGAGAATTGTATCACAGTGGAAGCATCTTGATATCAAACTTGTCGCTTGACGCACAACCATTTGTCAGCTAATGAAGTCATTCCTTAAGCATGACACCTTTTTGGCCGTTGTCGACTCAGTTCAAGTGGTGATCAACGAAGAAGCCTCCACTGCCTCAGCAACATCAAAAGATTCTGATAATGCTCCTCTAAACACTTTCTTTAGTTTTCTTCTTTTCTTCTTTTCTTTGTGTTATTTTATTCTGTTCATTTTTTCTTTTATTTCTTTCTTTCATTCCTCTCAATCATCACTGTTATACTTATGATACACTTCATCCTAAGTATAGGAGGGATGAGTGTGTCCAGCTGTTCATTCTTTGACCCCTTGCATGTCTCCTCTCTTATTGATACTTTTGTCTATACTTGGGGATATCTTACCCTAAGTATAGGAGGAGACATACTGAGTTGAGATCTGTTCATTCCCACCCTTGACCCTCCCTGCATGCAGTATACAGTCTGTTATACTTAGGATCAATTGATGCTAAGTATATGTGGGATGGTCGACTTCTCATTGATTCCATTTTTATTCTTCAATCGTAGTTGTCTAGTCTTTTCTTCACTCATTACGAGTTATGTCTTCTCTTTTCTCTCTGATCTATGAGGACATAACTCAAGGGGGTCATATATACGTTGTATATACTTTAGCCATAACTCGTACCTTCAAATTTTTCAATAATAAGGCTATTTAATAAAAATTAAAACATACATTAAAATTCTTTCTATATACTAATTAATAAATCGGACAAAAATGTTTTGCAAAATGTTTAAAAAATGGTTGTAAAATATCTTTGAAAACTCTTGTGAAAACTGTTTGGAAAATAATTTATAAAATATTTTAAACCTTTGTAAAAATATTTTTTATTTGTAAAAATTTTTCTTCTTTGTGTGAATAAACAACTTTGAAAATCTATTTGCAAATGGTTTGGAAAATAGTTGAAAAAATATTTTGAAAAATCTATATATACTATTTGAAAAATCTTCACAACATGATTTTCAAATTTTATATTTTTTTGCAAAAATTACTTATCAAATTATTTTTCAAAATAAAGTTTTCAAAATATCTACAAAAATCTTTTTGAATTATTTTGAGAACCATGTGCATAATCCAAGCAAATAAAAAGTTTTTACAAACTTATAAATACCTTGTGTAAATTCCTAACCCAAAATTCTTGTAAAAATAAGATGCACTCCTATGTAAATATCTGTACATAATTATTTGCCAAAATCTTTTGTTTTAAAAATTTACTAAATTTTTGCATAATTACAAAATCCCAAAAATATTTACAAAATCTTTTTAAAAATTGCATAAAAATTTGCAAAACCTTTTCAAAAATCCTTAAAAAGTTCAAAACCAAAAAATTACATCACAAAAATATTTTATGCATTGTACATAGCATTTGCATTTTTCGGATTGATGTTGATAATTGAACTAATCTAAATAAAATATGGAAATTGGAGCTTAGTTGGACCTTAATCCACTTAATCGCATTAACCTTATAGGAACTAGAATTGAGATACTTTAGGTCTGCTAGACTTAATTCTTTGAGACTCGAGACTTGGCAGTGTCGTCTTGACTGTATAAGTAGAATTTCAGAACACATGCATGACTCTTGTCAACAGTGACCTACCTTGCACACTTGCACCTTGCACTTTCTCACCTCAGTTGAAGTCGTAGATGGATGGATTTGCCAGCACGAGACACAATTCAATGGAAACATAAAGTCACATATTTGTGGCCATTGTCCCCAACTCGATCCAGTAGCCATGAGGTCTAATAACAGAAGTTGTGGGTTGCCATAATGCTTCAAAAGAGGGATAGTATACTGGATCAAGAGGAAAAAGTCCATATGTAAATGTTGTTGTATATAGTATTTAAAAATGGAAAAATAAAAAACTTCAAAAAGAAAAGACGGGCAAAAATCAAAGAAAAGTCAGTTCCCGGCGGAGTGTGTATATATTTGTAGTCAACAAGAAATCTTGAGCTTCAAAGTCAAATGTATGTGAGCATGCAGTCGGATGTCTTGGCCACACTGGTCAAGCGTCCAAGTATAGGTAGCTACATTGTCTACCATCCATTCTTCTCTCCACCTCCTCTTCTTAAGCTGGTTGTACTTGAACTTAGAAGGGGAACCCCCACTTCTCGAGGAAAGAGTTATTGAATTGGGAAATTAGAGTCACCATGTTGGAGAAGACTGTCTTTTACCACTTCAGTCGATGATAGCTACATATCAATGACACTGTACAAGATAGACTCGTAGTCATAAGGGATTGCGTATGACATCGACTTGTTCTGACCTAGCTTTTGAGGAGACTTGGGCAGAGTCTCGTGGGTCTTAGAGGTTGTTGTGTTTCAAATCTGTTTCCCAATAAGGTTCTGACAAAACTTAACTTCCAAAGGTCTGACTGAGCTCCAAACTTTGATTTTATGAAAATGAGTTTAAGAATTAAATTCAATCCAATTTCTTTATTTTTCTTTTCTTTATTCCCTTTTTCTGCACTTATATGCATAAGTGTTTGCTAAGGACTAGCAAAGGCAAGTATACGGGGTGATGAATCTCTATTTCATCACCTTTATTCTTTCATTTTGACCTTTAGTCCCTAGTCAGATGCATGCAAATAGCATTAATTTATGCAAAATATTATTCATTGTTTACTATGTATTCATTGTACAAAACACCATAATCAATGTCAAAATAAAAGAATAAAGGAAGAATATGTTATCCTGTTCTCATTAAAATTTCATGTAAATCACTTTCCTAACTCATCCATCTGTAAGGGGTCAATTTCAGCAATTTTGAAACGTTAAAATTGCAATACATAAAGATAATCACAATTTGACTTTTCACATTAATGAAGGGTCATATAAAACACCAATCCAACTCTAACCGACGAAGACAAATCATCACATACATTGGCAAAAACGTCAACTACAAACGTGGTACACTGAAGGGGTTCGGATCATTTAGTGAACTTTTACCAAAAAGTAGGTAAGACGGAATAAATACAAATCCCATAATCCCACTTACATGCGGTAGCCATCTAACTTATAACAAGGAAGTTAATTCTAGTTGGGACATTAAGTACTCACTGTTATATTTAAAGTATGTAATTAGACTTTAATTAGAAAGCCTATGTAATTACAATATAGAGTTAATTTGGTCTTAAATGGGAAACTAAATGGATTAGAGTGAAAGTTGGGAATTCCCAAATTTCAAAACACGAAGAGTTATGAGCGAAAGTTTAGTACCACATCTAGTGTTTCTAAACTTTTGGTGGATTTATATATGAGTTCACACCCCAAGCCCTTGTAGCAATAGTAGATAGGAGGAATGGAGGGCCACACGCGCGTGCGCCCTGCTCCATCTCCGGCTCCGGCTCCAGCTCCGGCTCAGTCTCGAGCTCAGGTTCGGAAGAGTCAATTCGGATCTCGGATCTCGATACTTTTGCTGCGGGTTTCATTTGGATGGTCGATTAAATTAATCAGATGGATTAATTTTAGATTCAATCACAATGAGAATCCGACTCGACCCAAATGGCTCGTTTTAGCCTCGGTTTTGAAATCCGAAGGGACACGCCCATTGAGGACAATTTTAGAAAATAGAAAGTACCGCACGCTAGGGCACGCAAGTCTCTATATATTTTCATTCCTTGACATCATATTCTTCACTCACAAGAAAAAATCCTCTCACGCCGCCTTGGCTTTGTTCACGTTCTTCCTCTCGCAGACGAACCTACTTCTCTCTCACTCGGCTGCAATTCTATGAGGTACATTCGAGGTCGGTCTCATCGGTTGTGCGCAGACGAAGATCATGTGTCGTCGTATCCTGGGAGCGGATCGCCAGTACCCTACGCACTGGTATTGTGGGGACGATATCCTCTCTAAGGATAGTCCATTATATGGATGCTTCGGTGACTTCTTATCTAATCTGTTTATCTTTTTGTTTGTTGCAATTCATTTATTGCTTTACCTTTTCTGGATCTTGCCCTAATCTATGTTTATGTTTTATTAATCGGTTCCTATTTGCATTCTGTAATCGGATAATCAAATGGAAATACATGATTACGATGATATTAATATGTAATGTTATGTTTTTTTAATTCCTTTGAATCTGTGTAATTACTGTTTAAAATATACATTAATGATCCTGATTTTAACACTCTTAGAGAGGATATCCGTAACCTTTTTAAAACTATGTCAGAAACAATGTTCAAATCGAGGGTTGATATGACGGGTATGCTTGAGAAATTCGATGGTCAGAACTTCAAGCATTGGCAACAACACATGAAGATCTGGTTAACCACCATAGGACTAATCTCTATGCTTGAAACCAGTTGTCCTATGGTGGAAGAGGAAAACCCCTCACCCGATAGCCAGAAGGCGCAATCTGCGTGGAAGGAACGCAACCTTATATGTCATGGTTGCATCATGTTGGCTCTGTCCAACACGTTGTTTGACGTATATTGTTTGTCCATGCAGACTGCGAAGGGGCTATGGGAAGATTTGGATCAGAAGTATAATACTGAAGACCTCAGTATTGAGAAATACTACGTGGCCAAGTTCTTAAAGTTTTCCATGGTCGAAGGAAAGTCGGTTTCTGAACAGGCACATGAGTTTTTACTCCTCTCCATGTTTAGAATATGCCGAAATGAAACTTCCAGAAAAGTTTCAAGTCATGTGCATAATAGAAAAATTCCCCAAGTCTTGGGAAGACTTCGTTATGACCCTGAAACACAGGAAGGGAAAATTTTCTAAGGATGACTTGATGGTGGCAATTGCCATAGAGGAGGAACACGGGAAACAAAAACATGTGGTTCTTGTCGATATTCAGGATAAGGTCAATTTAATAACCTCAAAGGGCAATGATAAGAAGGGAAGGGTAATAACAACAATAAAATGAAATCAAAGGGTAAGATCCAGAAAAAGGCAAAGAATAAACCCTACTAGCACTGTAATCAGGTTGGCCATTGCAAGAAGGATTGTCCATCCGTAAATGTTCATACTAAGGCTGCAGATGGGAGTCCACAAGTGAATGTGATCACTATGGGACTTGGGGCTAACGAGGGGTATGTCTATGCAAAACCTGAACTATACCATGTTCACGATCCAAATGAGTGGCTCGTGGATACGGGAGCTAATGTAAATATTTGTTCTGATAGAACTTTGTTTTCTTCTTATCAGACCTGTAGTGGTGGGACTGTGTAGATGGGGACTGATTATGCAGCCAGGGTGCTAGGGTCGGGACAAGTCAACTTGAGGTTCTCCTCTGGACATGTTTAGACGTTGCACAAGGTGTTGCATGTTCCTGATATAAAGAAGAATGTTTTATCTAGTATTATCTTAGTTAGAAATGATTTTGAATTAAACTTTAAATGTAATAAAGTTATTATTTTGAGACATGGAATTTTTTATGGAAAAGGTTACTTGGCAGACTTTGAATTGTTGTTTAGAATTAGATGTGATTTAGTAAACATTAATTCAATAAATGTTTCAAGTTCTGAATGCTCTAATTCAGTGTCTCATGTTGTGAATAATCTAGAATCTTGTGATATGTGGCATGGTAGATTGGGACATGTAAACTTAAATTCAATTAGATAATGATGAATTTAGATTTGATCCCAAAACACGTTGATAAAACTCAAAAATGTGAAATTTGTGTGCAAGCTAAGATACATAGGAAGTCTTTTCAGTCTGTTTCTACAGATAGTGAGATCTTGGATCTAGTGCACATGAATATCTATGAGTTTAATGGTGTGTTGACCCGAGACAATAAGAAATACTTGTCACATGTATAGATGGTGGCAGTAGATACTGCTATGTGTATCTTATGAGAACCAAGGATGAAGCCTTAGAGAAATTTCTTATATTTAAGAATGAGGCTGAGACACAAACAGGAAAAGTGCTTAAATACCTTAGGTTAGATAGAGGAGGTGAATATACCTCTAATTGTTTGATGAACAATGCAAATCCTTTGGCATAGTTCATGAAGTTACTGCTCCATACTCACCACAATCTATCAGGATAGAAAAACGGAAAAATAGAACCTTAACTGACATGATCAATGCTCTCCTACAGAGTTCTAGACTTCCAACCTATATATGAGGAGAATCCTTGAATATGACTTGCCATATTCCGAATTGGGTTCCTCCAAGGCATATGGAAAAGTATTCTTTTGAATTTTGGAGAAATAGAAAACTGAGCTTAAGATATCTCAAAGTGTGGGGCTGTCTCGCTAAGGTTTTAGTCCCAGAACACAAGAGAAAGAAGCTTGATCCTAAAACTGTCGATGTGGTTTTCTTAGATTTCTTGGAAAATAACTATGCATATAGGTTCTTGGTAATTCAGTCCTAGATTTACTGAGCATAGATGTCAACGCCATTGTTGAACTCAGTGATGCTACCTTCTTTGAGGATGTCTTCCCTATGAAGACTGGGATTCCTCAGAATCTGATAATTGAGAGCGCCTCCACAACAGGATCTATTTCAGGTCAAATGGAAAGGATAACAAATGTGAGGGCTGAGACTCAACCTGAATCCAATGATTTTTCAAAAGAGATTGAGCCAAGAAGGAATAAAAGACCTCGGATAGCCAAGGATCTAGGTAGTGACTTTGTTGATCGAGGGTGATCCACCAAGTTACAAGGAAGCCATGGCTTCATCTGAAGCAAAACAATGGAAGGAAACCGTCAAATCTGAGATGGATTCCATTATGGTTAAAGGAACTTGGGAGTTGGTTGATTTGCCCAAAGGGTGCTCTACTATTGGGTGCAAGTGGGTGTTTAAGAGAAAACTTAAGCCTGACAGATCAATTGAAAGGTATAAAGCCAGACTAGTTGCCAAGGGCTTTAGGCAAAAGGAAGGTATCGATTATTTTGAAATCTATTCCCATGTAACTAGGATGACCACAATTCGTATGCTCAAAGCATTGGCATATGTATATGATCTCTCTATCCATGAGATGGATGTTAAAACCGCCTTCTTTCATGGCGATCTTGAAGAGGAGATCTATATGGATCAACCCGATGGACTCATGACTCCTGGAAATGAGGGAAAGTTTTGCAAGCATGTTAAATCCCTTTATGGATTGAAACAAGAACCAAAGCAATGGCATGAAAAATTTGACATAACAATTTTGTCATGTGGCTTTAAGGTTCATGAATCCGATAAGTATGTCTATTCCAAGGAAAAAGGTGATGAGTGTATTGTCTTGTGCATGTATGTTGATGACATACTTTTTTGGATCACATGCAAGGATTATTAATGAGACTATGGCATTCTTGAGTAGCAAGTTAGAGATGAAGGACATGGGTGTTGTTCATGTGATCTTGGGTCTCAAACTGATAAGGTAAGTTGATGGAATCGTAGTTTCTCAATCTTACTATGTTGAAAGGTACTTGAAAAATTTGGATATCAAGACTGCAAAGCTGTAAGCACTCCTTTTGATTCATCCAAAACATTGTTTAAGAATAAAAGTGGAGCACCTATAGCTTAGCTAAGGTATTCACAAGTGATAGGAAGTTTAATGTATCTTATGAATTGCACGAGACCTGATATTTCATTCTCGGTTGCAAAGGCGGGCAGATACACTAGTTGCCCTGACCGTACTCACTGGGAGGCTCTGGATCGGGTACTGAAGTACTTGAAGGGAACTATTTCCCTTAGTTTGCATTATGGTAGACATCCATTTGTACTAGAAGGATATAGTGATGCAAGATAGATCGGGAAAATAGAGGAGTCTGGGAGTAATGGTGTTACTGGGCATGTCTTTACCGTTGGAGGCAGTGCAGTCTCCTGGAGGTCTGCAAAGCAGACCATTCTAGCTCGATCTACCTTTGAGGCCGAGCTGTGTGCTTTGGACACCACTAGAATTGAAGTTGAATGGCTAAGAAAACTTCTGTCTGAAATTCCCATGGTAGGTTAGCCAATTCCTGCGATCTCGGTACATTGTGATAACATGACCACAATCGCCAAGATCAAGAGTTCAAAGTTTAATCAGAAAATGAGAAGACACATACAAATCAGACTTAACACGTTAAGTGATTTGGTGTCTCGAGGAGTGCTGGCTGTGGATTTTTTTAGATCCACAGACAACACAGCAGATCCGTTGACTAAGGAACTTGATAGATCTTTAGTCCTAAAGTCTAGACTTGTGATGGGATTGAAACCCATTGGGAGTTCCTCTATAGTAGCAACCCAACCTATCTGAGTCGAGATCCCACAAAGTAGGTTCAATGTGGTAATAACAAGTTGTTTTGAGAACCGGTTGGTACTCTTGGTTTAATGCTTATGCATGAGTGTCTTATCCCTAAAAGCATGAGTGCTATTTAAGCTGCAAGTTTAGGAAGAGCATATGCTCTAAATGGGTTCAATCCTTTGGGCAGGATGTTAGCAGTACATCCTTGAAGAACGCCACCTATGTGAATGTTACCATGGGTCGTAATTAAAGGAAGAGGGTCTTTTCTGAACACACTCATGAAATAGGATAAGGGTGCATGGCCTTTAAGAGCACCAACCCTAAAGATTGTACCAAGAACAACATTTTTTTGTTCTATCATATACTTTAACACCAATGTTGAAGTTCAAAATATAGTTCACTTTGTTCCAATTGAATTGAAAGTAGTAAACCCACATAGAGGTTCAAACCGGAAGGTACCTTTACTGAAAGCAAAGTGTGGCAACCGAAAGATATTTTTTAACTCTCTTTGAATCTCTTTTTCAAATTGGTGAATCCGTGGAGGATTGTTGTATTTAAAGTATGTAATTATGCTTTAATTAGAAATCTTATGCAATTACAATATAGAGTTAATTTGGTCTCAATTGAGAAACCAAATGCATTGGAGGGAAAGTTGAGAATTTCCATATTTGAAAAAAGGAGAGTTATGGGTGAAAGTTTAGTACCGCATCTAGTGTTTCTAAACTTTTGGTGGATATATATATATATGAGTTCACATCCCAAGCTCTTGTAGCAATAGTAGAGAGGAGGAATGGAGGGCTACACACGCATGCGTGATCCACTCCGGCTCCGGCTCCGGCTCGGGGGAGTCAATTCGGATCTCAGTACTTTTGTTGTAGGTTTCGTTTGGTTGGTCGATTAAATTAATCAGATGGATTAATTTGGATTCGATTACGATGGGAATCTGACTCGACCCAAATGGCTCGTTTTAGCTGCGGTTTCGAAATCCGAAGGGACACGCCCGTTGAGGGGAATTTTGGAAAATAGAAAGTATCGCGCGCTAGGGCACGCAAGACTCTATATATTTTCATTCCCCGACGTTGTTTTCTTCACTCACAAGAAAAACTCTCTCACGCCGCCTTGGCTCTGTTCACGTTCTTCCTCTCACGAACGAACCTGCTTTTCTCTCTCTCTGTTGTAATTCTTTGAGGTACATTCGAGGTCGATCTCGTCGGTGTGTGCAGATGAAGATCTTGTGTCGTCGTATCCTATGAGGGATCGCCAGTACCCTACGCACCGATATTATGGGGACGATATCTTCTCTAAAGACATTCCACTACATGGACGCTTCGGTGACTTCTTATCTAACATGTTTATCTTTTTGTGTGCTGCAATTCGTTTATTGTTTTACCTTTCCTAGATCTCGCCCTAATATATGTTTCTGTTTTATTAATCGTTTTCTATTTGCATTCTATAATTAGATAACCAAATAGAAATTCATGACTACCATGATGTTAATCTATAATGCTTTTTTTAAACTCCTTTGGATCCGTGTAATTATTGTTTAAAATATACATTAATGATCCTGATTTTAACAATCTTAGAGAGGATATTCGGAACCCTTCTCAAAACTATGTTGGCAACAATGTTCAAATAGAGGGTGTATATGACGGGTATGCCTGAGAAATTCGGTGATCAGAACTTTAAGCGTTGGAAATAATGCATGAAGATCCGGTTAACCACCATAGGACTAATCTCTATGCTTGAAACCGTTTGTCCTACGGTGGAAAAGGAAACCCCCTCAACCGATAGATAGAAGGCACAATCTGCGTGAAAGGAATGCGACCGTATTAACTGCATCATGGTTGGTATGTCCAACAAGTTTGACGTATATTGTTTGTCCACGCAGACTGCAAAGGAGCTATGGGAAGATTTGGATCTGAAGTATAATACCGAAGATATTGGTATTGACAAATACTCTGTGGCCAAGTTCTTAAAGTTTTTCATGACTGAAGGAAAGTCAGTTTCTGAACATGCACACGAGTTTTTACTCCCACTCCATGGTTTAGAAGATGCCGAAATGAAACTTCCAGAGAAGTTTCAGGTCCTGTGCATAATAGAAAAATTCCTCAAGTCTTGGGAAGACTTCAGTATGACCCTGAAATACAGGAATGGGAAATTTTCTATGGATGACTTGATGGTGGCAGTTGCCATAGAGGATGAACACAGGAAACAAAAACTTGTGGTTCATGTCGATATTCAGGATAAGGTCAATTTAATAACCTCGAAGGGCAATGACAAGAAGGGAAAGGGTAATAACAACAATAAAATGAAACCCAAGGGTAAGATCCAAAAAAAGGCAAAGAATAAGCCCTATTGGCACTGTAATCAGGTTGGCCATTGGAAGAAGGATTTTCCGTCCTTAAAGGCTCAACCTAAGGCTGTAGATGGGAGTCCACAAGTGAATATGATCACTATGAAACTTAGAGCTAGCGAGGGGTATGTCTCTGTAAAACCTGAACTATACCACATTCATGATCCAAATGAGTGGCTCGTGGATACGGGAGCCAATATAAATATTTGTTCTAACAGAACTTTATTTTCTTCTGATCAGACCTGCAGTGGTGGGACTGTGAAGATGGGAAACGATTCTGCAACCAAGGTGCTAGGATCGGGACAAGTCAATTTGAGGTTCTTCTCTGGACGTGTCTAGATGTTGCACATGGGACTGCATGTTCCTGACATAAAGAAGAATGTTTTATATGGCTCTATCACAGTTAGTTTTTGAATTAAACTTTAAATGTAATAAAGTTGTTATTCTGAGACATGGCATTTTTATGGAAAAGATTACTTGGAAGACTTGGACTTGTTGTTTAGAATTAGATGTGATTCAGTAAACATTAATTCAATAAATATTTTAAGTTCTGAATGTTCTAATTCGGTGTCTCATGTTGTGAATAATCTAGAATCTTGTGATATGTGGCATGGTAGATTGGGACATGTAAACATAAATTCAATTAAGAGAATGATGAATTTAGATTTGATCCCAAAACATATTGTTCATAAAACTCAAAAATGTGAAATTTGTGTGCAAGCTAAGACACCTAGGAAGTCTTTTCAGTCTGTCTCTAAAGATAGTGAGATCTTGGATCTAGTGCACACGGATATCTGTGAGTTTAATGGTGTGTTGATTCGAGATAATAAGAAATACTTATCATGTTTATAGATGATGGTTGTAGATACTGCTATGTGTATCTTATGAAAACCAAAGATGAAGCCTTAGAGAAATTTCTTATATTTAAGAATGAGGTTGAGACACAAACAAGAAAAGTGCTTAAACGCCTTAGGTCAGATAGAGGAGGTGGATATACCTCTAACTTATTTAATGAGCAATGCAAATCATTTGGCATAGTTCACGAAGTTACTACTCCATACTCACCACAATCAAATGAGATAGCAGGACAAAAAAATAGAACCTTAATGACGTGATCAATGCTCTCCTACAGAGTTCTGGACTTCCAACCTATATGTGGGGAGAAGTCTTGAATATGGCTTGTCATATTTTGAATAGGGTTCCTCCAAGGCATATGGAAAAGTGTCCTTTTGAATTTTGGAGAAATAGGAAATCGAGCTTAATATATCTCAAAGTGTGGGGTTGTCTCGCTAAGGTTTTAGTCCCAGAACACAAGAGAAAGAAGCTTGGGTCTTAAAACTATTGATGTGGTTTTCTTAAGTTACTTGGAAAATAGCTATGCATATAGGTTCTAGGTAATTCAGTCCGAGATTTACTGGGCATAGATGTCAACGCCATTGTTGAACTCCGTGGTGCTACCTTCTTTGAGGATGTCTTCCCTATGAAGACTGGGATTCCTCAGAATCTGACCATTGAGAGCACCTCCACATTAGGATCTATTCCAGATCAAGTGGAAAGGATAATGAATGTGGGGGCTGAGACTCAACATGAACCCAATGAACTTTCAAAAGAGATTGAGCTAAGGAGTAAAAGACCTCGGATAGTCAAGGATCTGGGTAGCGACTTTGTTATCTATCAGATCGAAGGTGATCCACCAAGTTACAAGGAAGTTATGCCCTCATCTAAAGCAAAACAATGGAAGAAGTTGTCAAATCTGAGATGAATTCCATTATGTCTAATGGAACTTGGGAGTTGGTTGATTTACCCAAAGGGTGCTCTTTCATTGGGTACAAGTGCGTGTCTAAGATAAAACTTAAGCCTGACGGATCAATTGAAAGGTACAAAGCCAGACTAGTTGCCAAGGGATTTAGGCAAAAGGAGGGTATCGATTATTTTGATACATATTCCCCTGTAATTAGGATGACCGCAATCCGGATGCTCACAGCATTGCATCTGTATATGATCTCTCTATCCACCAGATGGATGTTAAGACCGCTTTCTTAAATGGCGATCTTGAAGAGCAGATCTATATGGATCAACCTGATGGACTCGTGACTCCTGCGGAATGAGGGAAAGGTTTGCAAGTTTGTTAAATCTCTCTATGGATTGAAACAAGCACAAAAGCAATGGCATGAAAAATTTGACAAAACAATTTTATCATATGCCTTTAAGGTTCATGAATTCGATAAGTGTGTCTATTCCAAGGTAAAAGGTGATGAGCGTATTGTATCGTCCTTGTATGTAGATGACATATGTTTGTTTGGATCACATATAAGGATTATTAATGAGACTAAGGCATTCTTGAGTAGCAAGTTTGAGATGAAGAACATGGGTGTTGTTGATGTGATCTTGGGTCTCAAACTGATAAGGTCAGTTGATGGGATCGTAGTTTCTCAATCTCGCTATGTTGAGAAGGTAGTTGAGAAATTTGGATATCAAGACTGCAAAGTTGTAAGCACTCCATTTGATTAAACCAAAACGTTGTTTAAGAATAAAAGTAAAGTACTTGTAACTCAGCTAAGGTATTCACAAGTGATAGGAAGATTAATATATCTTGTGAATTGCATGAGACCTGATATTTCATTCTCGGTTGCAAAGCTGAGCAGATACACAAGCTAATCCTGACTGTACTCACTGGGGGGCTCTGGATCGAGTACTGAAGTACTTGAAGGGAACTATTTCCCTTAGTTTTCATTATGGTAGGCATCCATCTGTACTAGAAGGATATAGTGATGCAAGTTGGATCGGGAGTAATGGTGTTACTGGGCATGTCTTTACCCTTGGAGGCAGTACAGTCTTCTGGAGGTCTGTGAAGCAGACCATTCTAGCTCGATCTACCTTTGAGTCTGAGCTACGTGCTTTGGACACCACTGGAATTGAGGTTGAATGGCTAAGGGAACTTCTATCCGAAATTCCCATGGTAGGATAGCAAATTCCTGCTATCTAAGTACATTGTGATAACATGACCACAATCGCCAAGATCAAGAGTTCAAAGTTTAATCAGAAAATGAGAAGACACATGCAAATCAGACTTAATACGTTAAGTGATTTGGTGTCTCGAGGATTGTTGGTTGTGGATTTTGTTGGATCCATAGACAACACAGCAGATCCGTTGACTAAGGGACTTGATAGATCTTTAGTCCTAAAGTCTAGGCTTGGGATGGGACTGAGATCCATTGAGAGTTCCTCTACAGTAGCAACCCAACCTATCTTAGTGGAGATCCCACAAAGTAGGTTCAATATGGTAATAACAAGATGTTTGGAGAACTGATTGGCACTCTTTGTTTAATGTTTATGCATGAATGTCTTATCCCTGTAAGCATGAGTGCTATTTAAGTTGCAAGTTTAGGAAGAGCATATGCTCTGAATGGGTTCAAGCCTTTAGGCAGGAGGCAGGATCTTAGCAGTGCATCCTTGGAGAATGCCACCTATGTGAGGGTTACTGTGGGCCGTAGTTAAAGGAAGAGAGTCTTTTCTGAATACACTCATGAAACAGGATAAGGGTGCATGGCCTTTAAGAGAACCAACCCTGAAGATTGTACCAAGAATAACACTTTGTTGTTTCTACCGTATACTTTAACACCAAGATCTGAAGTTCAAGACGTAGTTCACTTCGTTCCTGTTAAAGTGAAAGTAAAAAACTTAGGTAGAGGTTCAAACCGGAAGATACCTATATTGAAAGTAAAGTGTGGCAGCCGAAAGATGTTTTTTAACTCTCTTTGAATCTCTTTTTCAAATTGGTAAATTCGTGAGGGATTGTTGTATTTAAAGTATATAATTACGCTTTAATTAGAAAACATATGCAATTATAATATAGAGTTAATTTGGTCTCAATTGGGAAACCAAATGGATTAGAGGGAAAGTTACGAATTCCCAAATTTGAAACAAGGAGAGTTATTGGTGAAAATTTAGTACCGCATCTAGTGTTTCTAAACTTTTGGTGGATTTATATATGAGTTCACACCCCAAGCGCTTGTAGCAATAGTAGAGAGGAGGAATGGAGGGCCACACACGTGCATGTGCGCGCGGACAGCTCTGTGTCCGGCTCCGGCACCGACTCGGGCTCGGGCTCGAGAGAGTCAATCTGATTTCGGATCTCGATACTTTTGCTGCGGGTTTCATTTGGTTGATTGATTAAATTAATCAGACAGATTAATTTGAATTCAATCACAATGGGAATCTGACTCGACCCAAACGGCATGTTTTAGCCGCGGTTTCGAAATCCAAAGAGGCGCCCGTTGGGGGGCATTTTCAGAAAATAGAAAGTACCGCGCCTTAGGGCACGCAAGCTTCTATATATTTTCATTCCCCGACGTCGTTTTCTTCACTCGCAAGAAAAATCCTCTCACACCGCCTTGGCTCTGTTTGCGTTCTTCCTCTCGCGGACGAACCCGCTTCTCTCTCTCTCTCGGTTGCAATTCTCTGAGGCGCATTCGAGGTCGATCTCGTCGGTGTGCGCAGATGAAGATCGTGTACCATCGTATCCTGGGAGTGGCTCCAGTATCCTACGCACCGGTATTGTGGGGGTGATATCCTCTCTTAGGACAGTCCATTACATGAACGCTTCGGTGACTTTTTATCTAATCTGTTTATGTTTTTGTTCGCTGCAATTCGTTTATTGATTTACCTTTCCTTGATCTCATCCTAATCTATGTTTTGGTTTTATTAACCGGTTCCTATTTGCATTATGTAATCGGATAACCAAATGGAAATGCATGATTAGCTTGACGTTAATTTGTAATGCTTTTGTTTAATTCCTTTGGATCCGTGTAATTACTGTTTAAAATGTACGTTAATGATCCTGATTTTAACACTCACCTCTCCCTTTTACTCTTGATTTATTGCATATTCGAATATCTCAATTAGAATTAATTTGTTTTGTTATAGGTTAGATGGCTGACACATATAGGTGAGATGATGTGGAATTCAGCTATGGCATATTACCTACTTTAGATAGAAGTTAAGTTACCTAAAAGAACCAACCCTCCCCCACTTATAGCGAATACTAGGGTGCATACCCGCGCTTCGCGGCGGAGACAAAATGGAATGCAAAAAACAGAGGAAGATGTTTACAAATTTAGATGCAAGGTCTATGGAAATAGATATTATCAATGATTTGTTGATCAAAACAATGAAAAATTTAAGAAGAAATCTACATATGATAGTAATTTTATTAGAAGAAAGGTTTATTAAATATTATAAGGCTTAAAACTACAAATTGTAAGAAGTAAAGAAAGATGATAGAAGCAAACTGTCGTGATTATTATCTATAAGTGTATATATTATATTACAGAAACAACTACATAAAGTTACTGTGAATAATCAACAATTGATAATTTTTTTAATCCTAAAGTGAACAGAGTTTAATAGTAATACTTTAAAGCGGCAATCTAGAAAAATTATAAAGCAGAATTTAAACATGCGTTTTTAATGGTAGGAAGAATTGTTGACTGCATGGAAGAGAAAAATAAACCTATTTTGAAAAAAAAAAGAGTGGATAAAAGATAACTGATATATAAAGGTTGGAGTTTCACTAAACAAAAGAAGAAACATAGACAAAAACATGAAGTTATTCAGTACTGTATTACAAAACGTCTTAAAGCAGTGTAAAAGTAGTAGAAATGCGGAAGTGGAAAGGGGGAGGCGGACTGCACGAAAAGGGAAGGATACCTGCATAATTGACAGAAGTAAATATTAGTATAAGAAGAAGCATATGAGTAATAAGTTTAAATAAAGCAGATATTATAGTAAAACCAAAATAAGAACATATAATAGAAAATGTGATTTGTTGGATTTTTTAATATAAATTAAGGAAAATATAACAGTAAAAATTTTTTACCCAATTTAGTCTAGACTATTTGAGTCAGTGACGGATGTGGATGGCACACTTTCTTTTTCAACACTGTAAGAGCAAAGAGAAATGAAAATGTTGAACTAATTTTATAATCTAATATAAAAATATGTAATAGATATTGCAAGAATTATATATGAAGCTTATACCTTTGACGAAACCTAGACACTTGCGGGATATTTAGGTCTATATGAAACCTACTTGAAGTGGTGCAGCATAGTATAGGATCACCTATAATAACCGAAAGTTTGTGAAATATTTAAGATAAAATTTTAAAAACTGTAAGTAATGAAGCTATTAGACAAGAAAACTAACCGCGGTAATATTTGACAGTTAAGCCAGTCAAAATAATGACAATTTTGTGGTCTCTGTCACGAAGAAGTCTTGATGGAAAATTTTCTGCAATTTTTCCCCATAAAGTAACAGGCAGTATTTTCTTGCTGTTTATGTCAAAACAGATATGATAATTAGATGGTATACGTAGGATGTGGAATATTTGGATAAAAAATAAATGAATTACAAAATACATTTTCTTTATAAAAGAACCTGTTGTTTTGGATTTTTATATTTTGCTTGGCAGGAGCACCTTCTTCGTAATAAGTCCTGTTAGTGTTGTCAATAGGAAGAAGCCACCCAATTATATCTGAAAAAGATAAGCATATATTATTTATATTAATGTTACAACTAAACAACATAAAAGTGAAATATTATTTTCACATTATATGAGTTTGTATAAGTAGTATACATACCAAAGATGTATGCATCAAAGAAGATAGGCATGGTAACATCTTCAAAATCAACAAAGAAAAATTGATGCCGTGGAATAGACAGATCTATTTCCGAATGATGTATGATATACGTTATATCCGTAAACATCAAAATCATTTCATTTGGGACAATCCTTAGCAATGTTTTATTTGGATGTGCAGTGCAGTCGACAACGGTATAAATTTCGCCTTCCTCCAGACTATGGCCAAAACAGAATCCTTTGTCCAATTCTATCAGTCCTTCGATAGGTGTTTCCTATATGAGAGTGGAAATTTGGAAGTAATTATAAAAGAAGTTGTGAAATTGTTAGCGAAATACTAACTTCAATTAATTACAATCAAGGAATAGTAGCATGTAAAATTTATTTCCTTTCGAACTAACCTTTTCGTCGATAGCAAGGAAACTTGCACGGGATGGATTGTTGGGACAACCCAAACTCGAGGAATCCCACAGACGAATTATTCTAATTTTGACTGTATAGATTTCACCCACTGTTGTAAAGTCAGAAATATATGAATATTTCATTTTAGCAAGGTGCATGAAATAAAGTAAACTAATATGAGAATAGCAAATGAGAAGATAGAATTTGTTACGAAAAAAAACAAAAGATTAAATCAAGTAAAACGTTATGACAAACAAATTGTTTTTTAAGAAAAAATTAAATCAACAGTTATGTTAAAGAATTTATACCTTTAAGCTGTATGCACGTGGGTTGAAGATTCTATGTAATACAAAGACAGAAAAAGGTTAGTAAGTGTTAGGGCAGATTAGTTAGAGCCATATTATTGTGTAAAAAATAAAATCCTTTACAATTATTAAATGGCGATAACTTTTTTAAATTTTCGTTGTCGACCAACGAAGAAGTTAACGCTAAATACAAGTAATTTAGAATATCAATCAAGAAATTTTGGAAAGTTTCCCAATACTCATACATATATTCATGTTTTATAAAGTGTACCTGAAGAAGGTATATGCTGCACTCGGCCAAAACGACTATAGAGTGAGAAAGTTATATCAAACAGTCAGACAGAATACAGAACACAGGAGTTTACAATGCATATTAGTGAGCAATTGTAACAGTACATATTAGAAGAAGAAACGGATTGTAAGTTTATTATGTCCAACAAACGTAAGTATAAATACAAAATAAGTTAAAAAAAGTATGAAAAAAAATATGAAGTAACATAGAAAAGTTTTTTTCATAAAATTGGTATATGCATATAAGAACTAAAATATGTATTTATAGATATGTTTATAATAAAAATACATTGGTTTTTTAAAAGTGGATGTACATATGCATATTAATAAGACACATGCATATTATTTTTTTTTGCGGCAAGTAAATATAAGCATGCGTAAAAAAATTATAAATGGATGAAAGCCAAAGACAATTAACGATGAATTAATTTTTTTTTCCATCGAAGTAGTATGTCAATACAAGTAAGGAATAATACATCAACAGATACGTTTACAATACTGATATTTATAAACAGAGAATATAATTTACGTGAATTGTATGTGAATGTCTTAAAAAAAATCAAAATAGTTATATTTTGTTGGTTAAAATATATATGTGACTGTAAAAGTTTTATATCATCATCGCCTCTTGGTGGTAAATAACATAAGTATTAAAGGAATGAGAATTTTTAAATTATATAAATACAGGTTAATATAAAAAAAAACGGCCGGTAGATTTAGCTGAAACTGTAACTTTATAAAAATTTTGATATCATAAACCCTAAAAAAATAAAAAAATTTGCAGCAAAAGAAACAATGTTTTGCTTCAAAAAAATTTAACAGCATAATAATTTTAAGTAAAGTTGTTAGCTTTTAAAAAAAAGATAATATTGGTGAACAGTAATTTCTTCACATTTAGCATATTATTTAACTAATGATAGTAAAAAACTTTATGTACTGTAAGAAAAAAACAGATTGCTGTTATTATTTTTTTATCTTCTTACATTGAAGAAAATAGTAAAAATACAAAGGAAAGCATATACTGTTGTATTTTTAATGAACACACAAAGTACTACAAAAAATGAGGAAATTTTAGATTAAATTCTTTAGAATAATTTTATTGTGTATATATAAAGAATGTAGTAGGAAAACTACGAAAATATATAAAATTAAGTTTGTTTTTTATATTTAAGAGAGAGTAATATAAATTACGATGTTAGAGAGTATTTAAATTAAACAAAAGATAAATTATCAAGTTACTATAATGAGGGAGGCTCAGAATAAGTTATTTGCATTGATATCAACCTGTGAGAAGTAAAAAATTTAAGAAAAATTGGATGAGTTTTTTTTTATTTCATTGTAGATTAAAGTAAAGATAACGTTGGGTATTATAAAAGTAAATAGACTGACTTTTGTGAAGAAACGAAGGGTTTTTTTTGTAGTATATTTTTATTGTAGAACAGGTAATTTCAAATAATCTAAATTAGGATTTTGAAAGCAAACAGTAGAAGAGATAGATGAAGCAACAAGAAGTATGAAGCATATAAAAAAAAGTGTCTATAACACAAACAAACGTTATATAGTATACAGAAGAAGAATGTTATTTACCTTTCAATAATACGAAGTATCTAAGGTAAGTTAATGTAAGGAAACTTCTTACTACATAGTTTACATTCAACTATTATAGGACGGAAATTAACAATCAGAACAGCAGTGAAAGAAACAATGACGACAGGGAAAATTAGCATACGAAAAGTAAGTTAAGCAATATAAGCGATAATAAAATATAGAAATTAGCAAATATCTGGTATTAATAAATGATATGTATTACATATCAAAATAATAGAGAGAAAATCTGACGTATATATCGATGTACTTTTTTTAAAAACAATACAGTTAGTTGAGAACATTAGGCAAGAAATTTAGAAAAACTTCCTAATATAAAAAAATACATCTATGTCTGAAGAAGCGTACCTGAAGAAGATCTATGTTGTAAACAGACAAAGAAACTTCAGAACGAAAGAGATATATGGAGGAGACAGAGCGGTTGCAGAACGCAGAAGTTTGAAGATATATGTCACGGGGCAATGGTATTTGAAGAAGTTTATAGCACTTGAGATACAAGTGGTAAAAAACGTGTCTTTATTTACAGCAAGTAACTGCACAGATGTCACCTATACTGTCTTTGCATGCACAAAGGATTTAATGTCTACCTGAGTGTATCTTTGCATTTATTTAAAAAGCTTGTAAAAGTGGTTAGTATAATATATCTCGGTAAACTAAAGATATGAAGTTATGAGATATACCATATGTCATATCAGTGGTAGGTTGAATTTAGTACCTTTAACTGTTTACATGTTTCTCTTATTGTTCTTGCCAGGTGGTAGATGTTGCCCTTTTATGAAAAGAGTAATCTGTATATTAAGGATGTAACAGATCAGAGCATTAAAATGTGTAATATATGCAACATCAATATTAAAAATTACTATAGTATCGAAAGAGTCTTACCTGCAAGGGTTGTTTCCTTCTTGTCAATAATGACTTTCTACAATGTTAACATATATATATATATATAAAACTGTAAATGAAGAGAAATTAGCAGGAGAAAAAATACAGCTACTTGCGTGAAGAAAATATGTAAATCGTTTATTAAGAAACACCAGCAGACACAATTATAGAGTAGCAACCACCAACAATATTTAGTAAGTACTACCTACAGTTATGTATACTTTTTGTGTCCTATGAACTCTTTAAAAAAAATCATTAATAACATATACTTAGTACTATCTGGAATCGTATACGTTCGTTCTATCATATGAAGCCTTAAAAATATTACATTATCATTATATATAAACTCTTCCACCACTTAATATGTTCAAACAGAAGCTATTCTATCCTATTTTAAACTACAAATTTTTATGTACCCATATTCGTTAACAGAAATTTTTAAAAAATTAATAAGTAAGAAAAATTTTTGTAATCAATACACCAAAACGATATCCAAGATTTTTATTTATTTAAAAAGTAGAAACCATTAAAGATGACCTACATTGAAATCCAGGTAAAATCTAATAATCACTACAAAATTTTGATTATATAAAATAAAATATACACATACCATCAAAGTAGAAAGTATAATGATATGGGAAGAAACTTACCTGTAACGTGTTCTTCTTCCTGTTAATACCAGCTCGCTGCAATTTTAAAAAAGATATATATATAGAACTATTACAATTTGAAAAAATTATCGGTAGCGGAAAAACTGATTTAGTGTATGAAAATCAGAACATAAATTACCTATTAACAAATATTAGTAAATTGAGTCATTCAATAGCAAGTAGTAATATCATATAGTCAGTATTATTTACAGCCATATATACATTATTTCTATCCTACCAACTTTTACAGTAGGTAATACTCAAAGAAAAATATTGCAAAATATATTTACCTACAAATTTATATGAAAAGATAAAACGATATCATAACTTACATATACAAGAAAATCCCTTTTACAAAAAACACCAGTAACTTCTCACATGAAGAAAACAACAGCAAAGATGAGAACAAACATCTATAAAACACGAACAATAATGCATACTAAATACAGAGAGAAGATTGTTGTTAATGGGTTATTTGGAGTCTTTGAAAGTACTGTTATATTATATATTGATAAAGGAAATATAGATAACAAAATAACAAAAAGATTAACTATAAATAAAGAAATCCCTAAACATTTTTTTCCGAAGAAGAATACTACTCATATTATAAGAAAAAACATTACTTGTCAGTAGTAACACGTAAACAGGAAAATTGAAAGAAATAGATAACAAATATCTGAAAACCTACAGTAACAAACATTAACAACATGTACTCAGTAATATCTAATACATACTACATACAGAGAGAAGATTGCTGTTAATAGGTTATTTGGAGCTTGTGGAAGTATTGCTATATTATAGATTGATAAAGGAAATATAGATAACAAAATAAAAAAAGATAAAAAAAAAAAAGAAACCTCTAAATATTTTTTTCTGAAGAAGAATACTACTCATATTATAAAAAAAAGCATTACTTGTCAGAAGTAACACGTAAGAAGAAAAACTAAAATAAATAGATAAGAAATATCTGAAAACTTACAGCAACAAACATTAATAACATGTACTCAGTAATATCTACAGCCATATATATTCTTTGGATCATACAAACTAATATAATAACTAATATTTTCAAAAAAATCAATGTTGTAAAATATAGCAATCTACAAATGTATATCAAGATATAAAACAATATCATAATATCTACTTCATATCCACACGAAAAAGCGCAACAATTAAAGATATTAAAAACTAAAAGACAGACATAATTTATTGAGCATTACAAAATTTTTGCCAGACATGGAATGAGCTATGTATACAACATCAACATTAAAAAGTAAGCAAGATTTACCCATTGATATGTTAGAAAACTTTATATAGAGCTAGATAGAATGATTTTACCTGATCCACCCTGATACAAAGAGTGATAAGCACAGATCTACATCTGTAAAGTTGTCTACTGTGTGTAATTACGTCAAGAGGTATAACTAACAATGTCTGATTTAAACAAAAAATAAAACATTCATTTGGCAACCTGTATATGTATACTATTTACACAAAAAAAGTCATTGTTCCAAAAAATTATATTTAGTATGCTTTTAGTCCAAGGAAGGTTTTTCTTTGTTTAGCGCTTCACGCTTTACCCAAACGAAGATGTTTACCTGCAAAAAATAAACGAAACTTTATACACGTATTTATAAAAATATATATATGTATACAATACAGAGAAATATAAACGCAAATGATGTATAAAAAAGTGTACATTGATCTATGTGTTTTTCTTTCAAAATTTTCAGGATCTTCGTCACCTGTATCACCCTCTCTTTTCCTTTTTAATTTTTTGTCAACAGTCACTGACGAGCTGAGTTTTTCCAATACATTTATATGTATAAAATATATTTAAACATGATTAAACGGTAAGTTAAATTTAGAAAGATATACAATATGTTGTAAATACCAACCTTTCTGGAGGACTGTGTGATCTGAGCATTTCTTTTGTTGATGTAACAGATATTGTTTCCGAAGATGTTGGTTCACAAAGACTGCCACCTACAAAATATATACCAAATGAAATGTAAGTTTGTAATACTATCAAATCAATATCTAATTGAAAATTGACTGGAATATATACCAGGAGTTTGTTGGGAGTATGATGCTGACTCAGATATTATCTTCACAACTTTAAATTGTATTTTCTTCCTAAAATCACGATATCCCAAAACTACCCTAAAATTGTAGGTTTGGCCAATCAGTCCATTGAAAATTGGAGGGAGCGTTACTTTGTCATAGTTTGGGTTTGATATAAGAGTTGAACATGTTATTCCTATAAGTTCAGCAACTAAGGAACCAAATATAAGAAATGATGTATGACCACTGCTGTCCTGAACGATTACATTCAGCTTATACCTAGGAAATTAAAGGAATGTTAGTATAGATTGAAATTTAAATAACTATAAATTAATTTACTGTAATTATTGAACTCTTTACCATGGTAAAGCGAAATCTTCAAGGTGACAACAACGATCACACCAAAACTTACTCTCAAACCTTTTTAAACCAGCTCTGCATTGGTTACATGCGTTATACCACCATCCATCAGAAGTATCAATATCAATTACTGTAGCTCTACAGCTAAACCTTATGTTCTGCATTATTAATAAAGTACAAATGAAGCTATATATAAGTATTCATATAATTTTTGTAATTCTAAATCAAAAACATGCAAGTGTAAAATGTTTATCCAAGAAAAAAATCTAAGGTACCTGGTGTACTTTTGGGTCAAGATTTTCAAGTTCCACAATTTCTTTCTTGTTATCAAACATTTCATCTGTAGGGCTCATTGTTGTAAACTGCTTATCATGCATTAGTGTAGTGATCTCAAGGGGATCAAGGCTAGCAAAAAAAATTACACAGAATATGAGATTTTTAATTAAGAAAAATTATTTCCTATATGATATAAAACTGAAGTTAAACTACATCTGACACCATTTACTTTTGTCGAAAAGAAATAACTTCAGGTATTTGAAGGTCAATGTAAAATCTTGTTGCTGAAGACGAACAAAGGCATGTTCTACCTAAGGAAAAAAAATTACTTAATAAATAAGCAATCACTATTTAGTATGTTATGTACGTTTTTTAGTAAGAACATACCCATAAAAGTTCGTACAGTCATTCCAGCGAAGACTATTATTACTGGATTGGATTTGCTTAAAATAATGTTCTCTGGAAACACTTCAGCTATCTTTCCCCATAAAGTCACCAATAACTTCCTTTCACTATTGAAATAAAGTCATTAAATTTTTAACAGAAACATAATGTTTAGTATATATTTACTCAACCCAAATTTAATAAAATGAAAAAATGGTAATACAAACCTTAAGTCTTGTATTTCTAAATTTTTCTTTTGAGCCAATTTTTCTTTCACATACGTATCACCAATTCTACTCACAGAGAGTACATGTCCAATAACATCTTGAAGATTTGAATAATAGTCATATTTTCTGTTGAATATAAAAGAATTATAGAAAAAACATAAAATTGTACATACCAGTTAACTGAGTATCTTTGTACACTCTTCTTCCAACTTCATCAAAATCAACAAAGAAGAACTTGTGTTGTGAGATATTATCAATGGTTTCATTAATGTGATTGAGCATGGTTGTTCTCGTAAATCTTAACATCAATTCGTTTGGAACAACTCTAAAGCTTGGCTTATTTGGACAAACAACAAATTTTGAGATTTTGTAAACATGACCTTCATGTAGCCGATGTTGGAAGTAACTTATATCTTGTGATCTTATAGTCCCCTGCACTGCTGTATCCTAAAAAAAAATGTGGTTAGCGGAAGAATGAAATATTATATTCTCATTCACGTACAATCATTTATATTGAAATATTAAAGCTCTTGAATTCCCTCTTTTACAATTGGTTTTTAAACACAATTAGTATATGTAAATGATAAAATATATATGATATTACTATCATAAAATATCAAAGAGAACAGTGATTATAAAAACTAAACAGAAAAGACGCAATTCATATTAAATTACTTTAATAAAGAGATAAACCTTTTAGACATTAAAATTTTTTAAAAGTATGTTGTAGTAATTTATTTCTCAAGAGTAACATTCATTTATCGTAAATCTGAAAATATGTCTGTACATGGATTATGGAGAAAATGATAGAGTAAAACGTATTAAATGAATGGTTTTTTTAAACACATACATTTTAAAGTACACAAACAGGAAGACATATTTTATTCGAAAAAAAATAATGTTCTTGTGTTGCCAAAAATCTGCAGTAGAAAGTATTTTTTTTTGTTATATAGAAAAATATCTTTGTGATTTTTTTTATCTAATAAATTACATGTATACGAAAGAAATGCTCAAAATAAATCACTGTTGCTAGTTAGTCAATAATAATAGCATAAAACATCTAATACATACCGTTTCATCAACAACCACGAAATCCATGCTTATGAGTTCATTGTCAAGCTTAGGGTTGAAGGAATGCCAAATTCGTACAAAACGAACTCTTATTGTAAATTGATCTTTAGACAGCGTTAGTAGCGAAAGATTCTGGTATTCCATCTCTGAGATTAACCTACAACAATAAAGCGTAACAGTTAATAGAATAAATGGATGTCACAATGAAAGGTAATTTAAAGGAAGGGAAAAGGCATTTATGCCTAACCACAAGAACATACAACCTATATTCATCTATATACAAACAAAAGAAATAAACGAACCTTCTATTATTATTATTCTTTTATATCAATCCCAAATAGGGCAAATCATTTTATAAATTTCAATGGAAACTAAACAAACAACAATTTCGTCACAGTTTTTTAAAAAAAAAATTCTATTATCAATCTATACAATTGCATTAAGGAATGTTATCAAAAACTTCCGTGTACACAATATTACGAGTATATCCATGAAAGTTGTCAGCATCATCAACTATAAAAATTTTTAAACCACTTCTAGATGTAACACGTGATATAGCAACATAAAGTTGACCATGGCAAAATACCGGTACAGGAAGATATAATCCTATTTTCTTTAGAGTTTGACCTTGACTTTTATTAATTGTCATGGCATAACAAATTCTAACTGGAAATTGTTTTCTATGTAAAATAAACGGCCATTTTGTTTCCTTTACACAAACCTTTACTTCAAATATAATTCTGGGGATATAAACTTTGTGGCCTCTATTACTTCCAGTTATTATTGTACCTTCTATAATTTTTGTTGTTAATTGGTTAACAATCAATCTTGTTCCATTACACAAACCGTTACTTTGATCAAGATTTCGTAATAACATTATTGGAGATCCAATCTTTAATTTTAAAATATGATTCGGAACACCATTAAATCTTAAGGAATTTAGGAATTCAACTGGATAAAGCAGATCAGCATCAATCTGACTTTTTGAAGCTTTACTTAATGAATCAGAACTCATGTAAATTTTTTCTTCGGTTGGTACCAATGATAACATGTATTCATTAATATCGTCTACTGCATGATTTGTTGGTGTCACAATAGAACGATCACTGAGATATTGTTCATTATCAAATTTATTAAGGAAATCTTCATAAATAATCAACGAAAATGATTCAATGTTTGCATTTGATGAAGTATAGAGTAAGTCACTCGGAATTTTCACCCATGTTTCTTCATCTTCTTCTTCATTCTTCTTAATCATTGGTATTATACCACAACCAATTTCTAAAATCCATTTTTCAAAATCTCTTTCTACTGTTTCATAAATATCATCTGAAATTTGATTACAATGTAGACGCATATTTGTCGTTAACCTAAATATCTTACATTCTTCCCACAATGTAGACCTATTAATTGAAGCATTAACAATGTCAACACGACTTCCATTGGTAAGAACAGGTAAAATTTGTTTGAAATCGCCGCCTAGTAAAACTGTAATTCCTCCAAAAAGTTGTTTATTTCTATTTTCTACATCAGAAGGAATAATATCTTGTAAAGTTCGATTTAATGCTTCAAAACAAAATCTATGATTCATTGGAGCTTCATCCCAGATAATTAACTTGGTCTTCTCAAGTAGCTTAGACAAATGTGTTCCTCTTTTTATTTGACATGTTGAATTTTCATCTAAGTTCAGTGGAATCTTAAATCGAGAATGTGCAGTTCTACCACCTGGTAAAAGCAATGAAGCTATACCAGACGAAGCGACTGCAAGAACTATTTTCCCTTCACTTCGTAATTTTGCCATAATTGTATTCCATAGAAAAGTTTTTCCAGTACCTCCATGGCCATAAACAAAATATAATCCTCCACGATCACTTGCAACAGATTTCATTACTGAATCATAAATTATACGTTGTTCTACATTTAAACAACATATATTACGATGATATTCATTTATAAGATCAATTGGGTTGTAATTCATTTCTTCCACTATTAACCTGTTGTTGTTAACACCAACAACCAACCTATCATTTATTTGAATATTGAAATCTGACAAAGACATTGAATTTTCATTTAGAATTTTTTCAATTTGGGCCAATGCATAGACCTTTCTTTCTTTTTCATATCCATGTTTATCAAAATTTTCCAAAGTATCTCTATAAATGTATTCGTAATCCTCCGATAGTACACTCCAACAACTATTCCATAAATTTAACGGATCACCAACTTTAGAATGTATTAATAAAGTCGCAAACAAATGTCTCATAGCATTAGCAGTTGCCCACTGTGATGCATCTTCTATTGAAGCATACCATTCTTTATCATCTCCTAATAAACCCAGAGCATTACATGCATCTTGGTAACTCTCATAAAGAACACCATTGATCGTTCTAATATCTTCAAAGTTTCTAGGTCCTTTAACAATATTGAGCAACATTCGCATATAATATAATTCTCCAGCATTGGGATGAACATAAGAAATTCTTCCTATACATCTACCTTGTTTTCTTTGTGTCCATATTCGTGTTGTATTATTCCACACCCAATATCTAGGGAATTCTGTATAAATAAGTTGTCTTGCTTCTGGGTAGTATTCATTTGTATTCATCCAAGAAGTAAACATAGTAACTTTCGCATGTCCTCTACTTAGAATATCCTCTAATCGTTCATGTTCTGAAAAAGTAATAATATTTTTAAAAGGTAGGTGGATTGTAAGCCTTTCTACAGAAGGATCTCGAAATTGTATAGGAAACTGTAGAATTCTCCACATTGCTTCATATGATGATATGTACCTACAATCCAAATATTCTTTTATTTCATCTACATGTTCTTGATTAAAGTTTGACTCTTTATTATTTTCAACACAGTTTTGAACAATAACAGGAATTCTATCAGGTCCTTTGTTAATATATTTAAATAAATATTTGATAGCTCGAGATTGATTACACCATTCAACATTAATATGTGCTTGATATCTGACAATCAAATTTCTATTGTAAGGAACTATGTACCTATTGTCAAATATAATATCATTTTTTATGAAATTTTTTCCATTATCTCTTCTTCTGTAGGTAACATAGCCATTTTCATCTATAGTTGTTTCGTTGTTAAACATCTTTGGGAAGAACTTAGAGCACCTTCCATTCTTCATACATGGAGATTTCTTATTAAGAAGTCCACATGGACCATGAAGCATAAATTGAGCAACAGTATTATATCCTATAGGATCATTATCTTTAGATGGTAATTCAGCTGTTATTATAGAATCTATAAATGTCTTACTCTCTAAAAGATTTCTTTGCTGCCAGATCAATATATGAGCATGAGGTAAACCTCTTTTCTGAAATTCTATTGTATATAAAATAGCAATAATTTTCTCGAATTCTTTCATTTTTTTAATGTAAGTTATGAGATCGTTAAGTTTAATTTTAAATACTCTAGTAACAATATCAGGTCGATCTTCAGGTTTTTGACCAGGTATGATATCTAATGCTCTTTTTATTTCCTTCCATTTTGCATTACATGTAAAGGTCAAGAATAAGTTAGGGTGACCGAAAGCCCTACAAATCCCCATAGCATCTTGGTAATTTTGCATCATATATCGAGGACCTCCAGTAAAACTTGCTGGTAAAATAATGCGCTTTCCAATTGACTTTCCATCAGTATCACCTTTATCAATAGCATCTCTTACACCTTGATAAATTTCAGATCGCAATTCTTTTTGATTTTGTCGAATATAAAACAGTCTATCTTCTTCAATACAACAATAAGCATCCACAATATACTGTTGTAGCAGACGGCCACCTCTAATAAGTGTTCCACCATCAATATGTCGTTGTTGTAATCGATAACAGTAAAATTCCCTCATGGTCAATCGTTCACGAATGTTACTTCTTCCCCTACTATCAGACACATGCTTCATACCAATATGAAAACCATCTTCACCATATGGAAAAAGCAATGGATATTGCATTGCCATAAAAGAAGGATGAAATTCATTAATCCTTTGCAACTTTCCGTTTTTTAATTCAACTATAATATCTCGATTTCTACCCGAACTGCCAAAATAACCAACAACTAAAGCAGCAATTTCAGATACTGTTGGAATATTATATTGTAAATTACTTTCGTTTCTTACAGAATGGATACGTAAATGTAACAATTCATCTGATACATTAGCTAAACGATCTTTAATACTTCTAAAAACCTTGACAATCACATTTATCTCGTCTAACATTTTCTGTAAACCTTCAATAATATTACGATCTAAATCATTAGCTTCAGTAGTATTACATAATGCCCGAATTCTGTTAGCAACTTCGTTTTCAGTATCATAAATATAGAGTTGTGCAAACCTAGGAATTTCACCAACATTTGGTAACAATGATCCTATACGATGATAATTTTGGCCAGACACACGGAATATATAAGGTCCAGGTCGATTATTTATTTGATAATCAATTTTCACACCAATAGATGTAAAGGAGAACATGGAGTTATATATTCTGATTTTTTCTGTAAATTTCTTTGCTGTATATCCTCTTTCATGATTTAGTAACATCTCAAGATAAGATGGTGTAGGAGGTAAAGGTTTTAACGCAATCTTCCCTCTAGCACAGCATAAAGAGAAAATAGGCTTTGTTGTTCTTCGCGATTTAATAAGACACTCATCAAGCCAAAATATAGCCCCACAGTATTCGCAAGTACAATCTGGATAACCCAAATCAGGTACTGCATTCAAAAGTAATATATGTAATAGTATGAATAAATAGGAGAAACAACAAAAGAATAATCAAACCGACTAAAAAACTAACCTTCAAGTAATTCGGCTGGACTATTGTCTACAGCATCTTCCATAGGCAAACAATCAATTAATGATCTTCTAACTTTGGAAGGTTTATGTGATCTAGAAGATTCACCTATTTCAAGAATTCTCACATCATATTTAACTCTTCTTTTTCTTTTTTTCGTACGTATTATATCCATACGTCTCTGCCTATTTATCTTACAAACTTCTCTTAAGACAACTGCATTATCAGTATTATTCACATCCATCTATCTTCTTCTTATCATATAAATTCCGCTACTACCTAATATGTTCAAGCAGAAGCTACTGACACTGTATGCTATACTGACCTACAAATGTCCATGTATAAAGATGCTGTTAACAAAAGGGAAAAAAAAAAGAAGAAAATTTTTAAGGCATACATCGAGCAGATATTAAACATTTATATTTATTTAAAAAACGGAAACAGTTGAAGACGAGCTACATTGAATGCCAACTAAGATTTAACGATCTATACAAAATTATCAGTAAATCAACCAAAGTAAACACATAACATCAACAATAGAAAGTATAATGATATGGACAGAAACTTACCTGTAAATTGTTTGTCTCCCTGTCAATATTAGGCCACTGCAATTTCAAAAAAGATATACACAGAACTATTACAAATTGGGAAATTAGAAATACGGGGGAAATGGTTTTTTTTTTATAAAGCGAAACATAAGTTGGCAAAAAGAAAAAATATCAAGAACTCGGATCATTGAATAGCAAGCATGAATAACGTATATTCAATACTACCTGTAGCCATATATATTCTTCATCAATACAATTTCAAGAAAGATATTTACAGTAATATTACAATTTGGGAAATTAGAAACAGGGGAAAAATGTATTTTTTTTATGTAAATCAAAACATAAGTTGCCTACCAAGAAACAACAATAACTTGGATCATTCAATACCAAGCATTATTAACGTATATTCAGTACTACCTGTGGTCATATATATTCTTTCTATGCTACCAAATCTTTCAGGACGTAATACTCAAAGACAAAATGATGTACAATATACTAACGCACAAAAGTATATCAAAATATAAAACGATACCATAACATACATGAAGAATAAATTCCCTTTTACAGAAAGAAGAAATAATTTAAAAATGAAAACAATAAAGAGTAAGACAAAATTTAGCAAATATTACTGAATTTTGGTCATACATAAAATAAATTATATACGTAACATCAACGTAAAAAAATAAAACAATATGAAAAGAGCCTTAACTGTATTGCTTTTCTTATTCAAAACAATATCCTCTCTCTGCAGTGTCAAAAAAATGTATATGTATATATATATACACGTATACAACTATCTACATGCATATATGTTCTTCGTATAATACCGACTATCATAGTAACTACCTACAAATACATACAAACACATAAAATGATATTATAACATCCAACACTTAAAAACTTCCTTTCGAAAAAACAGGCAATCAGAGATCAGAGCAAACATCTAGCATCTATAAAGAAAATGACATATTACATACTGTAAAATTTTATATCCCTATCAAAACATCAGCAATTAAAGACCTTACACATTTAAAATCAAACACAATCTATTGAACATTAAGACAGTTTATTCATACGTAAAATGACCTATATATACAACATCAACATTAGAAAGTAATGTAGTATGAAAAAAACCTTACTTGCAACAGTTCTTTTTCTTCTCATCAATAGCGTCTTTCTACAAAGTTAACACATATACACATATACAACATCAACATTTTAAAATACTATAGTACGGAAAGAATATTACCTATAAGGATTTTTTTTCTTCCTATCAATAACGACTTTCTACAGTATTAACATATATATATATAGAACTATAAAAAAAGAGAAAACAACAGGAGCAAAAAAACAGCTACTCGTGTAAAACCAGTATGTAAATCGTTTACTAACAAATATCAGCAGAGACAATAATGCAGTAGCAACGACCAACAATACTTATTAAGTACTATTTACATACATGTGTAATTTTTGTATCCTACGAACTCTTTATAGCAACAACCATTAATAACATATACTCAGTGCTATCTGCAGGCATACATCTTCCTTATATCATACAAACTCTTAAAAATATTACATTATCAGTACATATAAACCATTCAGCCACCTAATATATTCAAACGGAAGCTAGTACATACTATCCTAAACTACAAATGTCCATGTACTCATATTCGTTAACAAAGACTTAAGAAAAAGCTAGCAACAGCAAAAAGTGTTTATAAGACATAAATCGAGAAAATATTCAACATTTTATTTATTTAAAAAGCATAAACCATTAAAGATGACCTACATCGAAGTCTAGATAAAATGTAATGATAAA
Source organism: Ottelia alismoides (assembly GCA_037367405.1). Classification (NCBI taxonomy): domain Eukaryota; kingdom Viridiplantae; phylum Streptophyta; class Magnoliopsida; order Alismatales; family Hydrocharitaceae; genus Ottelia; species Ottelia alismoides. The sequence goes on along the minus strand of JAZKJV010003955.1, from coordinate 394,998 downwards.
TACAAAATGTTGTTTACATAAAATAAAATTTACGCATAACATCAAAGTAAAAAGTATAATGATATGAGAAGAAGGTTACCTGTAACTTTTTTTTCTTCCTGTCAATATTAAACCCCTGCAATTTTAATAAAGATCTATATAGAACTATTACAATTTGAGAAATTACCATTACGTGGAAAAATGATTTATTATATGCAAATCAGAACATAAATTGCCTAATAAGAAGCATCAGTAAATCAAAGTATTCAATAGCAAATATTAATAACATATATTTAGTGTTATTTGTAGCTATATATATATATATATATTCTTTCTATTCTACCAACTCCTACAGTAATTAATACTAAAAGAAAAAGTATTGTAAAATATACTCACATACAAAGGTATAAAAGAAGATAAGACGACATCATAACATACAGCTACAAAAAAATCCCTTCAAAAAAAAGCAACAGCAACTTCTCACATGAAGAAAACAACAACAAATAACAGAACAAACATATATAAAATATAAACAAAAATACATACTATATACACAAAGAAGATTGCCATCAATGGATTAGCTGGAACTTTTGAAAGTAATGTTATATTATAAACTGGTAAGGAAAATATAGGTAACAAAATTAAAAAATATATAAAATATAAATAAAGGAACCCACAAATATTTTTTTCCCCGAAGAAGAATACAACTCATATTATAACTAAGACCATTACTTGTCAGAAGTAAGAGACAAAAAGAAAGTTTAAAATAAACAGACAACAAATATCTAAAAATTTACATCTACAACTATTAATAACATGTACTCAATGATATTTGCAGTCATATATGTTCTTTCTATCATACAAACTCGTATCATAACTAATACATTCAATAAAATCGTTGTTGTAAAATATAGCAATATACAAATACATATCAAAATATAAAATCATATCATAAAATCTACTACTAATAAAACCTTCTTTTAAAAAAATAAAAAAATAAGAAACAGAAGCAAACATCTAGTAGATATCAAGAAAATGATATATCACGTACTGTCAAGGAAAATATAAAATCATACCATAACATCCACTACCAATAAACCCCTACTGACAAAAAAAGTAAACAAAATAAACAGAGATTAAAACGAACATCTAGCAAACGTATAGAAAGTTAAATATTAAATACTGTAGAGAAAGTTACCTTCAAAGTTTATTCCGCACATTTGTCAATATCGATCCCTTATAAGTTAATATACATAGGAAAAAACAGCAGTTAAAAATGTTAGTAAACATTTAAAACTAAACAGAGTTTAGTAAGAATCAATGAATTTCGGTCATGCATAAAATAAACCATACGTACAACATAAACATAGGAAAAGTACCATACTATGAAAAAAACCTTACCTGTAACGTTTTTTTCCTTTCTATCAATACTAACAAACTGCAAGAAATAGATGTTATCTAAAAAAACAATATGTAAATTGATTACTAACAAACATCAATAGACACATTCATACAGTAGGAAAAATTGCTAATACCTATCCAGTACTGTCTAGAACCACATATATTCTTCGTATCATACCAACTCTCATAGTAGATACATAGAGAAACATAAAACTATATCATAACATCGATTACAAAGAAACAGAGATTACAGCAAGCATCTAACAGATATCAAAGAAATGATATATTACATACTGTCAAATTCTATACCCATAGGAAAATGCCAAAAATTAAAGGTTATATACATTGGAAAACAGTCAAAAGTTACTGAGCATTAAGGATTTTTTGTCAAACATCAAATGAACTATGCCTACAACAACAACATAAAAAAATACTATAGCATCAAATGAATCACACATGTAAATTTATTTCTTCCTATCAATAGCGAGCCGGTACAACACCAACACACACACACGTATATATCTAGATCTATTTAAAATCCGAAACTGACAGAACGAAAAAACATAAATATTGCCTAAAAAAAATATATAAATGGTTTACCAACAAACTTGAACAGACGCAGCCACACAGTACCAACGTTTAATACCATGTAGTAAGTACTAACTAACAAACTGCAAAAAATAGATATTATCTAAAAAAACAATATGTAAATTGATTACTAACAAACATCAATAGACACATTCATACAGCAGGAAAAATTACTAATACCTATCCAGTACTGTCTAGAACCACATATGTTCTTCGTATCATACCAACTCTCATAGTAGATACATAGAGAAACATAAAACTATATCATAACATCGATTACAAACAAACCCCCTGCAAAAAAATTTCAGTAATCTATCTAAAGTAAATGAACAGTAGGAAAAAGTACTAATATATATCCAGTCCTATCTCGAACCCCATATGTTCTTCGTATCATACCAACTCTTATAGTAGATACATAGAGAAACATAAAACTATATCATAACATCGACTACAAAGAAACCCCCTGAAAAAAAAATTCAGTAATCTACCTAAAGTAAATGAAAGAAACGGAGATTACAGCAAGCATCTAGCAGATATCAAAGAAATAATATACTACATACTATCAAATTCTATACCCATAGGGAAATGAAAAAAATTAAAGGTTATATACATTGAGAAACAGTCAAAAGTTACTGAGCATTAAGGATTTTTTGTCAAACATCAAATGAACTATGCCTACAACAACAACATAAAAAAATACTATAGCATCAAATGAATCACACCTGTAAATTTACTTCTTCCTATCAATAGCGAGCCAGTACAACACCAACACACACACACGTATATATCTAGATCTATTTAAAATCCGAAACTGTCAGAACGAAAAAACTTAAATATTGCCTCAAAAACACTATATAAATGGTTTACCAACAAACTTCGACAGACACAGCCATACAGTACCAACGATTAATAACATCCAGTAAGTACTACAGACAACCATATATGCTATTCATATCATAACAATTCGTACAATAACGCACATATATTGAATCGATGTCATAAAACATAACGACCTACAAATACATAAGAAAACACAAAATGATATCATAACATCCACTGAAAAGAAACCCCCTTTATCAAGAAGAATTAATAACCTATTTAAAGTAAACAAAAGAAACAAAGATGAGCGAAAGTTAATCAGATAAAATATGCCTAACCTATCAAAATTACAATCAGTCTGAATAAGAAGACCAGAAGCCCTAAATAGTTTTTACTGGACGAAGAAGTTTCGTCACATCATAAGAAAAGCAATAAGCAAAACCATATCAAAGAAAGCAGGATGGAATTATAATAGACATTAAAAAAACAGTGGATACAACAACGTATAATAAACAAACAAACAAATATCGAATGGTCTTAAAGGGGGAACATGAAGAACAGCAAAGTAAAGAAGGAAAGAGCTGTCACCGCATTACCTTTCCAGAAGCCCTTATAATTTTATAAACAACGCATGCGTAAGGACAACATAATCAGGTAAGACATGAGTAAAAGGAAGCCTAAATAAATTATTTCAAGAAGAATCTTCGTCACATCCTACGAAACATCAGTAAATCACATAAAAGGAGCGAAGAACAAACAGCGCACGACCTCCAAATAAACGATCGTCAGAGAAAAGCGACGGCGGAAAAGTCGATACCATACTAAACAGGAAAAAGCAATAGAGAGAAGAAACCATACCTAAGCAGCACATGTATAGGAAAATAAGAAGAAGAAACCGTTATCCAGAAGGAAGCCGACCTTCTCTACATGCAGAAAACGAAGACCGCAATCGGAAAGACGTAGGAGATAGTCGAAAGAGAACGCCAGCATCACCTGCAGAAGAAGAGGCAAGAAGACGAAGAGACACCGGGCAAAGAAGGAAGCCCCGAGCAGAGAGAAGTGAATGAGAGAATAAGCATCGCAGGGAGGGAATCGCCGAGAAACCCAACCGCCACAAAGAAACCCTCGTTTCGCCAGGTGTTGGCGAAACTTCGGGAAGGCGAAGAGGCCTCGGCCATGTGGCAGAACTGAGGAAAGGAATTAGGGCGAAGTAGCAATCGGCGAATACCAACGGGGGGGAGGGGGGAAGGGGGGGGGGAATTGGGGGGAAGAAACGGAACGACACGTGGCAGACGCGTGGGATGAAACCCAGTAATAGTTATAGTATAGATTATCAATTCCGGGATTTCGACATTTCATAATGCAAACGGTATCAAGATGGTCGTAATGCACCATTCCCACAAGTTTGATACATGAATAATAAAATCAAATCGTCCATCACACATTTCGTGTAAATAAATGGTCAATTGCAATGCAAATCGCAAGTTGAATTACATGGATTTAGGGGTGTAAACAGATTGAACTTGAGCGAACCTATAATTTTTTGATTTGGTTCTTTTATTTAATCGAGCCTAAACCTGTGTTCAGGTTCGGTTCGTTTACTTTCTCATCGAATCCAAATCGAACCTCTATTTAATCGAATCGAACCTAAACGAATATCGAACTTGAGAATTCTCTAATGAGAGGGATTGAAAAGAAAAAAACGGAAATACATATTTATGTCTATAATTAGAATAAATATTTATTCAGTTTTTTTCTTTATCTAACTATTTTTCATTAAAAAATAGATTAATAAGGGTTCGTCTCTTTGAAAAAATATATAATTATAATATATTTTTAATTCTGAGAATAAGGAATAATGCAGGGATAAGCGATAAGTAAGATTTACACTTGTCCCATTGAGATTTGAGGATAAAGAAGGGAAAAGTACCACAAATAGATGATGGATGTTGTAGCCAGGATGTGACCATTTATTTTGAGATAGATTATACAGAGAAAAAATATACTTATCCCGTAAATATATACTTATCTCCATACAAATCCATTTATCTAGAAATAAGGTCCCCTTATGCAAATAAGAATGTGTGTGTGTGGGTGTGTGTATGTGGGTGTCTGTTTATTTCTGAATCTAACTTTTAACGATCCAAATTTGAGCGAATATCGGAGAGAATTTTTTGACACCACTACATGGGTTAAAAAAATACTTGACATCCACCAGCTTGTTTCTATTCCGTACTGGCAATATCTTTCTTACATCCAAGCTTCTCTCCTCTTCGAGCCTAGCTTGATTCTTTTGTCGTTCCATTCAATTTTTGCATCACATCATTTTGAAATGTAAAAATCTGATATTTTATATTAGAGTTTTTATCTTGTGTGCCCTTGTGAGATATTATTATATCAGTTATGCCCCTCTTTTTTTGAGAATGACAATTGTGCCCCCGACTTCTTGTCGTTCTATCACTTCTGCCCCTCAGGTTGTTTGTCGTCCATCCCCAACGCAAACGAACATTAATTTTGAGAACACAAAAGAAACTAAACCAAAAAAATAGGTTAGAAAGGCCCTCCCCCCACCCCACCCCCCTCCTCCCCAACCTCCATCGCCCCCTGCTCTCCTCCACCCTCCTCCGACGCTGCCCCTCCTCCAACTCCCCAACCACTTCTGCCCGCTCCTCCCACTCCCCAGTCTCCTCCCCCTCCCCAGCCACCTTAGCCCCCAACTCATCCCCCTCCCCCCTCCTCCGCCCCAGTCTCTTCCTCCTCCACCTCCTCCCCTCTGCCTAAAGATCAGATTTTTTTCGAGGTTTGGGGGTAGAGGGAGTTGATCTGATCGGTGGATCATGTGGGATGGTACTGATCTATTTGGTCGGTGGATGCAGCGATTCAACGACAACCGTCGACATCTCCGACAAGGCTCATCCCATCTTCCAGCGCTCCCATTTAATCTCCATGTTGCGAACCCATCTATATCCGCATTAAGCAAGATGGACGAAGGAGGGGCTGGAAAGCGTGGGACAGCGTAGGGGCCAGAGGATGGGTGGGGAAAGTTTGTAGACAATTATGCCCCCCTTAACCTGACCATGATTTGAAAAAATCATGGTCAAGTTCAAAGGGCACACGTGATAGAATAAGAAATCGATGGCACAATTAATATTTTAAAAAAGAGGGGTACAATGGATATTGCAATATCTCATAGGGACACAACTAATAAAAACCCCTCTTTATATTATTGGGTTAGAAAGCTTACAAGAATCGTGTTCCTGCGTGTACCAAAATAAATTAAATAAAATAACATCAATCCTTTCTACGTAAACATATTCCGTAGGAAATATCCCTTCCATTTTGGACATTGTAAAACATCCTACAAATAGATTGGATGATTGGATGACCGTTTAGAAAGGCTACACGAAAAGTAGAACCGTCCCTACAAATAGATTGGAGGAAAAACTACATGATGAATACAGCCACTACTATTAATAAGTGATAACCAAAACCCCTCCAAATATAGGTCACATAACCATAATATTCACAGAGTGAGTGAGTTACAAGAGTGCAAGATCGCTGCTTCACCGTATAGGACCGACATTTTAGATGGTTGTCACTTGTCAACAAATCTAATTGAACCTAAAGCCAACAAAAAATTAGGACCAATCTTTCCTAATAACAGCTTTTAAGTGTAAGCCCAAGGTGTTATTACATGGGCCAAAGAAATATTACATCCATTTAATTACATATCCACTAATACTGATGGTTGCATACTCAATTACGTTAGGAATAGAGTTCTTAACGAGGTACTCTGTTACTCTTTCCAGTTTCTGCATTTGAGATTTGTTCGAGAACTTGAAGTTGCTCTTGGAAACTCTCCAATGAAGAAAATGCTTCTTTTAACCAACCTCAAGCCGAGGGAAGGGAGAGCCTGGGAGGTGACAGCACGAGATGGAGGTGGTAAAGGAGAAGCACAGATCATGGGAGGCGGACGGACCCGCAAGAGGGGATGGGAGCCGACTAAGAGCATTGGCATTTCAAAAACAAAAGAAATAGCCTCTAAACTTTCCGAGCTTCAAGTCAGTTGCTTGCTTTATTTGGGACAAGAAAGGGGGCCTCGAGGCTCAACGCCAGAAATAAAAATGAGATTAGGCTCCAATGGTCACAAATCTAGTATGACAGCCTCCCAAAGAGAAAAAATGGAAGTAAAGAATTAATCTTCAGATGGCACATAACATGGGTAGCCCACCCATCCATGCAAGTAACGGCTAACAAGAGTCTTCAAGGGAATAAATGCACAAATGTGTTTTAAGCTGCAGATTCCTTTGCAATTTTATCCGCCTTGGCGATGACTTCCTCGATGCCACCAACCATGTAAAATGACTGCTCTGGCAGGTCATCATATTTACCGTCCAGAACACCCTGTCAACCACGACAAGGGAAAACAATTGTGACAAATTAAAGAAAAAAACTGATCCAAAAGAAAATAATGTGAGTATAAGACGCAGAGACTAATCCTTTGAATTATTGCAAAAACATAGCACGCAAACGAGGGAATAACTTTTATGCACACAAACGCACACCCACAAGTTCACACACATAATATGCATACATATATAAAAGAAAAGGTGTCACGTCCAGGTCAGAATCAGATCACTACAAGGTTCTTCAACGCAAAAAGGAAAACAAGAGAAAATAATTGTCACGTTATAGTCTTTAACACATGTTTTTGACAATTTAAAACCTGAGTGTGTTCGGTTTCTTATAAGTGGGAAAAAGAGGCAGCAGACGAAAAAACTGGATAAGAACAAATATGAAATTTTTTACCTCTTTTTTTTTAGTGGACGGACTTCGACAAAACACCATCCATAAGAGAGATAGTGCAGCGCATGAAGAAAAAGATGGATTGGCCAACAAACAAGGTTTTTTTTACAATTATCATATAAGAAACAAGATACAGTAAAAAGTGTGGTAGTTCAAAATTTAAATAGTTTAAGAAAAAATCAGACTAAGGTCTCTATCTTGTGTCCGAGCTCAAAAAGAAAACATTCCAAAATGAAATGCTATATAGGCAGTATGTTTTATTCCATGCTTTAGTAACATTTAACAGGCAACAAACAGTGACATTTGTATTTGAAAATTGAAATAATTCAAGAAAAAAATTGTTGTCTCCCCTTTTCATCGATTTTTCGGGGGAAAACATTGATCTTTTGTACGTTGAATTTAAATTATTACTTCAAAATAAACAACATTCTTTCTAGTTATCTTAGAGGTACCAAATTAAGACTATGTAATCACAAAATTGAATCACATCGTTACTTCAAGATAAACAACATTCTTTCTATTTATCTTCCTAAATATCATTGTGACATAACACAAAATAGGATCACGTCATTATCAAGGTGACAAAACAAAATTGGATCACGTCACTACGTCAAAATAAACAACATTCTTTCTATTTATCTTCCTAAATATCATTGTGACATATGACCACAAAATAGGATCACGTCATTATCAAAGTGACAAAAGTCCATATTCAGCATGGGATCATTGGATAAAGAATATATGATATTCAGTGAACAGTCCGGAATAACATATTTTTGTTTTTTCTACTATTTATGTTCAAGTATTTATTATATATGTGTATTTTTCTGGGGAAGGGAATGTCAAGCTCAGCTGGTGGCAAATACCTATTTGATAGATTTCTCAGCATTAGATCAAAGCTCTTGATGTAGGACATGTGAGTCCACGACGAGCTATTATGTAATAAATGTTATTGCAAATCATTCCCTGATGTGAAATGAAGAATAACTAATTGCATAATAGGTCACTTAGTACAATTAGGGTTATGTACCATGGCCTTCTTAATGATCATACAGTTGTTGATTCAATTGTTTAATCATAGAGGCGTGTGCTTGAATGAATATCTGAATAGTTAGATTGATGACTCATCAAGCACCATCAAATGATTATTAAGAGATGATCTCCAGTCTGAGTAGGAGATGGCAATCCTTTCTCTATTGGTTGATATCTGACCGATCTCTTGATGCAGGTCCTCTACGTAGGAATAGAGATTCGGAGGTGTCATATTAGTTAAGTTAAAGAGTTAACTTAACAAGATCAAGATAACCAAGACCTATGTCGTATGTTGTCACGATATAAGCTTGCATCCTCTGACAGGAGACAAATGTGTTGTTATATGTCTGAGTATGTACATTTGACAGACCGCTAGGTTAATGGCCTAATCAAGGTCTATACATCGATGAGCTGATGTGCATACAAGGACATATAAGTAAAATACGATCTCTCAAAGGGATCATACAGGTTCACTTGTGAATCGGAAGACATGAGCTCACTCATGAGATATTGGGATCCAATCAAATTCCATGCATGGTCGTCTTGCTTTGGAAGCATGATAAGAATTTGTAGGTATGATAAATGTTTTTGGAAAGAATATGATACCAACTTCCAATGATCAAATGAGAAACTTAATGATAAAACCATGACAGAGACAGTCTAAAAAGAGATCTAAAACTTCGGGTTTGTTCTAGATCTTCCGGTATGCAGGATGTACAGGTATTAGAAATACCAGAGGGTGATGTGATCATAAACGATAGTATAACCATGACGCTTCCATTCCGAGGGAGTGATGAAACAGGTCTGGATTTTAGTGACTCCTCTCAGTAAAGAAGTGATCTATTCTTAGTCCAAATATTGGACATTGATCTGAATGTGATTCAGATGCAATGAGAAGATTAGATCTACGACATTGATTTAATCAAGCATCTAAGAGAGGTCCTCGAGATCTGGATTTGAGATATAATCTCAATATCCAACTCACTATGCGTGGAACGTACAATCGTCGTGTCCTTATCTCCAAGTATCCGTAGAGAAAGCGTGTTATTCTTGAAAGAGTTCAAGATTAATTCCATAGATGAATTATGCATCTGAGCATTGAGATATTGATAATTAAATGTGATTTAATTATCATGAATAATGTGAATATGATTCATATTATTTAAATACATGAGAATGATGGTCCAAGATAATTAAATGTGATTTAATTATCAAGAATATGGATAATGTGGATAGTACTATCCATATTATTTATATATATTATAAATGTGATTTATAATATATTAGATAGAGATATAGTTGTAAATAGTATTTACGAATTAATTGTTGATGTGAAATGGATTCACATTAGATGATTAATTGAAAATACAATTTACATGTTATTTCGGGTATATGAATATGATTCATATTTTTCAATGGCATGATTGGATTATTCACAAATTAATTTGGAATTAATTTTGTGAATATATTTGCAATAAAAGTTGTTGCAAATATATAGAGGATTATGTGAGATAAAAGCCCACATAAATAAAAAGGATGACTCACCTTCCATATATGGAGGGTGAACGTCCACCCTTGACTTGATCAAGAGTGGTCGTCACCCCTATATTTAGAATGTAGACTCATTCTTCATCCTCTTATCCAAATTGATTTAATTAAATTAAATTATGTTGATGATTCAATATATATTTAATTTAATTATTGTTGTACTTTTATACAACAAAAGCAAGGCCATCGAATAGAAACATAAATCAATCTCAACCATTGATTTGTGTTTCACATGGATTGTGATCCATGGACTCCCAAAATAGTATAAAAGAAGAGGTAACCCTAACTCTTCTTTTAACAACATTTTCGCAATTCTCTCTGTCTCTCATTCTCATCCCAAGCCCCCTCTCTCTCTCAAGTGTGGTCATCCACTCCTTGTGCTAGAGAGAATCGTAGTCATCGCGACGTCGTCGTGTTGCCGGACTAAATACTTGCGGATCTCCATCTTCTTTGGTGCTTCTTGCTCGTGAAGACGTTAGATTTCGTGTGACGAAAATAGGAGTTTCGGTGCTTGGATCTTCATCGACTTGGATTGCGAGGAGCACGCGTTTCATCAACGCGCTCGCAAGCGTCTCCTCCGTCAGATCGAACTTGAGACAGGTCTCTTACTTTAGAGACACGATCGTAACCACGCTTCAGGAGGTAATCCTACATCTTATTTGTGGTTTCGATAAAACGATTAGAGAAATATTCCCGTGTCATGTGGTTTCATCATTTAAATTTTTTAAATTCCATTGCATCGAGCAACTAGTGCGACTACTCGCTCCGATCGCATATGATGTGATCTTCACGCTTCCGTGATGCGCTTAAGGATCTTTCCATATCCTTCAAGTACTATCAGAGCCTTGGTCAAGGTCTTGGATATGAACCGAAATCCTAAGCAATCGAGGTTCATGTTTCTCGCGGGAATCATTGTTTTTGCATTGGATGCAAGATTCGAATCGATTTTTAACTTAACTAAAAATCTATTGTCTGTGCACTGTTTGAACGTGTTTTTTGTTTAATAAAATGTATTTAGAATGTCTAAATATGCCCCAAAAATAGTAACCTAGTGTTGGTACAAAAAGTGCATGAAAATGAGTTCCCGCCAAGAAAGTTGTTTGCATGTATTCACGAATTTGTAAGAAAATTTATTTTACTTATTGTTTTCCCTTCATGGAATATGAAGAAATAAACACTTGGTTTAAATAGATAATCAAACCAACAAACGCTTGAATTTATTTTATGTGATTCCGACTTTATTTGCCCCAGATATCCCATATTTAGTGGAGATGGGTCGGATTATGATTAGATAATCAAATCTCTTTACTTAATGTGTTTATAATTCAATGGAAATTGTGAATTTGTCTCGATTAATTATGATGCCTAATAATTATGAAAATAATTAATTAGTCATCATAGGTCATTGAAGAGATCATGATATATTTTTCTAATTATTAAAATTTGAATAATATGTATTTTGATATTATATCATTTTTCAAGTAACAATCAAGATTGTTTGTTGACTGAATTGGATTGATAATAGATTTAATATGAATAAATTAATTATATCCAATTAAAAACACTATATTATGAATAGAGATATAATTCCCTTGAAAGAATTAATTATGCGAATATGACTCAATAATTAATTAAAATTTTGAATATGATACGGAGGATCACAAAAGTGACATCCATGGTCTCTCGTCAAGGAGAAGGATTCCGTCACCATGGATTGTATGTAGGAGACGCTTGTCCAAAGTAACAGCTCCTGCATACAAGCGCACATGGATCGGGCTCTTTACTTCTCCAAAGAGTAAGGTCGTATGCGTAGTAACCCCAATATCGATTCCTCGTATTATTGGGGTGATATTGGATTGTGCATAGCGAGTTCTATTCATGTTGATGATTGGTTCAATTAACGACGAGTCAACATCACTTTAGGGGTGATGGGCCCAGGTGTTAAAGACCGAATTGGGAAATGCAAGTTGGACTTACAATGCGGAATGAGTTCCCGCTTCTTTTTACCTGAGTTACAGTTTCTCATATTATTAGGATGTAACAAAGGTATAAAAGGAGATCCCAGATCTTACTAAAGATATAGCGGTATATAACTCTCTTACTTTGAAAGTGAATAAGGGAATGAACTTTTAGAGTTGACAAGGCAAGACACCTTTGATATAAAAATCCTAAATCAAAGTAATAATATGTATTTATGTAAATATTTCTTATTTCAGATGACCCACATTAAATCCACTCAAAACTATACTCAATTTTAACCAGTAAAATATCATGAATTGAATCCATGATAAAGATATTGTGCTTGCAGTAAGACACATAATGTATGTGGTTTCAATGTGCAAGTTTCCTCATAATAATGAGGAATGACAATTAAATAGACAATAGGACAACAATGGATTTGTATGTCTCTATAGTCTTGATCTCTCATCAAATGTGCTTTAGAAGTATCATGTCAATGATGATCGTAATTATCGAAAATCCTTATAAAATCTAAGAAGATGTTTTGGCATACATATGTGCTCTCAACATTTAATCATGAATGACATGGTTCACTGCATTATGCAGAATGGTGGCTCGATAAGAGATGATGCACTCAAAATGTTTGAGTACAAATCTGAACCAAAGTCTTTAATAGTTAAGATGGATGTAGTTGTGATGAGTGTCATCACCATCTATACTCTAGTCTTTCATGAAGCTTCATAATATTCATATTGTATGAATTAAATGAAGCATATATAAATGTTGAAATACTCTTATATTGAAATCTTTTAAGTTCAACATAAGAGATCCTTTGCCTTAAGCAATGGTTGTTTATAGATGAAGGGAGCACAGTGGAAGCATGGGTCTGACCCAAGTGAGGAAGGAAAGTCAAAGAATTGATTGTACTTCGGTGACTTTCATACATAGGACATCCAAAGAGTTGGAAGATAATACTGCCAAGGTTGCAGAAGTCGGCAGTCGGTACTCGATCGGCAGGGTCACTGACTAAGGATTAATCGGCAGTCGGGAGAGTAATCGGATTTAGTCGGGCATTAGTCGGTTTTGATTTTTTTAATTATTTTTAATATATAAATCAAATTTTAATATATATATACTATCATTTATCTTCATAATTTTAACAAATTTAATATTTCCAAGAGCTTAAGAAAATACATCAAGAGAAGGAAAAATGAAGGAAGTTAAGATCTAACATTCAAAATATTTGGGTATATAACACTAGCAAATGTTCAAAAGCACATACAACATGTCCAAAAAAAATACTACAAGTAGGAAATGTACAAAAGCACATACAACATGTCCAAAAAAATACTACAAGTAGGAAATGTTCAAAAGCACATACAACATGTCCAAAAAAATACTACAACATGTCAATCGAATCAATCCTCAATGTCATTATCCAAGTCCATCTCTTCTTCTTCTTCGTCGTCGTCGTCGTCGTCATCATCATCTTCTTCTTCTTCTACTTCTTCTATATCATCAAGATGTAACTCCTCGTTCTCATTCATCGGCGTAGTATTGGAGCTCGAAGATGAAGCTCCCTTGCTACGGTCAACTCGCTGGCTCCTTCTCGGGTCCAAATTCTCTTCAGCACCACTAGCATGTGCTACAACACTCCATGTCAATCCGGAAACCTGGAAAAACCTCCTCATCATGAGCATCGACACCTCCAGTCCATTCAGCCATGTATGCACGATAACGAGATGAGATAGGATCTTTTTCTTTTTCAACTCGATGTTCCCGCAGGTTTGAATTGAAACGAACATACACAAGATCATTCAGCTTCTTCGTCTCCAATCTGTTCCTCTTTTTGGTATGGATCTGAACATCAAAATTCAAATTTTAAATTTATATCAATTACTACGTTATACTTTACTATTAGTAACCAAATTTGATCGATGGAATGGAGTCATTACCGAGTCAAAGGTACTCCAGTTACGCTCACATCCGGAGGATGAAGACGTCAAGCTCAAGATCTTGATGGCCATGGCTTTCAAATGAGGCGTGTCATCTCCATGATTATGCCACCAGTTAGCTATTTAAATAGAGAATTCATCAATATAAGTATAATATAATATTGCCAAAGAGAGAATTGTCCAGCATGAAATACCTGGGTCATAATTGTTGTCATTTGTCATCCTCTGTCTCACAGCTAAAGGCTTGCCAAAATCACCGCGACCAAGTCTGTATGCCGGAAGCTCGTCCCTGGTATTGCATCTTGTACATCCAAATCTGGATAAAATCTTTCCATGCACTCCTTAAACCCTCTCCTCACCACAACATCCGGATCACCACGAGACTCGGTGTAGAAGAAAAATGGGTTCAAGTAATAAGCCGCTAGATGCAATGGAGTATCGAGTCTCCCTTTGATCTTGGAGGTAACAGCATCCACAAAAAAATTGTAAGATGACTCCACGCCATTGAATGATGCAATTATCTCTCGTTTGGCCTCTTCAAGCCCTCCATACACAAAACCCATAGATGGACGTCGATCTGCGTCAACAATACGCAATAAACGAACCAATGGAGTGAAAACTCGGACGGCGTGTGCAATGTGATTCCAAAATGTAAGGCTGAAAACAATAGAACTCGCTGCTTCTCCCCTCTTGGCCTTGTACCATTTGCAATTTCTCCACTCTTCTGAGGAAAACATCAATCTAAGCTTGTCTTTCTTCTCGTTCAGGCTCTCAAGAGTAAGAAAAGTGGTTGCAAATCTTGTTTGACCAGGCCTTGCAATGTCTCTCTTGTTGGTGAACTTACGCATCAAGCTTAGAGTTTTGGTGTGAGAGTATATAAACACCGTAAGCTTCTTTGCCTTTGTGATTGCACTCCTCACCTTCGTCTCTTTGCTTATCTCCTCCAAAGCAAGATCAAGGGAGTGCGCGGCGCATGGAGTCCACCAAATCCGTGGATATTTGGTGAGCAGCAATCTTCCCGCTGCTACATTGGCAGATGCATTATCCGCCACAATCTGAACCACATTATCTATGCCCACTTCATTAAGACACTCATCCACCAGCTTGAAGATGTAATCCGCAGTGTGTGCCTCATTTGAGGCATCTATGGACTTCAAAAATGAAGTCCCCAAGGTGCAATTAACACAAAAATTGATGATGCTTCTTCCGCGCATGTCTGTCCACGCATCGGTCATCAAAGAGCATCCAGTCGACTTCCACGTATCACGATGACATTGCAAGTCATCGTGCATTTTCTTCACCGCATCCTTCAGAAGTGGACCACTAAGCTCATACCTCGTGGAAGTCTTTAGTCCAGGCCCATACTTCCCAATCGCCTCCACCATCTGCATGAAGGGCTTCGTCGTCAGTGCATTAAAAGGAATCGCCGATGTATATGCCCAGTTGGCTATATACGGGGTGACCCTATCACGATGCTCTTTGGAGAATGCATCTTTTATGGTCATCTGACGCGATGCACCTTCCAATGCGACATTCTGCTCCAACGAGTCGGATGCTCGTGGTCTCTTCGCCGAACCCGCATCTCCAGTGATATCAACATCATCTCTCAGCTCTTGAACATCAACGGCTTTCTGGCTCTTCTTCCTTGCAACGTCATCAAGATATGCGATCATCTTCTTCTTCGTATCTTCGTCCACCTTTGGACATGCAGCCACGTTGCCTCTACGGTGTGCTAGATGTTGCTTGAATCTGTACACACCTCCCTTGACAACCTTCTTGCACAATCTGCAAGTAACTGTATTCGGATCTGTACGGTTCGAAAGATAACCATATTGCCATGCAGGATCAGTTGATCCTGGAGATACGTAAAAAGACGAGTCGCTACCAGAAGCGACGTTCGCGGGAGGTGTATCCATCTACATAGTCACAAACTCAGAAATTACTAATCAAGTAATCATCAAACACAAGTATCTAATTAACAACAAGTATCTAAATTAACTAACCATTTGGAATAAGAAATAAAAACAACCTAAGAAAAACAAAAAAAAGATGAAAACCTAACCTAACATTGTTATTGGCTAACAAGTAACAATAACATATTAACATGATAACATCTAAGTTCAACATCATCAACCTAAGCAATTCTAAGCAACTACATGTCAACTTCTTACTTCTAAGATCAGCCTAAGCAAAATGAAATGAAGAAAAAATAACCTAACAATTCATATTTGCTAACAATAACTTATAACACATTAACATTTATCCGCAACATTATCAACCTATAAAAAAGTAGAAGAGAAAACAAAAAATAATCAAAAATAAAAAAACCTAACCTACAGTGCGGACGGCGAGGCGCAGGAGGCGTGGGGGCGGCGAGGCACTGGAGGCGAGGGGGCGGCGAGGCGTTGGAGCAGCACCTTCGAGGCGTCAGGGCGGCGACTCCTGAGGGTGGCGCCGGCGAGGCGAGCGGCGATGGGGTCGGGGGTATCGAAAGAGGAGAGGGGTCAGGTATTTCTGGGGTTTTCGAGCGAGAGGGGGTCGGGAGGGTTTCTGGGGGCGAGAGGTTACTGTTAGACAGTAACCCTCGAAAGGGGCTAAGTCATATGGTATTCGGATCCGGCATGGATCCTTATGTAGTAATCGGCCGATTACTCGGCCGCCTCAACCGACTAATCGGCCGCCTAGTCGGGCTCGACCGACTATAGGCCGAGTTAGCCTATTCAAGTCGGGCACCTCCCCGATTCGCATAGTCGGTCCGACTAGTCGGTCTAGTCGGCCGACTTTTGCAACAGTGAATACTGCAACAAGCTGATGTATTGATAGTATGACTATCTAGATTTTCTAAGATCCTTAAAGGACGCTGATAGTGCATCGACATATTACATATAGATATAATCATTGAAATTGGCTTGCTTATTATATAAGATCAAAGTCTAATGATTGTACCTCATTCTTTTAATAACACTTGCAATTGGTTGCATATGTTTTGGAAGATCGGAAAAAATGATCTTAAGGTTTAATAGTCATCCACATGGATGTTGATGCAATTGTTGCAACAATCTCCACTGGATAGATAGACTACATATTTTCAGTGGGAGCACCCTTAGTCGTAGAGAACGTCTCTATGACCAAGATATTAGAATACATTCATTATTTATTTCTAAATGTTGGAAATGAACATGCATTCTGGACTAGACCTATCATAAAGAGTTATGATGGATATATTGCAGATAGTAATCTAACATGTAGAGGACTTTACTAAATTAGAAAATTAAGGAATGATTCATTAACATTTCTAGATACTGAAAATTTAAACCTTAAAAGATCAATAGGAGGATGAAGATCATTTGACAATGATCTAGCATCAAGCATTGGACATGTCTATTGATGAGATCAATAGACTAGTAAGAGATGAAACTTTATATTGTCTGAAATTTCAATTCTTACATACTTGTGAATATTGTATTTGTTGGAAGAAATGAAAGAGAAAATTTGTTTATTCCAGGGAACCCTAGGCTCTCTTATATAGAGGAAGCCTATGGGTAAATTACATAAGATGGAACAACGAAAATAAGCATGACACATGAGTACATAAATACTATAAATATCTCTACGCTCCCCCTCAAGATGGAGCATAGATGTCAATCATGCTCAGCTTGGAAGAACATTTCTAAAACGGGACTCTGAGAACTGGCTTAGTAAAAATATCTGCAGTCTGCTCTCCTGAACTAACATGGGAAGTAGAAATCAACCCCTTTCTGAATCATATCCCTGGTATAGTGGCAGTCTACTATACTTCATCCTTTCATGAAATGCAGGATTATTAGCAATAAATAATGCTGCTTAATTGTCACATTGTAACTGCATGGGTAATGGTACATCTATATGCAGATCTGCTAATACGGCTCGAACCCACATCATCTCCGTACTTGCATGTGCCATGGCTTTGTACTCAGATTCAGCGCTAGATCCAGCCACCACTGTTTGTTTCTTCCTTTTCCAAGAAACTAAGGAACTGCAATGGTCTCTAGGACATCCTGCATAATCCGCATCAGCACATGCAGAGATAGAAAGATTTGTTTCTTTCCTGAACAACAATCCTGCACCCGGAGACGACTTTAGATATCTTAGTATCATATATACAGCATCCATGTGTATTTGTCTGGGTTGTTCCATGAACTGACTCACCCAACTAACTGCAAAAGCAATGTCAGGTTTGGTGATAGTAATATAGAGAAGTTTTCCCATCATTTCGCTATATCTTCTTTTGTCAATTTCCTCTGTATCATCTCCATATAGCTTCATACTACGATCCATGGGAGTAGTGGGGGGTCGACACCCGATCATACATGTCTTAACAAGCATATATGTAATATATTTCCTTTGGATCATCACAAGACCATGCGCAATCCTCGCAAACTCCAATCCCAGAAAGTATCGTAGAGTACCAAGATCCTTAGTCACAAATTGATGGCCTAAAAATGCTTCTGCCATCTTTATCCCCTGCATGTCATCTCCCGTAACAAGTATATCATAAATATATACCATAATAACAACAGTACCTTTGGGAGTCTTCTGGACAAACAAAGAGTGGACAGCATTTGATCTTATGAACCTTTGCTTATGGATGAGATCTGAAAGCTTCTGAAACCATGCCCGCGGACTTTGTTTAAGACCATATATGACCTTGTGAAGTCTACACACCATATGACACTCCCCCTCAGCAGCAAACTCCAGAGGCTGTTGCATGTAGACTTCTTCTTGCAGATCTCCATATAAAAAGGCATTTTTAACATCAAGCTGGAACAAGGGCCAATCACGTACCACTGCGACTGACAGAAGAACATGTAGAGTTGAATGACGGGCCACCGGGGGAAAAGTGTCCATATAATCCACGCCATAGGTCTGAGTGAATCCACGGGCCACTAGTCTTGCTTTGTAGCGATCAAGGCTGCCATCCGCATTATATTTGACAGTAAAGACCCATTTACAACTGACCACAGAAGCTCTTGGGGGAGCATCAACCAAGCTCCATGTACCACCAAGGTTCAGAAATGCGGTATGCGGTATTCGTTCGGTCATGCGGTCTAAAGCGAGTAAGCGGATATGCGGAGGAGTATACGGAAGTATATGCGGTTTATGCGGTTTATAATATTTTAATTTAAAATATTATAAAGTAAACAATAAAATGTGATTTATAAAAAAGTTGATGATCTAACAAGATCCAAAATCAAAAATTCAAATAAGATAATATTATTAATAAGATATATAAGCATGATATTATAGATTGATTATTTTAGTGTGTATTTTGAATTTAATGCATATATGTACATATACAAATTTAGATACAAAGCACGAATTCTATAAGAAAACCTTTAATGTTTATATAGATTCTATATATAATAAAAACTAAAGAATAATCATAGGTATACAAATCATACACCAAAAATTATAAGCATATATGCATCTCCAAGGGACAAAATATGTTGACAAAAAATATAGGGGGAAATTGTATTTACATATAAAATTTATTAGAATTACAAAAATGTAAAGTGCCAGACTAGTTAAATATTTCATGTTTTATTTGAAGAACTAGAGATAGAAAATTCAAAAAGCAGTAAACAAATCATTAATAAGTATTGGAAACAATTAGAAAAAATGGATATGAGAAAAAATACCCTAGATTACATACCAAAATGCAACATATACGAGAATAATGAATAGATGCATCAATATAAATGATGGTATAAGACTTGCTCAGGAAAAAAATGAATCATCAACATGTCAAGGATTAACATGATTCCTATTAGATATGCGGCCGCATATGCCGCATATGCGGCCGCATATGCCGCATATGCGGACCGCATATGCGTTTTGACCGCATATTGCCGCATATGGCATATGCGCTTCGGTCAACTGACCGAATACGCATATGCGGCCGCATATGCGGCCGCATGGACCGCATTTCCGAACACTGTGTACCACGAGATCGCAAGGCAGCCATTTCCTCTTCCATGGCTAACCGCCAGCTGTTGTCTTTCAATGCATCCTGATAGTTCCGTGGTATCTCCAGGTAGATAGGGCAATAGCAAATCTCTGGAAATCACCATTGAAGCGATGGAATGAAACCTGTGAAGCAGGTGGATAAGACGCACACGTCTGCTTTGATTTCCTCAAGGCAATAGGTACATCCAAATCATCATCAGTGTCCATTGTACATCATTGTCCTGCACTTGTACATTGTCAGTTCCATCACTACTAATATCACCTGGACATACATGGGGCGTGGTGGATGAATGACGGCCTCCATGAGCAGGATTCCAACAACGAGTATAAAATTTCGGTAAAGGTGGGACTGATGGTTGTGGAGGTGGTGGTGGTGGTTGTGGTGACGGTGGTGGCACAGCAGGAGTAGGTATGTGATCAGACTGACGTACAGGAGGAGGTGGCACATAAATGTCATCATCAGTAGTGGAAGGAGTCATCATGTCAGCTGTAGGTGAGAAATACATGACATTCTCAAAGAAGGTGACATCAGTACTAAGTACTGACATAATATCTGTTATTCAAAGGATCATAGCACAGGTAGCCCTTTTGAGTACGAGAGTACCCCAGAAACACACACTTGACAGCTCTAGGTGAGAGCTTGTCAATTCCTGGAGTGAGTTGATGGACAAAAGCAACTGAACCAAAAACACGAGGAGTTAGTGAGAACAATTCCCTGTCGGAAAAGACAACAGAAAGAGGAACTTTCTCACCCAACACAGAAGATGGCATACGATTGATCAGATAACCTGTCATAAGAACAGCATCACCCCAAAAAGACAGAGGAGCACAACTATGAATGAGTAAAGTCCGAGCCACATCAAGAAGATGACGATGTTTTCTCTCTGCAACACCGTTCTGTTGAGATGTGTAGGCACAAGTTGTTTGATGAATAATGCCACGAGACAAGAAGAAATGGGAAAGAGCACGAGTGCAAAATTCTAATGCATTATCTGTGCGCACAATCTTCACAATAGAAGAAAAAACATTCCGAATTTCATTGATAAGATTTTTTATTACATCCCCGCTTTAGATTTATTTTTCAATAAAAAGACCCAAGACAATCTAGAGAAATCATCTACGACCACTAGGTAAAACCGGTGTCCCTGGTGATCAGGTACACGACTCGGACCCCAAATGTCGACATGCAATAACTCAAAAGGGGAGCGACTGCTCCTAGACTCACGACTAGGGAAAGTAGACCTGTGATGCTTTCCCAACTGACAGGCTTCACACTGAAAAGAAAACTTTGGTGAAATCTGGGGCAAGATATGACGTAGCTTCTGAAGAGGAAGATGACCAAAACGTAGATGCCAATAAAGGGAGAAGTAGATCCATTGGACTGAGATGAGACACCAACATAGGAGGTGTGAACCAACCGATAAAGACCATCCTGCTCACAGCTACAGACAATCACCCTGCCCGTTAGAATGTCCTGAAATATAAGAGATGATGGGTCAAAGATAGCTCGGCAATGCAAATCCTTTGTAATCTGACTAAAAGAAAGTAAGTTCATCGAGAAATCTGGAGCATGCAAAACATTCAGCAGGCGAATGTAGGGTGTCAAACTGGTCTCCCATTGTCCAATGATGGGGAAATGAGTCTCATCTGCTATTACTACCGATCTCCCTAGGGAAACCACCCTGTAGGATGTAAACTTTGTCTCGACAGAGATGATGTGTCGCACAGGAGTCCATGATCCATTCGGAAACATCAGAACTGTGACATGATGTAAAGGCATAAACGCTATCTGATGTGCTTATTGTGGCTGACGTGCTGGCAAAGGCTGAAGCTGCGATGTCTGAGTGACCTCCTGGCGAGTCAGTAGTGGCAGGAGGCATGATATCCCGTAGTCTGACGACAAGATCCTCAAACCGCTGGTCTGAAGTTGATGCAAATGGGAAATTCGGCGACGGTGAAAATAAATTTTTTTCGGTGGAATTATTTGGTAGAAGAAGTTGGATGGTTGAGAAGAGAACGCTCGTCGGAGAACGAGAGATTTAAGGGAAGAAGAAGCGCGTAGACCGCGTGAGGAAGGAAAGAGACGAGAGAGGGAGATAGAGATAAAATTTCAAATTTTCATTTTATCTGACCTGAACTGAACTGACTAAAACAATAGTCTATCATCCCTTTATATAGGAGGGATGAGATTACAAAAATAGCAACTCAAATTCAAATTCAAAACTACTTATCCTAATTTGACTCTAACTGACTAACTAATTTTGAAATACAAATTGCAACTAACTACTTTGAGATCACAGGCGATCTCTTTTATTTAAATAAAATTACGGCGACTCAAGCGGCCAATTCCGAAACCAAAGAAAGAACTCAAAAAGAAGTTCAACCGCCCAAGACCACTTTCTTTCTCATTCGATGACGGACTTTCATAAACGTAAATAAAATTAGCCTCTAAATAACGGATAAAAGTAGAACATGAGGCCCTATTTTCCGTTTTACGCTGCATCAGTTCTCCTCCGCTTGAAAAATTCGTCTCCCGACAAATTGCTTGATCTAGATGTGTCGTTGAAGAATTCGTCCTTGAAATTGTAGCTTGCAATTCCTTCAATTAGATCCTTTTCAACGTTACGTTTGCAGTTCCTTCCAATTAGAGGGCGTCTTTGCAATTTTCGTACCCCTTCATTTAAACAAAGTTTGTAAGGGGGCTCCTTTATTATGGCCTCCAAGTAAAAACCGTTATGTGGAGGGATTTCGCCGCAATTTTTCCGGTTTATTCCCCTTAATTCCAGGGATCTGATCAAGGATAAATCCCTAACTATTGTTAAGGTTCCTCCTTCATGAGATAAGAGGCGGTCGTGTTTCTCCTTCCTTGACTGGTAGTGGCGGCTAAACGGGTGGAGGCGGTGTCCTCGAGGTCGCAGGTGTCGGCGACGACTCGCCGGATGCGGGATGCGAAGAAGTTGTCGGCAGGGCTGCAAGACTGGGGTGGGGTAAGGGTGGTGGCGAAGCGTTGGTAGGGTGAGCAGAGGAGCGCCATTTTGGGTAGGGAGGGAAAGGTTGGTGGTGGCACGAGCGTGCGACACAAAGGATAGTGGATGGGGTTGTAGCAGGGTTGGGGCACACGGGAGCAATGGAGGCCGAGGGGTGATGATGATGCAGAGGGGAATAGGCAACGTCAAAGGAAGGGAGTGGGGGAAATCGCGAGATGTGCTGGAGGGAGGAGAGAAGGGGGCTAATGGCGCAGGGGGTGGGGAGGACGGGATGGCTGGTGGCGAAGGTACTAGGGTTTGCGCAGGAGGGGGCACGGGGGTTAGGGGTTGTGCCTCATGGGGGAGCGGGGGTGTAGGGAGAGGGTGCAGGGACTGGGAGAGCCGACGCGGACGGTCTGTAGGCCATGCTCTGATACCAATTGATGCAGAATAAAATTTGATGACGGAAAAATAATGTATTTGGATGGGGGAATTTCGGTGGAGAAGAATTGGAAGGGGTTGAGAGGAGAAGCTCGTCGGAATCGATCTTCTGCCCCTCCGCAGCCCTCTCGCGGACCCCCTCCACCATCCTCACGCCTCCAAGCCCCCCTCTCGTTGCATCCGCATCCCCAGCTCCAGCCATAGCACCTCCTGTTACCCCTGCATCCCATGCCGCATACCCTCCAGTCCCAAACTTCCCTCCCGTCGCAACCCTTGTCCCCTCAGCACCCCTTTCCACCATCCCCCCCGCAGCCCCTGAAACCTCCACGGCACCCCCTGCTGCCCCACCCCTGCCGCCAAGGTTGCAGAAGTCGGCAGTCGGTACTCGGTCGGCCAGGTCACTGACTAAGGATTAGTCGGCAGTCGGAGGACTAGTCGGAATTAGTCGAGCATTAGTCGGATTTGAATTTTTATTATTTTAAATATATAAAATATTATTAATATATTAATCTATATATATACTCAATCATAAATATGCATAGATTTAGCAATTTTCAATTTTATAAGAGCTAAAAAAGAAGCAATTGTAGGAAAAAAGTAGCAAGTTAAGAACAAATATTTGCTACATAACATTAGCTAATGTTCACTGACAGATACAACATTTCAAAATAAAAATAATTCAAGCAAGCATGAAGCATCAAGTAAAAAGTCAGTCATCTCCATCATTGTCATCATCCAAATCAATCTCTTCTTCTTCATCATCTTCTTCATCATCTTCTTCTTCTTCTTCTTCAACTATGTCTTCAGGTAGAAATTCCTCCTCTTCTTCATTTATAGATGCAACATTTGAGCTCGAAGATGAAGCTCCCTTGCCACGTTGACTTCTTCTAAGCTCCAAATTCTCTTCTGCACCACTTGCATGAGCCACTGCTCCCCAAGTCAATCCGAAACCTGGAAAGACTTCCTCATCTTGAGCTTGTACATTGACCTCTCATGTCCATTCACGTAAATATGCACGATCACGAGAGGCAAGCGGATCTTTTCCTTTCTCAAGACGGTGTTCCATCATGTTGGAATTGAAACGAACGTACACAAGATCGTTTAGCCTCTTTGTTTCCAACATGCCTCTCTTCTTGGTATGAATTTGTAAGCAACATTACAAAAATTGTGACTAATGACTATATCACATTTTAATTTACAACTGGTATTTCTATTAGATGGGTCACTAGAGTCTTACCGAGTCAAACGTGCTCCAATTGCGCTCACATCCAGATGATGCAGAAGTCAAGCTCAAGATCTTGATGGCCATGTGTTTCAAATGTGGTGTGGCATCTCTATAATTGTACCACCAATTAGCCGATTAATATAGAATGGTTAGGTCAATGAAATCAACTATAACCAAAATTAGATTAATGGAAAATAATGTCTGAAATACCTGGATCGAAATTTTCATCATTTCTCATCCTCTGTCTCACGGCTAATAGCTTCCCAAATGTCCCACGACCATTTCTATAATCAACAAGCTCCTTTGTGGTGATAGCATCTTGTATATCCAAATCTGGATAAAATCATTCCATGCAATCCATAAAACCTCTCTTCACCACAATATCTGCATCAGCACCACACTCCGTGAAAAAGAAGTATGGATTCAAATAGTAAGCCGCTAGATGCAATGGAGTATCAAGTCTGCCCTTGGTCTTGGAGATAATAGCATCCACAAAAAACTTGTAAGATGACTCCACGCTATTAAAAGATGCAATTATCTCTCTCTTTGCCTCTTCAAGCCCTCCATAAACAAAGCCTATGGATGGGCGGTAATCTGCATCAACCACACGCAATAGACGAACCAAAGGTGTAAAAATTTTAATTGCAAATGCGGTGTGGTTCCAAAAAGTAGCGCTGAAGACTATGGACGTCGCTTGTTCTCCCTTTTTGGTCTTGTACCATTTGCATGTCCTCCACTCATCTGAAGAAAACATCAACCTGAGCTTGTCTTTTTTCTCTAGAATGCTTTCTAGAGTGGGGAAAGTAGTAGCAAACCCCGTTTGCCCTGGTCTAGCGATGTCTCTCTTGTTTGTAAACTTCCGCATCAAGCTCGATATTTTAGTGTGAGCATAAATAAAAATAGTGAGTGTCCTCGCCTTTTTAATTGCGCTCTTCACCTTCGAATCTTTACTGATCTCCTCCAAAGCAAGATGAATGGAATGAGCAGCATATGAAGTCCACCATATCTGAGGATATTTTGTGAGCAGCAACCTCCCTGCTGCTACATTTGCCAAAGCATTACCCGCAACAACTTGAACAACATTCTCCACGCCAACTTCAGTTATGCACTCATCCACGAGCTGAAAAATGTACTCGGCGGTGTGTGTCTCATCAGAAGCATCTATGGACTTCAAAAATGAAGTCCCCAAGGAGCAATTGACACGGAAGTTCATGATGCTCCGTCCTCGCATGTCCGTCCATGCATCAGTTATTATAGAGCTTCCTGTCTTCTTCCATTTAATTCGATGACATTGCAAGTCATCAAAAATTTTCTTCACCGCCTTCTTCAAAAATGGGCCGCTAATCTCATACCTCGTAGGAGTCTTGAGACCTGGACCATACACTCCAATTGCCTCCACCATCTGCTTGAATTATTTTGTGGACAATGCATTGAAAGGGATCGCCGATGTATATGCCCAGTTGCATATATAGGAGACAACCCTCTCACGATGGTCCTTAGATAAAGCATCTTTTATGCTCATCTGACGTGTTCCTTGAACGGCAACGGTCTGTTCCAGAGATTCGGAAGATCGATGCCTTTTCGCAGATCCAACATCTCCAGTGATGCCGATATTAATCTCATCTCTCACCTCAGCAAGGTAAACAGCTTTTTGACTCTTCTTTCTAGCAACGTCATCCAATATTTGGATCATCATCTTCTTCGTATCTTCACCCACCTTAGGATATGGAGCCACGTTGCCTTTACGGTGCGAAAAATGTTGCTTGAACCTAAAAATCCCTCCTTTCACCACCTTATTGCACAACCTGCAAGTAACCGCGTTCGAATCCGCACGGTTTGAAAGGTATCCAATTTGCCATGCAGGATCACTTGATCCTGGCGGCACATAAAAGGAAGAGTCACCACCAGAGGCGACATTCATGGGAGGTGTTGCCATCTACATTGCCAAAAAACTCACAAGTTAAAGCTTGATATAAACAATTTAATAATTATTACTTTAAGAACACACATTTTCATTTTGCATTTAATTAAGAACAAACGAACTCCAACACCTAAATCAATTCAATATTGACCATTGTCATCTCAATTCAATATCAACACGTTTTAAGCATCCAAACACAGCAAAAAAACTTCCATATATAGCCGAAAAGGGGGATGAAATTACACAAGCAAGGGAAGAACTACGGGTGTTCTCTCTTGCATCACAACATTCACATCACAGCATCACAACTTGAATTTATAATATATTTGGAAATAGAAATTTGGAGAAAAAAATTGCAAAAAAAATGAACCCTAACCAGGCCGGCGATCGGATGGCGAGGGGCAGGAGAGCTGGGATCACCGAACGGCGGGGAGGGAATGGTCGTGCTAGGATCACCGAGCGGCGAGCGACGTAGGGAGCAGGCGGCGGAGGAGGGAATGGAACGCGCGAGGGAGAAGGTCGAGGGTGAAATGCCGGTGGGGGCTTTTAGGTTACTGTCGGACAGTAACCTAAAGTTGAATCATTCGGGTCGTGGAGTGAATCCCCGAATTCGAGTCCTCGCATACTCCCACTGCAACCCCCTCCCACCCCCCAAATCCCATCACCACCACTCCCGTTACAACACCCTCGCCTCCGCCAGCCCTATTCCGGCCCCCCCTATCGCACTGTGTCGCCCCCGCATGCGTCCCGCGCACCGTCGCCGCTCGCACCGGCCTCCACGCAGGCACTATCGGCCCTTGCTCCCATCTAGCATCTGTCGCTGCCACTGCCAGAGAAGGGAACGCAGAACCCTAACGAGGGGCCCGATATCTAAGGGATTCGAATCCCATGAAGCTTGGGATAAGAAGTTAATTTGGAATATTTGCAGGGAGACCCTTCCCCCCACAAGTATTTATCAAAGGTGCCAATTGGAGGTTACATTATGTTATGGAATGTTTTTAAATGAAGGGATAGAAAATTTGCGAGGACGCCCTCCAATTGAAGAGAACTATCAATGTAATGCTGAATTAAGAAGAAAGGTTACGTAATTGTAGCAAATTATTCAATGAATTCAGGAAGGACTCTCCGGCACAGCACATGAAGATCAGCAATTCGTCGGGAGATGAATTTTTCAAGCGGAGGAGAACTGATGCAGCGTGAAATGGATAAATAGGGCCGCATTTTTTCTACTTTTATCCGTTAATTTTAATTACGTTTATTTTGAGTCGTCGTATTTTTATTCAAATAAAAGAGATCGCATGTGATCTCAAAAGTAGTTAATTTCAATTTGAATTTCAAAATTAATTAGTTAGTCGGTTAGAGTCAAATTAGGATAATTAGTTTGAATTTGAGTTTCTATTTTTGTAATCTCATCCCTCCTATATAAAGGGACGATAGACTAGTTATTTGGATAGGTCAGATTATATGAAAAATTGAGATTTATCTCTAGCTCTCTGTCTCGTCTCTCTCCTTCCCCACGTTGATGCAGAAATGATTCGCACGATGATAAGAAAGTATTTGAACGGTGGAGATATTTGGTGGAGAAGAAGATTGGAGGGATTGAGAGGAGAAGCTCGTCGGGAACACGAGGGGATGGAGAAGAGAAAACGTGAAGACCACGACAAGGGAGAAGGAGAAGGGAGAGAAGATAGAGAGATAAATCTCAAATTTTATATTCACTGAACTGCCCAAAACAATAGACCATCATCCCTTTATATAGGAGGGATGAGATTACAAAAATAGAAATCAAATTTAAATTCAAATTCAAACTAATTATCCTAATTTGACTCTAACCGACTAACTAACTAATTTTGAAATTTAAATTGAAATTGACTACTTTGAGATCACAGGCGATCTCTTTTATTTTAAATAAAATTACGACGACTCAAAATAAACGTAAATAAAATTAACGGATAAAAGTAGAAAAATGTGGCCCTATTTATCCATGTCATGTTGCATCAATTCTCCTCCGCTTGAAGAATTCATCTCCCGACGAATTGCTTGATCTTCGGGCGGTTGATGGAGAATTTCTACATGGCTTGTTGGTCGGAAATCTCCCCATTTCGCTCATTTTCCATGTTAGGTTTATAATTCTTTCTCACTGAGGGGTATGGTTGCAAAACCCCTTCACTTAAACATAGTTTGTAAGGAACTCTCTTTATCATGGCCTTCCCGTAAAAGTTTTATGAAGATGGATTTTCCTGCAATTTTGCCAAAGACCCTCCAGATCCCTAATTTGAGGGAATTGACCCTTCGGCGGAATTAACTCATGAGTCAGTGGGTTTGGTTCTCCTTCCCATCGGCATAGGCGACGCCGAACCCTCAGATTAGGGTTCCAACGGTGTTGGCGGCTCGTGGCTGCATCAGGGAGGCGTCGCAAGACCTCGTATGGGCGGTGGCGCGTGGATCTCCGATGGTGGCGGCGTGCGGTGAGGCAGGGACCACGTCGGGACGATCTGCGGTGGGTTGCGGGCGGCATTGGGTGGGGTCGTGGACTGCGGGGAAGGGGGTTGAGGAATAGCGATGGCAATGGGAAGAGGTGGAGGGGGTCGGGAAAGGTGTGGTAGAGGAGGGGGAGGATTGATGCTGGGGGTGCACCGCAGGAGGTGCGATGGTGGCGGGAGGGGATGCTGAGGCTGTGGGGTGCACTGCAGGAGGTGCAATGGTGGCAGGAGGGGGCGTTGAGGCTGTGGGCTGGGCAGCAGGGGGTGCAGGAGGGGTTCTGGGGTCTGTTTGGCAGGGAATGGGGGGTGCAGGGGAGTTGGAAGAGGGTGCAGGGACTGGGAGAGGCACGGGGGTGGGGCTGGACTGGTTGTTGGGGGCACGGGGGCGGCGGAAGGGGCTGAATGTGGGGCTGGCAGGGGATTGGGGGCTGCGGATGGGGAAGAAACCATTGAAGGCGGGGTCGTGGTCGTCGAGGAAGGCAGGGGGAGTACCTGGGATGATTTGGGTGGTGTCGAGATAGCCGGCTGGTCATCGTTGTCATGATGTTTTCCCTGGACAGCAAGCAGATCATTATTTTTACCTCCTGAAATGGCCTGGACAGCGAGTAAATCATCATCGACGGCGAGTTTTTCTTCGTCAAAAATCTAGACAGCGGCTTCGGCAGTGGAAGATTTTGATTCAGCAGCGCATAGGGTCTCGAAGTCAGCCATCCAATCTCGAAAATTCGACTGGAAATCAAGCAGTATGTCTAACATCTCCTTGTCGTAAGCTTCGTTGGATCGTCGTTTTCGTTCCGATGAACGATGGCCGTTCGTCGTATGATGCTTGCGTGAACTTTTGTATGGATTGACAGATCGTGAGGACGATCTGTAAGCCATGCTCTGATACCAATTGATGCAAAAATGATTCGCGTGATGATAAGAAATTATTTGAACGTATTTGGTGGAGAAGAAGATTGGAGGGATTGAGAGGAGAAGCTCATCGGGAACACGAGGGGATGGAGAAGAGAAAACGTGAAGACCACGACAAGGGAGAAGGAGAAGGAAGAAGAGATAGAGAGATAAATCTCAAATTTTATATTCATTGAACTACCCAAAATAATAGACCATCATCCCTTTATATAGGAGGGATGAGATTACAAAAATAGAAATCAAATTCAAATTCAAACTAATTATCCTAATTTGACTCTAACCGACTAACTAACTAATTTTGAAATTCAAATTGAAACTGACTACTTTGAGATCACAGGCGATCTCTTTTAATTTAAATAAAATTACGACGACTCAAAATAAACGTAAATAAAAGTAACGGATAAAAGTAGAAAAATGTGGCCCTATTTATCCATGTCACGCTGCATCAATTGCTTGATCTTCGATGCGTTGTCGGAGAATTCAGTCTTGAAATTGCTGCTTCAAATTCCCCCAATTAGATCCTTTTCAACGTTACGTTTGTAGTTTTTTTCCAATTGGAGGGTGTCTCTGCAATTTTCGTACCCCTTCATTTAAACAAAGTTTGTAAGGGGGTTCCTTTATTATGGCCTCCAAGTAAAAACTGTTAGGTGGAGGGATTTCGTCGCAGCTTTTCCAGTTTATTCCCCTTATTTCCAGGGATCTGATCGAGGATAAATCCCTAACTATTGTTAGGGTTCCTCCTTCCTGAGATAAGAGGCGGTGGTGTTGGCGGTGGTGTTTCTCCTTCCTTGACGGGTAGTGGCGGCTAAACGGGTGGAGGCAGCGTCCTCAAGGTCGCAGGTGTCAGCGACGACTCGCTGGATGCGGGATGCGAAGAAGTTGTCGGCAGGGCTGCGAGACTGGGGTGGGGTAAGGGTGGCGGTGACGTGTTGGTAGGGTGAGCAGAGGTGCACCATTTCGGGTAGGGAGGGAAAGGTTGATGGTGGCGCGAGCGTGCGACACGAAGGACAGTGGAGGGGGTTGTAGCGGGGTGGGCACACGAGAGCAATGGAGGCCGAGGGGTGATGATGATGTAGAGGGGAATAGGCGGCGTCAAAGGAAGGGAGTGGGGGAAATCGCGAGATGTGCTGGAGGGAGGAAAGAGGGGGGCTAATGGCGCGGGGGTGGGGAGGACGAGATGGGCGGTGGCGAAGGTACTAAGGGTTGCGCAGGAGGGGGTACGGGGGTTATGGGTTGTGCCTCAGGGGGGTGCGGGGGTGTAGGGAGAGGGTGCGGGGGATGGGAGAGGCACGGGGCGGGGCTGGACTGGTTGTTAGGGGCACAGGGGCGGCGGAAGGGGTTGAATGTGGGGCTGGCGGGGGGTTTGGGGATGCGGATGGGGAAGAAATCATTGAGGGCGGGGACGTGGTTGTCGAGGAAGGCAAGGAGAGTACCTGGGATGGTTTGAGCCGTGCCGGGACGGCCAGAGACGGTGAGGTAGTTGTTGTCGAAGGTGATGGCTGCTCGAATACGGACTGGACAGTAAGCAGTTCGATTGTTTTGTCTCCTGAAACGGCCTGGACTACGCATAAATCGTCGTTGACGGCGATATTTTCATGATTTTCTTCATCGTGGGTCTGGACAGCGGCTTCTACGATCGAAGACTTCGACTCGGCGGCGCATAGGGTTTCGAAATCAGCCATCAAATCTCGAAACTTTGACTGGAAATCAAGCAGTATGCCCAGCATCTCCTTGTCGTAAGCTTCGTTGGATCGTCGTTTTCGTTCCGATGAACAATGGTCCTTCGTTGCATGATGCTTGCGTGAACTTTTGTATGGATCGACAGATCGTGAGGACGATCTATAAGTCATGCTCTGATACCAATTGATGCAAATGGAAAACACGCGATGATAAGAAATAAATTTCGTTGGTGGATTTTATTTGGTAGAAGAAGTTGGAGGCTCTGATACCAATTGATGCAAAAATGGAAATCGTCTATATTGGAGGCTCTGATACCAATTGATGCAGACGGAGATTTGGCGGCGGCGGAAAATAAACTTGGAGATGGAGATATTTGATGGGGAAGAAATTGGAGGGTTGAGAAGAAGAGAAGGCTCGTCGGAGAACGAGAGATTTGAAGGAGAAGAAGCACGCAGATCGTGTGGGAGAAGGAGAAGGGAGAGAGAGGGAGATAAAATCTCAAGTTTTCATATAATCTGACCTGTCTAAAACAATAGCATGTCATCCCTTTATATAGGAGGGATGAGGCTACAAAAATAGAAATTCAAATTCAAATTCAAACTACTTATCCTAATTTGACTCTAACCGACTAACTAATTTTGAAATTCAAATTGAAATTAACTGCTTTGAGATCACAAGCGATCTCTTTTATTTTAAATTAAAAATGCAAAGACTCAATAAAATGAGACTCTAATTATTGGACAAAAATTAAATAAATGCAGCCCTATATATCTGATTCACGCTGCATCAGTTCTCCTCCGCTTGAAAAATTCGTCTCCCGACGAATTGTTGGATCTACAGGCTTGGAGGTTGATGAATTTAAATCCGCGTTCTCGATCATTCCATGGAAGAACTGGTGTGGAGCAAATGGCGGAATCCATGCGTGCGTGGCACGAATGTTGGAGATGTTGGCTTCGTGACGGACGAGCATGTGTGGTGCGAATGCGGGCGCCCATCCGGGTTTCGTCCCCTTGATATGGTGCTTGAAGAACTGGTGGGGCATCTTCATTTCGTGCTTCATCGCCCTTGGAGACTCCATAGCAAAGCAGTAGCACAAGTAAAGTAGATGAGGAGATGTGGCCAGTGAATTAAGCCATGGGGCCTTTAAGCCTTTAAATAGGTGAAACCCATGATCCGAATCCTAATTGGATAAGGAGACCATCCAGATTTTGTCCTTTCAGTAATACCTTTTAAATATTGTTGCAGCGGGGGGGTGGGTTGCAATTTTCGTACCCCTTCACTTAAATAGTCTCCTCTTACATCCCCATTTATTTTAACCTTTATATCAAAGGTTTTAGGTCTAGGGGAGTTCCTGCAATTTTTCCAACTTAATTTCCAATCCCTAATTTCATGGGATCTGGATCGTATAGATAAAAGACCCCTTGTTAGGGTTCTTCTTCCCTCCAAGCAACGGCGGCGGCGCCGTTGAAGTGGGAGCTGCAGGCGGTGCGTGCGTCGAGCAGGAGGCGCGCAAGCGGGCTGCAGCAGGGAATCATGGCGACGGCACGAGAGTGTAGGTGGGTAGCAGTGAGGGGGCAGATAGGGTTGCCGCGGGTGGGAGTGGGGAAGGGGGGTCGGGGGTGCGAGGGTTGCGACTAGGAGTGGTGGCGTTAATCGTGCTAGGGTGCGATTGCGGCGGGAGGAGGGGGTGATGAGGCTGGGGGTTGGGGTGACGAGGACGGGGGGTGCGTCGCAAGGGGTGTGGGAGTGGCGGGAGTGGGCACCGGGGCTGGAGCAGGGGGCGTTGGGACTGGGGTTTCAGTTTCGGGGGCAGCGGGAACGGGTGGTGGCGGCGGCGAGGCTGTGGCTGGGGGTGCGAGTGCAGGGGTTGTGGTTGGGGTTGGTTGTGGGGCCGACATCGAGGCTAGGATGAGAGTCGGAGGTGAGGTAATGGTGAGGGGAACCTGCGAGGGGGTCATGGATGGTACCGGAGTTGATTTTGGTGACGTTTGCAGGTCTGAAAATACCTGGAGAGCAAGCAGATTGGTGTTTTTTTTCTGAAAGGTCTGGACAGCGAGCAGGTCGGCGTTTTCCTCCTCTGAAACGGTCGGGATAGCGAACAAATCATCCTTGACGTTGTTGTTTTCGTCTGACACGGTCCGGACAGCGAGCACATCATCGTTGTTGTCGTTTCTTCCATCCACAATGATCTGCATCAGAAGTGGATGGCGGGGTAGGCACAGCATGTTCGGCTACACGGGCAGTTGCAGGAAAACCATGCTTAGAATAGCATGTATCTTCCGCATGACCCGAGCGATGACAGAAGGTGCATGGCTGATGGAATCGGCCACCTCGACCACGAGGTTCACGGCCACGAAAAGAGGAGGCACATCTGCCTCAGGAAGCAGCCATTGCTGAAGGAGGTGGCGCAGACGCTGGAGAAGGAACCGAGATTCAGCTAAGCCGTCCATACACTTCCTCCACTGGAGGAATAGCATCTGCCAGTATCTGCGAGCGAGCAGCATCATACTCCGGATCTAGTGCCGCTAGTAAGACCTCCACCATCGTAGCATTCCGGAACGTCTTCTACTGCTCAGGGGTCGCCGTCAGGAGAATGATACTGTAAAGCTTCTCAAACATCCCTCGTAGGGATGTATACAACGAATGCAACGGCCGACCATTCTGCTTGACCGTAAAGATGTCATGCTGAAGTTGGAGGATCTTGGTCTCGTTCCTCATCTGCGAGTACGTCGGGGCAAGAATATCCCACATGACCTTAGCCGTGGGCTGATATAGGACATCATTGGCAATCTCCATTGGCAGAGTGCCAGAAAGCCAGACCTTGGCATACGAATCATCAGCCTCCCATGAGGCGTAAATCTCTGTCTTCTCCACCGGCTCATCTTCGGTAAGAATGTGCTTCTTACCGTTGGAATTCATGAGGCTCATGAACTGCATCTCCCAGAGCTCGTAATTCGTCTCAACCATCTTGACTATTGGCGCTGGACCTTTGAAGGCACCAATGGAGGGCATATCGACCTTGTTTTCTGATATAGTTGTCGGAGACGAAGAATTAGGGTTTGTAGACCAATGAAGAATCGTCTACATAAACATGTAGGAATATGAGTGCATATGAAGACTTATGCACTCAAACCCATGAGAAGGAGATGTAGTCAGCGCCGAGTGGGGGGAAGGGGCGACAGGATGAGTGGTGACGGAAGGGGGCGGTGACGGGCATGCTTAGGGGCCACGCACGGAGGGGGGGCTGCGGGTAGGGGTCACGGCGCCCGTGGGGAGGAGGGAGGGGACGCCCGCGGGGAGGAGGGGCAACGGGGATGGGCGGTGAAGGGGTAGGTGGCGGGGATGAGAGTCGGCGGGAAGGGGGTGGGCGGCGGGGATGAGAGGGGCGGCTAGGGTTTAAGGTGGAGGCTCTGATACCATGTTGGAAGAAATGAAAGAGAGGACTTGTTTATTACAAGGAACCCTAGGCTCCCTTATATAGAGGAAGTCTATGGGTAAATTACATAAGATGGAACAACAAAAATAAGCATGACACATGAGTACATAATACTAGAAATATCTCTACAGTATTCATAGGTAAAATATCTGATACACCCTTCTTTGGGAATGGTGTAAGATACCAAGGTATTCAAGATCCCATATGTTACACCCCCAAATTTCGTGATCGAGAATGATCGTGCAGACCCTGTAGCGGATGCTCGAGAATGATCGATGGAGCAAGGACTTCAGGAATCGATATCAGGGAGGTTATCCATGAGAGTCTGGAGGCTCTACCGTACATGATGGAGAAGCGTCACACAGGACACTGGCTCGGTAGCAGAGCGTCATGGTGCTAGTAGTAGTGGGAGCAGCGAGTACAGGCAGCAGTGCAAGACATGATGGTGGATGCACGTAGCGGTACATACGCGAGCGCAGAAGGACGGTACGTAGTGAAGCAGTACGCATCGAGAAGCAATGCGGTACGTCACATAGGCGTACGCACAAAAGCGCACCGTATCGGTATCGAGGCGTGGCGATCCAAGGAAGCATGGAGCGTTGCAGGTGCTGAGTACGAGCATTGTCGAGCATGCTCGGTAGTACGCATACGGCAGTGGTCTGGAGGCCACGATAGCGAAGTTCTGTAGGACTTCCCCTTAGCATGCAGAACGCTAAGGAAGGGTTTACCATACGAGGGTCTGGAGGCCGCGGGTTCCCTTTGGCACAAGACCAAGTGTTTGATGGCACTTGGTGAATTATGACAAAGCTGCATCAGCAAGTGCATGGTCTCAAATTTCAGCGAAATTCGATCGAATTTCTGTCGAATATCTATATCCAGTCGAAACCGAAATTCGATCGAAATGACCGAAATGACCGAAATATGGGGGTCCTAGTACAAAAAAATGGCCGAAATGACCGAAATTTCGGTCGAAATTCCACCGAAATTCCATCGAAATTCTGTTTTGGTCGATACCGAAATGGTGACCGAAATCGACATTTAAGGCCTTGAGCAAGTGTTGGAGCGCGAGTGTGCTGATGACTGGGTGGTTGACTGGGCGTCAACCGTGCGGGAAGACGAAAGGACAACAAGGGAGTTGAAGAGACGAGCAGACGAAGAGTTGCTGAGGAACGCGAAGGGTTGCCGAAGAACTCGAAGGGTCTCTTGTGTCTTTATGTATCATTATTGTAAATGTAATAATGAGTGTCCCTTGGGTTGCCTTGAGTCTTGTATATAAGGAGAAGTGGTGGCTCATTTGTAAACACACAAGTGTAGAGTGTCATAACCCACTCCTAGAGAGAGTTCCCCTTCTAATAAGAGAAGAACCTTTGTGCCCGTGCTTGTGTGATCGTGTGATCGTGTTCATGAGCGTTCTTGAGAGTGTTCTTGAGCGATCCATTGAGTCGAGCTTGTGCTTATATCTGAGTGTCGGAGCGTTAGCAAGCAGGAGTGTCGAGAAGAGTTGGAGCGTGTCCGTGACCATTCTACTCGGGAAGGCTGGTTAGCTACGGGTTAGCTAACGCCGCATAGGATCGGTCAAAATCGATAGCGGGATTTTGACCTTGTAACAAGTGGTATCAGAGCTGAAGGGGATACCATTCGTTGGTACGAAGTGGTATCCGAGCTTGGTTGGTACCAAGAAGCGGGCAAGAGAGCGAGCAAAGCTACGAGCGGCTGTTGATGCAGACGATCGCGGGAACAGAGGATACTTGATGCAAACGGATTTTGTATCGATGATAAAATTAACTAAAATTGAACGGTGGATATTTGGTGGAAGAAAGAGATGGGTTGAGAAGAGAAATTGGAAGGGTTGAGAAGAGAGAACTCGCCGGGAATACGAGAGGTTGAAGGAGGAGAACCGCGGAGAGCGCGTGGAGGGAGAAGAGAAAGAGGGAGATACTGAGATAAACTCAATTTTTAATTCACACTTGACCTCATAAAACAATGGTCTACCATCTCTTTATATAGGAGAGATGGGTTTACAAAAATAGTAACCTAATTAAAATTGACAACCGACTTGCCTAAATTGACTCTAACTAATTAATTGACCCATTTTCAAATTAAAATCTACGAAATAAACGTTGAGATCACAGGCGATCTCAATTATTTAATTGGACGATTACGACAACCTAAAAACGTAAATAAAATTGACTATTAATTAATTAAATAAAAATGGCCCTATAATTTGTGATCACGCTGCATCAACTCTCCTCCGCTTTAAAAATTCGTCTCCCGACGAATTGCTGGATCTGCAGGCTTGGAGGAAGATTCGGCGCATTCCGTCGTCTTCTGAAAGAACTGATGTGGAGCGAACGGCGGAATCCATATGCGGGCGGGAATGGCGCGGCCGTCGTGGTTGAAGAACATGTGCGGTGCGAACGGCGGCGTCGTCTTGGTTGTTGTCTCCTTCCCGTGATGTTCAAAAAATTGATGCTGCATGGAGAATATGGTCCTTAGAGAATCCATAATGAAGCAATGGCACAAGGAGAGGAGAAGAGGAGATGTGGCTAAGGAATGAAGCCATGGGGTCCTTATATAGGGAAAAATCAAGGCCCTGGTCCTATTTGGATAAGGAGGATCCCCTGATTTCCCAATTACAGCCCTCTTTTTTAAATATTTCTACCGCCAGGGGTATGTGCGCAAATTTCGCACCCCCTCATTTTTCTTACTTTCCTCCTTTTGGTCCTTATGTAAATATGGGGTTTCTGGAAATTTTTCTCACAAATTTTCCCA
Organism: Ottelia alismoides; assembly: GCA_037367405.1. Classification (NCBI taxonomy): domain Eukaryota; kingdom Viridiplantae; phylum Streptophyta; class Magnoliopsida; order Alismatales; family Hydrocharitaceae; genus Ottelia; species Ottelia alismoides. The sequence continues at coordinate 357,069 of JAZKJV010003955.1, read as the reverse complement.
ATCATTCTCCAACCCCACGATTCGTGGGATGGACATCCCGCAACCTTCGGGTTTCCATTTAGGGCTCCCTCCTTCATCAGCAAAAGGCGGCATCGGGTGGATCGACAGGGGCAGGCGGTGGTGATGGGATGACCGCCGAGGGGGGGTGTTTGGTTCTGGCGAGGCTGGCGACGTGACAGGGCTGAAGGGTGATCGGGCGGGGATACTGGCACTGGAGGGGGCGCATTCGGGGAGGCGGGGTTGCGGCCTGGCGATGGTGCTGGAGAGAGGAACAGCGGAGGGGGGAGAAGAACACGAGAAAAGAGGGCAGGGGAGGGGGCGGAATCGAGAGGGGAGAAGAAAGAATGGGGCGCGAGGTTTTTGCGTGTACGGGGAACGGTGGGGTTGATAGGGTGGGCGGCACTTGTGTAGGGAGAGAGATCGACGCTGTGGGAGAAAGGAGACAGCGAGAGGGAGAGAGGCGGAGTGCGGCGATGAGGGAGGGGCTGCAGAATGCCGGCGCTGCGGGGAGGAGGGGGCAAAGGCTGATGCGCGGGCTGAACAGCGGAGGGCGATGGGTCGAGCGTTGGGGCAGTGAGGGAAGCGGGTGGTAGTGGTGGTGCGGACGGGGCTGGGATGGGGGTTGTGGTCGAGGAGGAAGGTAGGGGAGTTACCTGGGGTAGTTTGGGCAACGTCGGGACGGCCGGAGGGGCCGATGGAAGCAATTCCAGTGGCGAACTAGGGTCTGGAAGGTGCTGGACAGCGAGCATTTCTTCCTCCACGGGGCGGGCTTCTTCGTTTTCTTCTAAAACGACCCGGACAGCGGTCGTTCCGTCTTCTTCGGCGATGATTTCTTCGTCGGGTTGAGGCCTCGATTGGGCGTCGCGGTAGGCCTCAAAGTAGGCCATTAGGTCCCGAGACATGGATTGGAGGTTGTTCTGCAAATCACATATCATGTCCCCCGCCTCCTTGAAGGAGGCGTCGATGGTGGAGATGGCTCGTCGTGTTTGCTCGGATGAACGATGATGCCGGTGCGAGCGCCTGGATGGATCGTTAGGTCGTGAGGACGACCTAAATGCCATGCTCTGATACCAAATGATGCAAACGGATTTTGCATCGATGATAAGATTAACTAAAATTGAACGGTGGATATTTGGTGGAAGAAAGAGATGGGTTGAGAAGAGAAATTGGAAGGGTTGAGAAGAGAACTCGCCGGGAATACGAGAGGTTGAAGGAGGAGAACCGCGGAGAGCGCGTGGAGGGAGAAGAGAAAGAGGGAGATACTGAGATAAACTCAATTTTTAATTCACACTTGACCTCATAAAACAATGGTCTACCATCTCTTTATATAGGAGAGATGGGTTTACAAAAATAGTAAACTAATTAAAATTGACAACCGACTTGCCTAAATTGACTCTAACTAATTAATTGACCCATTTTCAAATTAAAATCTACGAAATAAACGTTGAGATCACAGGCGATCTCAATTATTTAATTGGACGATTACGACAACCTAAAAACGTAAATAAAATTGACTATTAATTAATTAAATAAATATGGCCCTATAATTTGGGATCACGTTGCATCAATACTTGTTGGTGCAAGTACATCTTCAATCAGCGGAGCGAAGATGGTGGGCGTTACCGAGCGTGCGGCAGCACTGGAGCAAGCGATGGCAAAAGTTGAGTCCACCATTGGGACTCATGTCCATCACATCGCCGTCTTGGAGGATCGTTCTTCAGAAGGATCGGATGTTGGGGACGAGACCCAACGCTCAGCGGAGCAGATCAAGTCCTTGGAGGACAAGCTAGAGGTGTTCAGCTCGATGATGGAGGATCTACGCAGCGAGATCTCCCTCATTAAGAAGGCATTGGCGAACAGCAGGAGCTCCACGGAGGTGCAGCGACATAAGGTACCTGAACCCAAACCCTTCACAGGTACGCGGAGTGCCAAGGATTTGGAGAACTTCCTATGGGATATGGAAGTTTTCTTCGAGGCGACCAAGACGAGGGAAGCCGAGAAGGTCGGCTTGGCATCGATGTACATGTCAAGCGATGCAAAGCTATGGTGGAGGAGTTGTGCAGCAGATGAGGCAAGACCGAAGATATCCAGGTGAGATGATCTAGTCACGGAACTGAAGGCACAGTTCCTGCCAAAGAACACTGCGTGGATTGCACGGGAGGCTCTTCGACGCCTGAAGCAGACAGGCACTGTTCGTGAGTACGTGAAGCAGTTCACGTCTTTGTTGTTGGACATCAAGGGCATGTCAGAAGAGGACAAGCTGTTCAATTTCACGATCGGGTTGCAGAGCTGGGCGCAAGCCGAACTGCAGAGGCAGGGCGTGAAGGACCTGAATTCAGCGATCGTGGTGGCAAATGCATTGGTCGACTACGGTATCCAACCAGGCCACAACGCTGAAAAGAAGGAGTTCACCAGCAAGCAGAAGGCGCGGTCGAAGGATAAGGGCAAAGGCGTTGTCCATGATCCACCAATGGAGGAACGGGAGTACTCCAAGAAGAGGGAGCAACCCAGAAGCAAGGGGTGCTTCATATGCGACGGACTGCGTCGGGTGCGGGAGTGCCCAAAGAAGGAGAAGCTGAACTCTCTTCGTACGGACGAGGAGGACGAAGAAGAAGGTGAGGTACGCTTGGGAGCAATCGGTGCTATACGCAAGGTACGCCTCACGACACTTCGAGCTGAAACTTCGAATTCGGTGGAGCGAGGGAACTCCACAACAAAGAGCTTTGGAGGTGCCAAGGCTCGATCGAGGACGCATAGGAGTGCGCAGGTACGTGCGGAGCACCAACATGTGCGCAGGAGTCACACAACCGAAGTCGCGGATAGAAGAAAATCAGTGCACGAGAAGGCGATGCAGAGCTCTAGAGGGCGATGCAGCATGGACAAGAGGCTACAGGTCCATAAGGGTGGAGTGGTGACGAACCACACTACCAACGATCTTGCAGGAGGTAAGATACCGAAGATGCTCGGAGCGTAGGAGGTACTCATTTCCCAGGATACGGGAACACCTACAGGGAACGATCGGGATCGACAACGAGCAAGCGTGGAGGTGAGTACTCCACATGTGGAGCTGGAGCTGCCACAAACCAGCGATGGAGCTGTTGTATCCAGGAGGGATACATCGCGAACATGGGCTGATGAGGAAGCTCCATTTCTCACGACGAAGACCAAGTCATGGAGGGACGTGGTTCGTGAGAAGATCAGGTACAGGAAGGGAGGCGGTGCATGCTTGCACCACCCTTCCAATTGAGAAGCATTAAGAGGTGTGTAGCGGATAAAGGATCTTGATAGGATGCCAGCTGAAGTGGGAATGCTCGGTTGAGGACAACCGATTCTTCAGGTGGGGGAGGCTTGTCACACCCATGGCCTCAAATTTCAGCGAAATTCGATCGAATTTCTGTCGAATATCGATATCCAGTCGAAATCGAAATTCAACCGAAATGACCGAAATGACCGAAATATGGGGGTCCTAGTACAAAAAATGACCGAAATTTCGGTCGAAATTCCACCGAAATTCCATCGAAATTCTGTTTTGGTCGATACCGAAATGGTGACCGAAACCGACATTTAAGGCCTTGGTCACACCCCCAAATTCCATGATCGAGAATGATCGTGCAGACCCGATAGCAGATGCTCGAGAATGATCGATGGATCAAGGGCTTCAGGAGGAGTCCAAAATACATGGATATCAGGGAGGTTATCCATGAGAGTCTGGAGGCTCTACCGTACGTGATGGAGAAGCGTCACACAGGACACTAGCTCGGTAGCAGAGTGTCGTGGTGCTAGTAGCAGTGCGAGCAGCGAGTACAGGCAACAATGCAAGACATGACGGTGGATGCACTAGCGGTACATACGCGACCGCAGAAGGGCGGTACGTAGTGAAGCAGTACGCATCGAGGAGCAATGCGATACGGTCACATAGGCATACGCACAAAGGCGCACGGTATCGGTATCGAGGCGTGGTGATCCAAGGAGGCATGGAGCATTGCAGGTGCTGAGTACGAGCATTGTCGAGCATGCTCGGTAGTACGCATACGGCAGTGATCTGGAGGCCACAATAGCGAAGTTCTGGAGGACTTCCCCTTAGCATGCAGAACGCTAAGGAAGGGTTTACCGTACGAGGGTCTGGAGGCCGCGGGTTCCCTTTGGCACAAGACCAAGTGTTTGGTGGCACTTGGTGAATTATGACAAAGCTGCATCAGCAAGCGTTGGAGCGCGAGTGTGCTGATGACTGGGCGGTTGACTGGACGTCAACCGTGCGAGAAGACGAAAGGACAACAAGGGAGTCGAAAAGACGAGCAGACGAAGAGTTGTTGAGGAACGCGAAGGGTTGCCGAAGAACTCGAAGGGTCTCTTGTGTCTTTATGTATCATTATTGTAAATGTAATAATGAGTGTCCCTTGGGTTGCATTGAGTCTTGTATATAAGAAGAGGTGGTGGCTCATTTGTAAACACACAAGTGTAGAGTGTCATCACCCACTCCTAGAGAGAGTTCCCCTTCTAATAAGAGAAGAAGCTTTGTGCTCGTGCTTGTGTGATCGTGTGGTCGTGTTCTTGAGCATTCTTGAGCATGTTCTTGAGAGTGTTCTTGAGCGATCCATTGAGTCGAGCTTGTGCTTGTGTCTGAGCGCCGGAGCGTTAGCAAGCAGGAGTGTCGAGAAGAGTTGGAGCGCGTCCGTGACCGTTCTACTCGGGAAGGCTAGTTAGCTACGGGTTAGCTAACGCCGCACAGGATCGGTCGAAATCGATAGCAGGATTTTGACCATGTGACACCATACATATTGATGTATGTGGAACGTCTATATCATAATAAACATTGATGATATGTGATATCATTCGATAATTATTTGTGATATGAGATTTAGTTCCTTCACCTTTGAAATGTTCAAAGATTTCACTTTCGGTTTAGAACCAAAATTTAAAGGAAGATGAAATGAATTTGATCTTAACCAAGGTAGCAAATATCTATTAGATGAATTCAAGGAATACCTTATGGAGAAAGGAATATCATTCCTATCTCAATCTTCCTAATACACATAAACTCAATAAAGTTGTAGGGAGATGTAATTGGATCATGTGTGACATGTTATGATCAATGATGAATATTAGCATAATTACCTCTTAATTTCCAGGTATATATGTAGTAGAGACTACAATATATATATCCTTAATAAGATTCCATGCAAATCTAAATCCGAAAACCCTCATAAGCTATGGTTTGGAACATGGTCCTGTGTTGGACAGTTGAGGATTCAGGGCTGCTTGGTCTATAACCTTGTCATGGATGCAAGTAAGCTAGAATCTAGCACTTGATAGTGCTACTTCATTAGGAAAATAAAAGATGATGTTGGATACCTACTTTATGACCTTGAGATTCTTAAATGTCATCTCTAAGGATATGATTCTTAGAGGATGACTTTCTTGAAAATCAAGTTGAAAATGAAAGGATTGAATCTTGATAAGATAATGAGGCTCCTGAAATCGGAAACTAAAAAGATAATTAAAGATGAAACACTCATACTCTTCAAATTAGTTTGAGAGTGATGAGACAACCTAAAGGGTATGGATTCCATATGTCAGATAAAACTGACAATGATCTGACTTCATATGATGAAGTTTCTAAGGACCATGACATGGAGAGATGGTTGTTAGCAATAAAGTCTAATGTAGACTTCATATACAAATCTTGTATATGGACCCTCGCGGATCCACCTATAAGAATAAAACCTATTATGTATAAATGGATCTTCAAGAGAAAGAGGAAACTTGATGAGAAGGTAGAGATCTTCAAAGTACGGATCGTATCCACAAGATATACACGAAGAGAAGACATCGCTTGCGATGATATTGCTCTTCATTGACCATGCTTAAAACCATCAGAATATTGCTAACTATAGCTACACAACTTGACTATGGCATCTACAAGATTGAAGTCAAGATTGCATTCCTTTATGAATACCTCTCTGAGGATATTCATATGAAGTAGCCCTAAGGCTTCGTAGTTGAGGAAGGCAAGATGTGCAAGCTAAAGGAACTCCATCTATGGACTCAAATAAGCTTCTTCTAGTCGGAACATTGGATTTGATGAAATTATAATGTTATGATTTCAGATAGAATCTTGATGAACCATGTGAAGCTTAGTGGGAGTGTCATTGTGCTCATCATGCTAAATGTAGATAGCATCCTAATCATTTGGAATGATATAAGGATGAGAATAAGTGTTTTATAATCTGGTTGTTCCATAGCTTGAGATATGATCTCAAGGATGCCTCTTATATGTTAGTTCTGAAGAAGTTCAGAAACAAAGAGAAGAGGGCATTGGGACCGTCACATTAGTAGTACATCTTGAATATATTCCAATTTTGAGAAAAATCCCAAGGAATGCCTCCTTCCCTTAAGATATGGCAATGATCTATATTAAAGGATAGCACATCAAAGAATTGAGGAACTGAATGCTAAAACTGCTTGTCCTTGCGCATCAGTTATGAGAAGCATGGTGTATGTTAGATGTGTACAAAAGTCATATCTACCATGCAGTGAGAGTAGCAAGCTGTTACTAATCCTACTATAGAGATAAAACACTTGATTGCAATAATAACAATATCTTCAAAGATAACAAGAATTTTAAGATGGTAATGTCAAAGTCTTATATTCAAGAGCTTACGACTTTATAGATAGTGATCGTCTTAACTGCAAATGCCTTATAAGACTTAAGGCCGGATCTTAGTCTTAGGAGATAGAGATCTCTGGGAATAAGGTAATTATGATAAGGATAATTGAAATTACATACTGGTTATAATAATTATTGAGTTGTAGTGTCATGGACAGTATAACTGTTTTAACAAAATTGACTATTGGTTGCATAAGATGCAACATTCGCATTGGATGTGAGCACTGTTACTAGGAGATATGCAAGTACCGTAGAAGGACTTGACGTAGTCTCTCGAGAACAATGATTAGTCAGCTTACCGAGCTATTTTTCTAAATAGCTATGATTAGCACATAAGGATGGGTTTAAAGATTAGCCTAGTAATGGCTCTTTGGGCTAGTGGGAGATTGTTGAACGTGCGAGCCTACGACGAGCCATTATGCAATAAATATTATTGCAATCATTCCCGGATCTGAAATGAAGAATAACTAATTTATGTAATAGGTCCCTTAGTACAATTAGGGTTATGTACCATGGCCTTAATAATCATACAGTTGTTAATTCAATTGTTGAATCATAGAGGCTGGTGTTTGGATGAATATATTGAGTTAAATTGAGGACCCATCAACACTGTCAAATGATTATTAAGAGATGATCTCCAGCCTGAGTAGGAGATGGCAATACTTTCACTATTGACTTGATATCTGACCGACCTCTTGATGCAGGTCCTCTGCATAGGAATAGAGATTTGGAGGTGTCAGATTAGTTAGGTCAAAGAGTTGACTTAACGAGATAAAGATAACCAAGATCTATGTCGTATGATGTCACGATATAGGCTTGCATCCTCTGACTGGGGACAGATGTGTTGATATATGTCTGAGTATGTATATTTGGCAAATCGATAGATTGATGGCATAATCAACGTCTATATGCCAGCGAGCTGGTGTGCATACAAGGGCATATGAGTAATACGATCTCTCAAAGGGATCATACAGGTTCACTTGTGAATCAGAAGATATGAGCTCACTCATGAGATATTAGGATTGATTAAATTTCATGCATGGTCGTCTTGCTTTGGAAGCATGACAAGAATTTGTAGGTATGATATATGCTTTTGGAAAGCATATGATCGATACCAACTCCCAATGACTTAATGAGAAACTTGATAATAAAACCATGAAGGAGAGTTTAAAAAGAGATCTAAAACTTCAGGTTTATTCTACGTCTTCCAGTATGCAGGAAGTATAGGTATTACGAATACCTGAGGGTGATGTGATCATAAACAATTGTATAACCATGACGCTTCGATTATGAAGGAGTGATGAAACATGTCTGGATTTTAGTGACTCCTCTCAGTAGAGAAGTGGTCTACTCTTAGTCCAAATGTTGGACGTTGATCTGAATGTGAGATGCAATGAGAAAATTAGATCTACGATCTTGATTTAATCAAGTATCTATGAGAGGTCTTCAAGATCTGGATTTGAGATATGATCTCAATATCCAAGTCGCTATACGTGGAACGTACAATCGCCATATCCTTATCTCTAAGTATCTGCGGAAAAAACGCATTATTCTTGAAAGAGTTCAAAAATAATTCCATTGATGAATTATGTATCTCAACATTGAGATATTGATAATTAAATGTGATTTAATTATCATGAATAATGTGAATATGATCCATATTATTTAAATACATGAGAATGATTTAAATACATGAGAATGATAATCCACGATCATTAAATGTGATTTAATTATAAAGGATATCAATAATGTGGATAGTACTATCCATATTATTTATATATATTATAGATGTGATTTATAATATATTAGAGAAAGGTAATTGTAAATAGTATTTACGACTTAATTATTGATGTGAATTGGATTCACATTAGATAATTATTGAAAATACATTTTACATGTTATTTTGGGTATATGAATATGATTCATATTTTTTCAATGGCATGATTGGAATATTCACAAAGTAATTTGGAATTAATTTTGTGAATATATAGAAATAAAATTCCATATAAATAAAAAGGATGATCACCTTCCATATATGGAGTTGGACGATCACCCTTGACTCGATCGAGAGTGGATGCCCCCCACCCTGTATTTAGGAATGTAGACGCATTCTTCATCCTCTTGTCTAATTTGATATAATTAAATTAAATTGTGTTGATGATAATTCAATATATATTTAAATTAAATTAAATTAATTATTGTTGTATTTTTAGACAAAAAAATCATGGCCATTGAATAAAAACACAAATCAATCTCATCCATTGATTTTGTGTTACACATGGATTGTGATCCATGCACTCCCAAAATACTATAAAAGAAGAGGCAATCCTAGCTCTTCTTTTAACAACAATTTTGCAACTCTTTATGTCTCTTATTCTCATCCCACACCCCTCTCTCTCTCAAGTGTGGTCGTCCACCCCTTGTGCTAGAGAGAATCATAATTATCATAACGTTGTTGTGCTGTCGGATTGACAACTTGCGGATCTCCATCTTTTTTGGTGCTTCTTGTTCGTGAAGATGTTAGATTTCGTCTGACGAAATTAGGAGTTCCAGTGCTTGGATCTTCATCGACTTGAATTGCGAGGAGCACGTGTTTCATCAATGTGATCGTAAGCGTCTCCTTTGTCGAATCAGACTTGAGGCGTGAGGTCTCTTACTTTAGAGACACGATCGCAACTATGCTTCAAGAGGTAATCCTGCATCTTATTTGTGGTTTAGATGAAACGATTCGAGAAATGTTCTCAAATCGTGTGGTTTCATCATTTAAAATTTTTTAAATTCCGTTGCATCGAGCAAGTAGTGCGACTAGTCGTTGCAATCACATACGATGCAATCCCTTTGTCGGATCGGACTTGAGACAGGTGGTCTCTTACTTTAGAAACACGATCGCAACCACGCTTCAAGAGGTAATCCTGCATCTTATTTGTGGTTTAGATGAAACGATTCGAGAAATGTTCTCAAATCGTATGGTTTCATCATTTAAATTTTTTAAATTCTATTGCACCGAGCAATTAGTGCGACTAGTCGTTGCGATCGCATATGATGCAATCCCTCCGTCGGATCGGACTTGAGACAGAAGGTCTCTTACTTTGGAGACACGATCGTAACCACGCTTTAAGAGGTAATCCTGCATCTTATTTGTGGTTTAGATGAAACGATTCGAGAAATATTCTCAGATCGTGTGGTTTCATCATTTAAAATTTTTTAAATTCCGTTGCACCGAGCAACTAGTGCAACTAGTCGTTGCAATCGCATATGATGCAATCTTCACGCTTCCGTGATGTGCTTAAGGATCTTTCCATATCCTTCACTTGATATATATGATTCCGGTCCTATATCATGCCTACACTATCCCCTTCTAAAATATGAAGGGATAAGCTCTTCATTTGTCCCTTTCTACTTCTACCTCATTCTGCAATAAGCACCCCACCCCAAAATGTGACAGCACCATCTTCATGACATCTGGCCCATCTCCAATTACGGCTCCAGTCAATCAAGCATTTAAAAGTTAGAGGGAATGAACAGGGCAAGAAGACGAGGTTCAATAACACTCAAGCAAGCAGGGTAGTTGCATAGCAAGATTATTAAGGAAGCCGGTCGTCAAGTAGTATAATCACTTACGCAGAACTTGAAAACCTTGAAAAGATGAATGGTGCACAAGTCATCTCATACGAGATAAAAAGATTGATTTTTTTATTTTGGAAGGAAAATTGTCATTCAACAAGAAGAATAAACACAAGAGACAAACTTGGTGTAGAGGTTTATATATATTGCGATGTACTGTTTCATATTTTCTATTTATATATTGTACGTCTCTGTAATTTACCCAAGGGTTTTCTCCCTATATAAGAGACCCGAGGGCTCTATGGAATAATATAACAGAGTATCGATTACTCCAACATGGTATCAGAGCCAAAACCCTAACCCTAGGGTTTTCTCCACCCGCCCCCCTCCCCCCCCCCTCTCCAGCCGCCGCCGCCGGTCCTCCAGGGCTCCCAGCCCTTCATCGGCCCCTCCCTTCGCCGCAGTCAGGCCCCCAGCCCACCGCCGCCACGCCCCCAGGCCCCCCCAGTCCTCCGCCGCCAGGCCCCCAGGCCCTCCCGCGGCGCCGCCAGCCCTCCTCCGGCGCCTCCAGCTCTCCGTCGGGCCCCTCCCAGCAGCCCGCGGTGCAGCCAGCCCTTCGTCAGGCGCCTCCCAGCCGCCGGCGGTGCACAGCCTAGCCGCCGTGTACCCCTAGTTGCCCCCACTCTCTTCCGCCAAGGCTTCCACAGCCGTTATTCGTCCCCGGGGCGGCGCACCTTCGGTCCGTTCCGAATATATGATGGATTCAAGTGCATAACGTCTACATGTGCACTTGAATCCTCACATGTCGTGGTAGACACCGGTTACTTGGTCTATCATTCCTAGTCGTTCTTCTCCGCCAATATGTCAGATCAAAAGGTCGATAGGCCCGCCATCGGTGCCTTCAAAGGTTCGGCACCTATCGTCAAAATGGACGGGACCAACTACGAACTGTGGGCAATGCAGTTCCTCAGTCTCATGAAGTCGTGTGGTAAGAAGCATATTCTTACCGAGGATGAACCGCCGGAGAAGACAGGAATATATGCCTCATGGGAGGCTGATGATGCGTATGCCAAAGTTTGGCTCTCAGGAACGCTCACAACGGAGATAGCGAATGATGTTCTCCATCAGCCCACCGCCAAGGCGATGTGGGATATTTTGGCCACGACGTACTCTCAGGTACGCAACGAGACGAAGATGCTCCAGTTGCAGCATGATATCTTTACCACGAAGCAGAATGGAAGACCTCTTCATTCCCTGTACACGTCGCTTCGTGGAATGTTCGAGAAGCTCTATAGCACTATTCCGCTCACAGCCACGCCGGAACAGCAGAAGACGTTCCGCAACGCCACTATGGTTGGCGTATTACTTGCTGCCCTTGACCCTGAGTACGAGGCAGCACGCTCTCAGATTCTTGCAGATGCCACCATCCCACCGATGGAAGAAGTATACAGGACGCTCAGTCGTGTACCTGTTCCATCGAATACAGCGACTGCACCTCCATCAGCAATGGCAGTTTCCAGGGGACGTGGTGGTTCGTCCTCATTTCGTGGCAGAGGAAGTGGTGGACGTGGCCGCGGAGGTCGCATACGCTCTACGTGCTCATTCTGTCGTCGTACTGGTCATTCGGAGGATACATGCTATTCCAAGCATGGCTTCCCTCCTTCTGCACGTGTAGCTGATCATGTTCAAGGTCCACCAGCATCTACTCCAGATCACAGGTTCGAGGAGCTAGTGGCACGGCTTCGTGATATTATGCCATAGTCAGCGTCAGAGGGTGCTGAAGCTTCTGATGTTGCGGCCTCGGCGTCAGCGAGTACATCTGCTTCAGCCAGTGCCTCAGGTAGTCCTTCAGTCTCATTTCGTAGTCATGATCTCACAGGATGGATTGTCGACTCTGGAGCTACCCATCATCTCTGCCGTGAGAAAGATATTCTGCAGTCCCACAGAGCTGTTCAGCCTGGTCGCTCTGTACTCATTGCTGATGGCACTCATTCCCCCATCATCGGTCAGGGGGAGACGGTTTTGCTACCCTCTATGCACCTGCAGAATGTTCTACATGCTCCAGAATTCTCTATGAACCTCTTATCCATTAGTCAGATTACACGTGATTTGCACTGTCGTGCTATTTTTGACCCATCGTCTGTTATTTTTCAGGACATACTAACGGGCAGGGTGATTGGTTGTGGCTCTGAGCACAATGGCCTCTATCGTCTCGTCCGAAACTCTTACGCTGGCGTCTCACTACATTCCCAGGGCTCCGTATCTCCGTATACCTGGCATCTTCGGTTTGGTCATCTGCCACTTCAGAAAATGCGTCACCTCCTGCCTCAGATCTCTCCGAGTTCTTCTTTTCGTTGTGAAGCATGTCAGTTAGGGAAGCACCATCGGTCTAGCTTCCCCAGTCGTCAGAGTCGGAGCAGTAGCTCCCCATTTGAGTTATTTCACATAGATATTTGGGGTCCAAGTCGTGTCCCAGATCATCAGGGGCACAGGTTCTATTTAGTTGTGGTTGATGATTTCTCTAGAGTGTCCTGGACCTTTCTTCTTAAAAATAAATCTGAAGCGGGAAATGTTATTCAAAATCTCATCAATGAAGTTCAAAATGTTTTTTCCTCTACTGTTAAGTATGTGCGTAATGACAATGCATTGGAGTTCTGCACTCGCTTACTTGCTCGCTTCCTTTCTTCTAAAGGCATTATCCACCAAACCACATGTGCTTACACATCTCAACAAAATGGGGTTGCAGAATGATGCAAATCGGCTTCGGCGACGGCGAATAAAATAATAATATAATTTTGGTGGAATTTTGGTAGAAGAGAGAGGGGTTGAGAAGAAGAAAAACTCGTCGGTAACGAGGGGTTGAAGAAGGAGAACCGCGGAGATCGCGTGGAGGGAGAAGGGAGAGAGAGAGGGAATAAAATGAGATCAACTCAAATTTCAATTCATAACTGACTGACTAAAACTGATGGACTACCCTCTCTTTATATAAGAGAGAGGGTTTACAAAAATAGTAAATAATCTCAATTACAACTAATTTAATCCTAATTGACCTCTAACTAATTTAATTGGACTCTAATTATTTAATTGACCAACAATTATAATTAAAATCTACGAAATCAACGTTGAGATCACAGGCGATCTCAATTATTAAATTAGACCACTACGACCGCTAAAAACGTAAATAAAAATGATAATTATTTAATTGAATAAATGTGGCCCCATAATTTGGGGTCACGCTGCATCAACTCTCCACCGCTTTAAAAATTCGGCTCCTGACGAATTGCGTGATGTAGGTGGATTGTTGGAGAAATCATCCTCGAATTGGGCTTCAATTTCCCTTAAGGCGATCATTTTCCGCGTTACGTTTGTAATTTTTTTCAATTGGGGGGCGTCCCTGCAGTTTTCGTACCCCTTCAATTTGCCTCACACATCTATGGCTTTGGACCTTTCTGCAAATATGGGTTTTGAGGAATTTGTCTTTGCAATTTTTCCCACTTGAATTCCAATCCCCCTTTTCCAGGGATTTGGGTCCCCTCAATCTCGGATGGCCTGTTAGGGCACGGGGTCTTGCTTGCGTTATAATCGCGCGGGGCTGGGGTCCTCGGAACCGCAAAGGCGGCACGGTGGCGGTGGTGCGATCCGGGCGGAGCGAGCGTCGAGCGGCGAGCAGGCCGCGGGGGGCTGGCGCGTCGTCGCCGGCGGGGTAGCTGCAGGGCCTGCGCGCGTACGGCGCGAGCTGCTGGGCAGCGAGGGAGAGGATGGCCTGGAGGCGGATGTCGTGGAGCAGGGGTGCGGCGCGAGTAGGATGGGCTGAGCGGGGTCGCGGCGTAAGGGGAGGTGGTGCGGGTGGAACCGCTAAGGGGGAGGGGCCGTGTTGGTGGTGGTTGGGGCTGTGATGGGAGAAGTAGGTGGCGGGAGGAGGGAGGTTGGCGGGAGGGGTTGGTGGCGTTGGCACCAGGAAGGGTGGCTGCGAGGGTGTGGGTGGTGTCGGGGTTAAGATGCGGCGACGCCGGGGACGGTCCGGGGTGTTGGGTGCGCACGGAAGGGGGTAGGAGGGGGCGAGGGTGGTTGGTGGCGGGTCCGGAGCCGCTTGGGACTGAACTGGAACTGCAGGGGTGGCGTGAAGGGCCGCCGGGGTGGTTGGAGGGGGCAGCGGGGTCGCTTCCGGCGACGGATTTGGTGCTGGGACGTGCTGGACAGCCACCGTTTTGTCGTTTTTTTCGTCTAACATGGTCTGGACAGCGGCGGTTTCTTCGTTGACAGCGAGCACATCATCGTGGTTGACGTTTTTCCCATCCGCAACGATCTGGACAGCAACCGTTTGGTCTTCTTTCGCGATGTTTTCCTCGTCCAAACTCGCGATAGCGGCTTCAACGGATGGCGGCTTTGCTTGGGCGTCGCGGTAGGCCTCAAGGTTGGCCGTGAAGTCCCGAAACATGGATTGGAGGTTGGCCTGCAAATCACGTATCATGTCTCCCGTTTCTTTGAAGGTGGCGTCGATGGTGGAGATGGCTCGTCGTGTTTGTTCGGACGAACGATGATGTCGGTGCGAGCGCCGGGACGGATCGTTAGATCGTGAGGACGATCTAAATGCCATGCTCTGATACCAATTGATGCAAATCGGCTTCGGCGACGGCGAATAAAATAATAATATAATTTTGGTGGAATTTTGGTAGAAGAGAGAGGGGTTGAGAAGAAGAAAAACTCGTCGGTAACGAGGGGTTGAAGAAGGAGAACCGCGGAGATCGCGTGGAGGGAGAAGGGAGAGAGAGAGGGAATAAAATGAGATCAACTCAAATTTCAATTCATAACTGACTGACTAAAACTGATGGACTACCCTCTCTTTATATAGGAGAGAGGGTTTACAAAAATAGTAAATAATCTCAATTACAACTAATTTAATCCTAATTGACCTCTAACTAATTTAATTGGACTCTAATTATTTAATTGACCAACAATTATAATTAAAATCTACGAAATCAACGTTGAGATCACAGGCGATCTCAATTATTAAATTAGACCACTACGACCGCTAAAAACGTAAATAAAAATGATAATTATTTAATTGAATAAATGTGGCCCCATAATTTGGGGTCACGCTGCATCACAGAACGAAAACATCGACATTTCCTTGATATTGCACACACATTACTTATTCAAAGTTGTGCTCCATTATCCTTTTGGGGGGATGCTATACTTACAGCATGCTACCTAGTCAACAGAATGCCTACAACTGTTCTTGGGGAAAAGTCTCCAATTTCTGTTCTTTTTCCCGACAAAGATTTGTTTACACTTACACCTCGGGTCTTTGGCACTGTTGCATTTGTCCACCGCTTATCTCCGGGACTTGATAAGCTATTACCTAGGGCTATCAAGTGTGTTTTTGTGGGTTACTCCAGGACACAGAAAGGATACCGTTGCTATGACCCTGTTCATGACAAGTACTATGTGAGTGCAGATGTTACATTTTTCGAACCTGTCATGTACTTCTCCCCTGCAGGTGACAGATTGGTCTCCTCCACATCCACAGATTCCAATGTCTATGTGCCTCTACCTCCAAGCCTGGGTCAATCCTCTACTCCACCAACACAACCACCACCACCACCACCCCCGCCACCACCTCCTGTTGTACCTTTTACCAAGTTCTATACAAGGCGGTCAGGCCCTGCTCAAGCTACATGTCAACCATCCAACACGCCTCAGGTATGTTCTGATGATAACACTAACGATGGGTTAGACAATACACCTGTGCAGGAGCCTTTACTACAGGAGGAGGATCAACCAGTCAACACAGTCATGGATGATTTGGATCGGCCCATTGCTCACAGGAAGCAGCGAAGACAGTGTGCTTCATATCCTCTTGCCTCTCAAGTCTCATTTGATCGTCTCAATGGGGATTTCAAGAAGTTCGTAGCTGCTGTCTCGTCAGTTGAGATTCCACGGACATATCAGGATGCCATGAAGATTGACTGCTGGCGTCTAGCCATGGAAGAGGAGATGCGTGCCTTGCAATCTAGAGGGACTTGGTCTCTTGTCCCCATTCCTCCAGGTGCCTCCGTGGTGAGTTGCAAGTGGGTGTTTACGGTGAAATATCATGCGGATGGACGTCTAGACAGATACAAGGCCAGACTTGTAGCAAGGGGATTTACCCAGACATATGGGGTAGATTATTTGGACACTCCACTCTTCGCATCCTCCTATCTGTTGCTGTGGTACGTAACTGGACCATTTTCCAGCTTGATGTCAAGAATGCTTTCTTGTATGGTGATCTACAGGAGGAAGTCTACATGCAGCAGCCACCAGGGTTTGCTGCTGAGGGGGAGACTCAGATGGTGTGCAGACTTCATAAGGCTATTATGGCCTCAAACAGAGTCCCCGAGCATGGTTCCAGAAGCTTTCCCAGCTAATTGAACGACAGGGGTTCAGGAGATCAAATGCGGACCATTCACTGTTCGTCCAGAAGACCCCTAGAGGTACAGTTGTTGTTATGATATATGTTGATGACATCTTGGTCACAGGAGATGATGCTCAGGGGATTGAGATAACCAAGTCCCTGTTGGGAAACCAGTTCGTGACGAAGGATCTGGGCACGATACGATATTTTCTGGGGATAGAGTTTGCAAGAAATGCACAAGCAATGGTGATGACTCAAAGAAAATATGTCACAGACTTGCTAATTGAAACAGGAATGACTGGATGCAGACCTTCAAGTACACCTATGGACCCGAGCATGAAGCCGTACGATGATGATACCGAGGAGGTGGACAAGAGAAGGTACAGAGAGATGGTGGGTAAGCTCTTATACATTACTATAACTCGACCGGATATTGCCTTTGCAGTAAACCGGGTGAGTCAATTTATGGAGCAGCCGAGGAAAGTTCATATGGATGCCTTGTATATGATATTGAGATATCTGAAGTCTTCCCCAGGCACAGGGTTGCTATTCAAGAAAGATACAGATCTATCTATTTCAGCTTGTGCAGATGCAGATTATGCAGGATGTCCAAGGGATCGTAAGTCTACTTCTGGATTTGCTATCTTCATAGGAAGCTCTTTAGTCTCTTGGAAAAGCAAGAAGCAGACTCTTGTGGCGAGATCCAGTGCTGAATCCGAGTACAGAGCCATGGCACAAGCAAGCACAGAAATGATGTGGGTTAAAGCAGTCTTAGAAGATCTGAATGTAGATGTCCCCTTGCCTATGAATCTTCAATGTGACAATCAGGCAGCATTGTTTATTGCCAACAATCCAGCTTTTCATGAGAGAACAAAGCACATCGAGGTGGATTGTCATTATACTAGGGACATGATTCAGAAGGGCTTCATTTCCACTTCTCATGTCAGTTCAGAGGACCAGACTGCTGACATATTCACCAAGCCATTGCTCAGAGGACCTTTCCAGAGATGTTCTTCCAAGTTGAGCATGATAGATATCTATGCTCCATCTTGAGGGGGAGTGTAGAGGTTTATATATATTGCGATGTACTGTTTCATATTTTCTATTTATATATTGTACGTCTCTGTAATTTACCCAAAGGTTTTCTCCCTATATAAGAGACCCGAGGGCTCTATGGAATAATATAACAGAGTATCGATTACTCCAACACTTGGAGACTGAAAATGATGGGTGAAAGGGAAAGAAGGATGGGAAACCACAAGTTATATTTTGAAAAAAAATCAAAACTGGATCGTCAAAGCATATGTTTAAATTTTACAGATCCCAACAACACATCTGAAATGTTGGAAATGGAAGCATCTAGAACCCAGGCATCACTGCATAATTTATTCTATGAGAACAATAAACACCAAACAAGCACATTTAATAGTTCCTAACAATTAGTCAATGAAGAGCAAATGTAGTACAGCATTTTGAGCATTCATCACCTTGTCAATAAATCTTCTGTAATTTAGTTTCCTACTGAATTAGCATTTAACATTAAATCTTCCCTACTGTGGTTTCCAGCAGAAAATTGTCAAACCTGCTAACTAACTAAGGTCTTCATGTATCACAGCATCAAAATAATTCGACGAATCGACATCAAACAACAAAAATATAGCAGATGTAGATAATAGAGCTAAATTGCAATAAACATTTATATGGACAAGCAGTCACAAATCATGGAAAATGCTGTCAATAAAGAACTTAAGAGCAAAAGAAAAGGAGCGTTTTTATTCGGAAGAGCATCACTTACTTGGAAACTGTTGACACTCTCCTTCAATTCAACATACTTTCCAGGAGCACCGGTGAACACCTCCGCAACATGGAAGGGCTGGCTCAAGAACCGTTGAATCTTTCTGGCACGAGCAACTGTCAGTTTGTCATCTTCACTAAGCTCGTCCATTCCCAAAATAGCAATGATATCCTGAAGGTTCTTATAATTCTGAAGAACCTTTTGGACACCACGAGCAGTATTGTAATGCTCCTCACCCAAAATGTGAGGAGAGAGCATTCTAGATGTGGAGTCAAGAGGATCCACCGCAGGATATATACCAAGCTCAGAAATCTGACCAAAATCAAAATTTATACATTCTTAAAATGTCTCGGGTTATACTGAAAAATGCATAATTCTAGTTTCTTCGTTTATAGACTTTAATAATAAAACATAGATCTACAACAATAGTGAAAGGAACGGTCAATGCACACAACACCTGCCGTGACAGAACAGTTGTGGCATCAAGATGGGCAAATGTGGTTGCAGGAGCAGGATCAGTCAAATCATCAGCAGGCACATATATGGCTTGAACAGAAGTGATGGAGCCTTTCTTGGTTGTGGTAATTCTTTCTTGTAGCCCTCCAAGATCAGTGGCCAGGGTAGGTTGATACCCCACAGCAGAAGGGATACGACCAAGAAGAGCAGACACTTCAGAGTTTGCCTGAACGACAAGGATAAATTGAGATGGAAAGATTATGAAGGTGAATTCCATCACAAATCATTATTCACTACTCTTTACCTGTGTAAACCGGAAAATGTTATCAATAAAAAGAAGCACGTCCTGGCCTTCAGCATCTCTGAAGTGTTCAGCAACAGTCAAACCAGTAAGACCAACACGAGCACGAGCACCAGGAGGTTCATTCATCTGTCCATACACTAGTGCGCACTTGCTTTCCATCTGCCGAACAGAATAAAAGGATGTTAAGAAAATATAAGGGAGAAAATTTCAAAGGCATTCCTGGATCAACGACAAAAGATGCCTGCTTGTCTCCAAGCTTGATCACACCACTCTCAATCATTTCCCGGTATAGATCATTACCCTCCCGTGTTCTCTCGCCAACACCGGCAAAGACAGAGAACCCACCTATTCATAGTAGTCTGTGTCAATACAAACAAGAATCCAAATAATCCAACAAAGTCGTCTTTATAAAACTAACCATGAGCTTTTGCTACGTTGTTAATCAATTCCATAATCAAGACAGTTTTTCCAACACCGGCTCCACCAAAAAGCCCAATCTTTCCACCTCTCTGATAAGGTGCTAATAAATCAACAACCTGCCATGTTCATTTAAGTGTAAATCAGAAAACAAACAAAATCAGCCACTGAAACATTTTGTCAATAGCTGCATGTATTTTTCCTGCCTTGATTCCGGTGACTAAAATTTGCTGCTCTGTCGCCTGCTCAACAAAAGCAGGTGCTTCACGATGAATGGGGAGGAAATGATCAGTATCTGAGACAAGGGAAATTTTAGATATATTTTTAAAATTGTCCTTTACAAAAAAAAATTCAGAATATAATTGACACTGTCAAATATAATACCAGTGTATTATATAATTAATGAGAAATTGCAACTTACTTATCTCCCCTCTCTCGTCAATTGGTTCTCCAATAACATTAATAATTCGGCCAAGCGTTGCTCTACCAACAGGAACCTAAAAAATAAAGAATATCACAAGTATCTGAAGAATGTTAATGAAATCAAGAGAAAGCAAATTTCTTTGACAACAACACCACCGAACCCCAATTCTATATACTCAACCTGTTATTCCCACAACGAAAGAATTGTATCATGTTTTCTATGCAGCGTGAATCAGATATATAGGACTGCATTTATTTAATTTTTGTCAAATAATTAGATTCTCATTTTATTGAGTCTTCGCATTTTTAATTTAAAATAAAAGAGATCGCTTGTGATCTCAAAGTAGTTAGTTTCAATTTGAATTTCAAAATTAGTTAGTCGGTTAGAGTCAAATTAGGATAAGTAGTTTAAATTTTAATTGGAATTTCTATTTTTGTAGCCTCATCCCTCCTATATAAAGGGATGACAGGCTATTGTTTTAGACAGGTCAGATTATATGAAAACTTGAGATTTTATCTCCCTCTCTCTCCCTTCTCCTTCTCCCACGCGATCTGCGCACTTCTTCTCCCTCAAATCTCTCGTTCTCCGACGAGCCTTCTCTTCTTCTCAACCCTCCAATTTCTTCCCCACCAAATATCTCCACCTCCAAGTTTATTTTCCGCCGTCGCTAAATCTCCGTCTATATCAATTGGTATCAGAGCATGGAAGTTGAATCGTTCTCACGATTCGACGGTCATGTCGCATATTAGAGAATGAAGCTCGATCAAGCAACCCTATCACGTGGATCACATGAGCGTTCGCGTCAACAAAAATTCAAGAAGCGCATCCGGTCAAGCATCAAGGTTCAACAATGGATAGACTCACGGTACGATGTTGATATTTTTATGGTACAAGTTGACGATGAACAAAATATTGTCGTCGACCATGATCTGTGCGCTGCTCAGATCATTGTGGATGGAAGAAACGGCAACAACAACGATGTGCTCGCTGTCCGGACCGTGTCAGGCGAAAACAACAACGTCAATGATGATTTGTTCGCTATCCCGACCGTTTCAGAGGAGGAAAACACCGACCTGCTCGTTGTCCATGCCGTTTTAGAAGAAAAAAAACACCAATCTGCTTGCTGTCCAGGTATTTTCAGACCTGCAAACGTCACCAAAATCAACTCCGGCACCATCCACGACCCCCTCGCAGATTCCCCTCACCATTACCTCACCTCCGACCCTCATCCTAGCCTCGATGTCGGTCCCACAACCAAACCCAGCCACAGCCCCTGCACTCGTATCCCCAGCCACAGCCTCGCCGCCGCCGCCACCCGTTCCTGTTGCCCCCGAAACTGAAACCCCAGTCCCAACGCCCCCATGCTCCAGCCCCGGCGCCCACTCCCGCCACTCCCACACCCCTTGCGACGCACCTCCCGTCCTCTCACCCCAACCCCCAACCTCATCACCCCCTCCTCCCGCCGCAATCGCACCCCCAGCACCACTAACGCCACCACTCCTAGCCGCAACCCTCGCACCCCCGACCCCCCTTCCCCACTCCCACCCGCGGCAACCCTATCTGCCCCCTCACTGCTACCCACCTACACTCCCGTGCCGCCGCCATGATTCCCTGTCGCAGCCCGCCTGTGTGCCTCCTGCTCGACGCACGCACCGCCTGCAGCTCCCACTTCAACGGCACCGTCGCCGCTGCTTGGAGGGAAGAAGAACCCTAACAAGGGATCTTTTATCTATACGATCCAGATCCCATGAAATTTGGGATTGGAAGTTAAGTTGGAAAAATTGTAGGAACTCCCCTAGACCTAAAACCTTTGGTATAAAGGTTAAAATAAATGGGGATGTAATAAGAGACTATTTAAGTGAAGGGGTACGAAAATTGCAACACCCCCCCCCCCGCTGCAACAATATTTAAAAGGTAGTACTGAAAGGACAAAATCTGGATGGTTTCCTTATCCAATTAGGATTCGGATCATGGGTTTCACCTATTTAAAGGCCCCATGGCTTAATTCACTGGCCACATCTCCTCCTCTACTTTACTTGTGCTACTGCTTTGCTATGGAGTCTCCAAAGGCGATGAAGCACAAAATGAAGATGCCCCACCAGTTCTTCAAGCACCATATCAAGGGGACGACACCCGGATGGGCGCCCGCATTCGCGCCACACATGCTCTTCCGTCATGAAGCCAACATCTCCAACATTCGTGCCACGCACGCATGGATTCCAGGGTCGAGTAGTTCAGCGGCTGACCATCTTCTCGCTTACCGCTGGTCCGAGAGGATGATCAGCCACACTGGGCAAGGAGGTATACTGGCGGAGCAGGAAGATAGGCAAAGGGGGAAGCGGCTAGACCTTCTCCTCCATCTTCGCGTAGTGCTATTCTGCCTAATTCGTGGGACGCTCAATAAGAACGAGACCTCCCCAGGCTCATTGAGGGTGCAGATCCAGGAGTCTCAATATATTGATGTATATAAACCGGTTGATCAATGCGAGGGGTGAACCCAGCGTACAAAAAGCCTGGCAATAGAGATGGGGTAGAACCCGTCAATGAGGAGCGAAGACAGGGCTCAGGGCTCACCTCTCAGACTCCGCCAGTTCTCGGCCTCCTTGGTTGGTCTAGCATGGAATGATCGAGAACGCGGATTTAAATTCATCAAACTCCAAGCTGGTAGATCCAACAATTCGTCGGGAGACGAATTTTTCAAGCGGAGGAGAACAGATGCAGCGTGAATCAGATATATAGGGCTGCATTTATTTAATTTTTGTCCAATAATTAGAGTCATTTTATTGAGTCTTCGCATTTTTAATTTAAAATAAAAGAGTTCGCTTGTGATCTCAAAGTAGTTAGTTTCAATTTGAATTTCAAAATTAGTTAGTCGGTTAGAGTCAAATTAGGATAAGTAGTTTGAATTTGAATTGGAATTTCTATTTTTGTAGCCTCATCCCTCCTATATAAAGGGAAGACAAGTTATTGTTTTAGACAGGTCAGATTATATGAAAACTTGAGATTTTATCTCCCTCTCTCTCCCTTCTCCTTCTCTGATGCCAAACGGATTTCGGCGACGGTGGAAAACTATGACGACGGATTTTTGGTGGAAGAATAATGGAGGGGTTGAGAAGAAGAAAACTTGTCGGGAACGAGAGGTTGAGGGAGAAGAAGCGCGTAGATCGCGTAGGGGAGAGAGGGACGAGAGAGGAGATAGAGAATAATTCTCAATTTCATAACATACTGAACTCCTAGAACAATGGACCCTCATCCCTTTATATAGAAGGGATGAGATTACAAAAATAGTAAACTAATTTAAATTGACAACTAATTATCCTAATTAGACTCTAACTAATTAACCGACCAAATTTAAAAAATCAAATCTATGACTAATTACTGGAGATCACAGGCGATCTCATGTATTTAATTAGAGACACTACAACTTAAATAAACGTAAATAAAATTACCCAATAAAATTATATAAATAATTGGCTCTATCCGTGGGTTTCACGCTGCATCAACTCTCCTCCGCTTTAAAAATATGTCTCTCGACGAATTGCTAGATCTGCAGGCTTGGAGGACGAATCTGCGTGCTTAGTCATCTTCTGGAAGAATTGGTGTGGAGCGAACGGCGGAGTCCATACGCGGGCGTGGGTGACGCGGCCTTCGTGGTTGAAGAACATGTGTGGCGCGAACGGCGGCGTCTTCTTGATTGTTGTCTCCTCCTTGTGATGATCGAAGAATTGATGAGGCATGAACAACATGGCCTTTGGAGAATCCATAGCGAAGCAATGACGCAAAGAGAGGAGGGGAGGAGATGTGTCCAAGGAATGAAGCCATGGGGTCCTTATATAGGGGAAGCCCAAGGCCCTAGTCCTATTTGGATAAGGAGGGTCCCCAGATTTCGGATTTGCAGCCTTCTTTTTTAAATATTTTTACCGTCGGGGGCTTGGGCGCAAATTCCGCACCCCTTCATTCTTCTTTACTTTCCTATTCCTTTTGGCCTTTCTGCAAATAGGGGGTTCAGGGGATTTTTTTGTAATTTTTCCCACTTACTCTCCAATCTCACATGCCGTGGGACTCAAGTTCCGTAACCAGCGGATCCCCGTTAGGGTTTGCCCGAGTTCCTTGCGTATATGGTGCGGGCGATGCGGGCTGGGGAGGATGGATCGTGCGGAGGCGCCGAGCCGCCCGTACAGGAGAAAGCGGAGGCTGGGAGCTCTGGATGCGCGCAGGAGGTACAGTGGGGAAGAGGTGGGGCCGCCGTTGAGCGGCGTCAGCGTGGAGACACCGGGAAGGCGCAGCCGCGTGGAGGGGTTGTTGTAGGCTGGCGGCTCGCGGATCTGAAGGGGAGCGGCGGCTGGATGCGCCGTAGGGGGGCGGCTCGCGCTGCGGTGCTGGAGGTACTGTGGGGGCGCGACGACGAACGGGAGGAGCGGCGGCGCGCCGGCCAGGCGGCGCGGACGGTGCAGTGGGCTGAGCAGGTCGCGCGCTAGGCCGCGACAGGGAGGATCGGCTGGAGGTGGGGTTTGCTTCCGCAGGCGTTGCGACGGTGGGGGCAGCGGGTGCTGGCGGAGTCGGTGGCGGAGTGCGAAGGGGGCCCAGGGGTGCGGGCCTGCCACTGTTGGACTGCAGTGGGGCTGGGGCGGACATCGGGGGCGCTATCGGCGAAGGTGGCTGATCTGAAATCTTCTGGACAGCAACATTGATTGCAAAAAAAAACGAGATTTTCATATTCTTCTTCTATAGGATCTTCATCGAAGATGGGCTCATGGTCCTCCTTTTCTTCTTGCACAATAGTTGTATCAAATGAACTATTCATGAGCGAATCTTCCTCGATTTGCGTGTCCAACCATGATTGGACTTTGATGCTTGATTCAATGTGTTTCTTGAACTTCCTTGAACGCTTGCGAGACGACGAGTCGTGGTTGAGATGACTTAGATCGAATTGCATCCTCCAATACGCGACGGGATCGTCGAATCGTGAGAACGATTCAACATCCATGCTCTGATACCAATTGATGCCAAATGGATTTCGATGACGGCGGAAAACTACTTGACGGTGGATTTTTGGTGGAAGAATAATGGAGGGGTTGAGAAGAAGAAAACTTGTCGGGAACGAGAGGTTGAGGGAGAAGAAGCGTGTAGATCGCGTAAGGGAGAGAGGGACGAGAGAGGAGATAGAGAATAATTCTCAATTTCATAACATACTGAACTCCTAGAACAATGGACCCTCATCCCTTTATATAGGAGGGATGAGATTACAAAAATAGTAAACTAATTTAAATTGACAACTAATTATCCTAATTAGACTCTAACTAATTAACTGACCAAATTTAAAAAATCAAATCTATGACTAATTGCTGGAGATCACAGGCGATCTCATTTATTTAATTAGAGACACTACAACTTAAATAAACGTAAATAAAATTAACCAATAAAATTAGATAAATAATTGGCCCTATCCGTGGGTTTCACGCTGCATCAACTCTCCTCCGCTTTAAAAATTTGTCTCTCGACGAATTGCTAGATCTGCAGACTTGGAGGACGAATCTGCGTGCTTAGTCATCTTCTGGAAGAATTGGTGTGGAGCGAACGGCGGAGTCCATACGCGGGCGTGGGTGACGCGGCCTTCGTGGTTGAAGAACATGTGTGGCGCGAACGGCGGCGTCTTCTTGATTGTTGTCTCCTCCTTGTGATGATCGAAGAATTGATGAGGCATGAACAACATGGCCTTTAGAGAATCCATAGCGAAGCAATGACGCAAAGAGAGGAGGGGAAGAGATGTGTCCAAGGAATGAAGCCATGGGGTCCTTATATAGGGGATGCCCAAGGCCCTAGTCCTATTTGGATAAGGAGGGTCCCCAGATTTCGGATTTGCAGCCTTCTTTTTTAAATATTTTTACCGTCGGGGGCTTGGGCGTAAATTTCGCACCTCTTCATTCTTCTTTACTTTCCTATTCCTTTTGGCCTTTCTGCAAATAGGGGGTTCAGGGGATTTTTTTTGTAATTTTTCCCACTTACTCTCCAATCCCACATGCCGTGGGACTCAAGTTCCGTAACCAGCGGGATCCCCGTTAGGGTTTGCCCGAGTTCCTTGCGTATATGGTGCGGGCGGCGCGGGCTGGGGAGGATGGATCGTGCGGAGGCGCCGAGCCGCCCGCACAGGAGAAAGCGGAGGCTGGGAGCTCTGGATGCACGCGGGAGGTGCAGTGGGGAAGAGGTGGGGCCGTCGTTGAGCGGCGTCGACGTGGAGTCACCGGGAAGGCGCAGTCGCATGGAGGGGCTGCTGTAGGCTAGCGGCTCGCAGATCTGAAGGGGGAGCGGTGGCTGGATGCGCCGTAGGGGGGCGGCCACGTGCTGCGGTGCAGGAGGTACTGTGGGGGCGCGACGACGAACGGGAGGAGCGGCGGCACGCCGGCCAGGCGGCGCGGACGGTGCAGTGGGCTGAGCAGGTCGCACGCTAGGCCGCGACAGGGAGGATCGGCTGGAGGTGGGGTTTGCTTCCGCAGGCGTTGCGACGGTGGGGGCAGCGGGTGTTGGCGGAGTCGGTGGCGGAGTGCGAAGGGGGCCCAGGGGTGCGGGCCTGCCACTGTTGGACTGCAGTGGGGCTGGGGCGGACATCGGGGGCGCTATCGGCGAAGGCGGCTGATCTGAAATCTTCTGGACAGCAACATTGATTGCAAAAAAATCGAGATTTTCATATTCTTCTTCTATAGGATCTTCATCGAAGATGGGCCCATGGTCCTCCTTTTCTTCTTGCACAATAGTTGTATCAAATAAACCGTTCATGAGCGAATCTTCCTCGATTTGCGTGTCCAACCATGATTGGACTTTGATGCTTGATTCAATGTGTTTCTTGAACTTCCTTGAACGCTTGCGAGACGACGAGTCGTGGTTGAGATGACTTAGATCGAATTGCATCCTCCAATACGCGACGGGATCGTCGAATCGTGAGAACGATTCAACATCCATGCTCTGATACCAATTGATGCCAAATGGATTTCGATGACGGCGGAAAACTACTTGACGGTGGATTTTTGGTGGAAGAATAATGGAGGGGTTGAGAAGAAGAAAACTTGTCGGGAACGAGAGGTTGAGGGAGAAGAAGCGCGTAGATCGCGTAAGCGAGAGGGGGACAAGAGAGGAGATAGAGAATAATTCTCAATTTCATAACATACTGAACTCCTAGAACAATGGACCCTCATCCCTTTATATAGGAGGGATGAGATTACAAAAATAGTAAACTAATTTAAATTGACAACTAATTATCCTAATTAGACTCTAACTAATTAACCGACCAAATTTAAAAAATCAAATCTATGACTAATTGTTGGAGATCACAGGCGATCTCATTTATTTAATTAGAGACACTACAACTTAAATAAACGTAAATAAAATTAACCAATAAAATTAGATAAATAATTGGCCCTATCCGTGGGTTTCACGCTGCATCATTCTCCCAAGCGATGCGCGCTTCTTCTCCCTCAAATCTCTCGTTCTCCGACGAGCCTTCTCTTCTTCTCAACCCTCCAATTTCTTCCCCACCAAATATCTCCACCTCCAAGTTTATTTTCCGATGTCGCCAAATCTCCGTCTGCATCATTTTCTCACCCCCCCCACTCTCAACCAAATAATGTCAGCATTAAATATGTATAACGGCCAAGTTTAAAAAGCCATGTAGAATATAATTTCAGTATTTCCCTCACCAATCTCATGTATCTCTTCTCAAAGGAATTCAATCTTCGCAATCACACGCCTCTATATAATTTTCTATTAGAATCAATTTAGAATTTGCTCGTTATTTATTTTTGTTTTTATTTTTGCAATAACACACATCTATATAAGGGGTCTAATGAACGATAAGTCAGATAAATAAACTTTTGAATTGTTTTCACATATCTCCCTTATCTCTTCTCGAAGGAATTCAATCTTCCCATCCTTCACACCACCCCCACTGCAAACTAGCCATCCAATCGATGCAATCCAGAATTAGAAGATGTTGAGCATGTCCATTTCACTTGTGGCATTATAGAGGCTTGGCAGGGTTCTGGTCTGGAGTGGCTGGACACTTCGAATCATGAACCTTTCTGAATAGTTTCACGATCAAGACTAGATCTAAATGGTGAGTCCACTGGCCATGTGTTACTTGGGTCATCTAGTTAGTCAGGGAATACTCTGGTTTTTAAGTGGGGAGTTTCACGATCAAGACTAGAGCTGAACGGTGAGGCCACTGGCCATGTGTTGGGCCAGCTGGTTAGTCAGGGAATGCTCTGGTTTTTTAAGTAGGAGAGACACTATATTAAAAACGCCATACACATATGCTTTCCTTATGTAATTCCTTCGAAACAATAAATTAGATTTCCTGGGGAACACCTATATACATGGTTCACCCTTCACAGATAGACATAGCAATTCAAGAATAAATAATCTAATAATTCAGTATCTTTCCTTGTTTTTCTATTTCAATAAATTAAATCTGGATCATCTTGAGACCACATATGCATATATGCATATTCGATTAAGCTACCGAATATGCAGACATGCGGACCAAATACGTGATGTAAACCGCACACTGCACTAAGAGGAGAATGCTGTTCAACCAACCTACTGCATAGGCATATGTACAAATGCGGTTTATGCAGGGGCATTCCAAAACATTATAGACAGCAATCTCCTCTACAGTCAGATGTTCAACTAACACTCCTGATGCAATCTCTGTGTAGGAATACAAATTCAAAGTTTATCAGACTAATCAAATTAAAGAGTTACCCTGATGAGATTAAGATAAATGAAACCATGTATTATTGCAGACATTACATGATGGGCAACTATCCTTCGATCACTGATAAATCTATATTCCAAGTGTGCATTTGGAAGATCATTAGGTTGAGGGTCTAACAAGGCCTACGTACCAACAAGCTGTGTACGTATAAGGGTATATCATATATATATATATGATCTCTCAAAAAATCATATACACTTGAATATGATATAGACCAAGAGACGAGCTCGCTTATTAAACGATGGGGCAAAACAAATTCCATTGAACATTCAGTTTTGTAGTCAGAAAACAAATTCAAGAATATCAACACTTTTGAAAAAGAATATGATTGATATTGTTGCATGCAATTAATAAAGATATCTTCCATTTAACATTAAAATGAGATAGAAAATGTGGGTACACATTCTTTGTTATAAATTACTATATGGCAGTCAGTCACAAGTGTATGCATCTGGCAGACCACTCGGTTGATGGGCCTAACAATATCCATATGCCAACGAGCTAGTATTTATATAAGGGTATATGATATATATGATATGTCCATGTCCTCTATAGACCGAGCTCAAGTAATACTTGATGCAATCTTCATAAGGAATTCAAAGTTATCACACTAATCAAATTAAAGAGTTAACTTAAGGAGATCGAGATAAATGAAACCACATATCGTAAACTTTACAAGATGGGCAATCATCCTTTGATCGATGATATATATATATATATATATATATATATATATATATCTAAATGTGCATTTGAAAGACCACTAAGTTGATCACCTTACAAGGTCCATATACCAACAAGCTAGTGCACATATAAAGGTTTATGAGATATGATCTCTCAAAAAATCATATTTTGAGATAAGAGATCAATAGACATGGCTCACTTATTAAACATTGGGTGAAATAATATATGTTGTAATAGTCGCTAGTAAGTTGGTGACTTAGGTTCAATGTTAAAAATTTTCATAATGGGATTCAAACAGATGATGTTGTTGGGGTGAAAATTTATTTTCCTTCTCAAAAGAATGCCTAAGAGCAAGGCTTTCCAAATTTGAAATTTACTAACTCTGATTTTTTTTGAAGTCAGAAATGGGGGAACATGCAGTGGTGTCCTGATGCAGCGTGAAACGATAAATAGGGCCGCATTTTTCTATTTTTTATCCGTTAATTTTATTTACGTTTATTTTGAGTCGTCGTAATTTAATTTAAATAAAGAGATCGCATGTGATCTCAAAGTAGTTAGTTTCAATTTGAATTTCAAAATTAGTTAGTTAGTCGGTTAGAGTCAAATTAGGATAATTAGTTTGAATTTGAAGTTGAATTTCTATTTTTGTAACCTCATCCCTCCTATATAAAGAGATGAAATGCTATTGTTTTAAGCAGGTCAGATTATATGAAAAATTGAGATTTCATCTCTACCTCTTTCTCTCGTCTCTCTCTTTCCCTCTCAACGTGGTCTTCATGGTATTCATCTCCAATATCCCGCGCAGCCGGCGCGCTATTCTCTTTCTCCCTCTCTTCTCTAAATTTCTTCTACGAAAAATATATTTTCCACCGTTGGATTTTTTCTCATTTGCATCAATTGGTATCAGAGCATGGCCTACAGATCGTCCTCACGATCTGACGATCCGTCCAGATATTCGCGCCGACATGCGACGAAACACCATCATTCGTCGGAGCGGAAACGACAAGCCGAAAAGGCTTACAACAAGGAGATGGACGCACTGCGTGATTTCCGGTCCAAATGTCAAGATTTCCAGTCCAAATGTCAAGATTTCCAATCCAAATGTTAAGAGTTCCAGTCCAAAAATCGAGATATGATGGCTGATCTCGAGGCTATGTGCGCCCTATCAAAATCTTCCACTACCGAGGCCGCTGTCCAGAATTTTGACGAAGAAAAACTCGCTGTCGATGACGGTGTGCTCGCTGCCCAAGTCATTCCAGAAGGAAAAGACGACGAAACGCTTGTTGTCCAGGTATATTCAGATTCACAAAAGCCGCAGGAATCGATTTTCGGCCCATCCGCGACTCCCTCGCTGGACCCCTCCGCCCCTGCATCCCTTGCGGTACAGCCCCCAACCCTCGCGCTCGCTTTCCCCAACCCCACACCCCCAGTTACTCCCGCCGCAACCCCTACACCCCCCGCGCCCTCTCCCGCCGCCCCCGCATCCCCTACAACACAGCCCCCGGCCCCCACTGTCCCCCGCACACCCTTAACACCTCCGCTGATGCAGAAGGGTTCCAGCGTCGTCGATAAAATGATAATATCTTTTTTGGTGGAAATTTTGGTGGAAGAAAGAGAAGGGTTGAGAAGAGAAATACTCGTCGGTAACGAGGGATTGAAGAAGGAGAACCGCGGAGATCGCGTGGGGAAGGAGGAGCGAGAGAGAGAGAGAGAGAGAATAAATCTCAATTTTGATTCATAATTGACTGAATAAAACAATGGACTACCCTCTCTTTATATAGGAGAGAGGGGTTTACAAAAATAGTAAATAAATTCAATACTGACAACCGACTTGCCTAATTGGACTCCAATAAATCCTAATTGACCTCTAACTAACTTAATTAGACTCTAATTATTTAATTGACCAACAATTGTAATTAAAATCTACGAAATCAGCGTTGAGATCACAGGCGATCTCAATTATTAAATTGGACCACTACGACCACTAAAAACGTAAATAAAAATGATAATTATTTAATTGAATAAATGTGGCCCCATAATTTGGGGTCACGCTGCATCAACTCTCCACCGCTTTAAAAAATTCGGCTCCTGACGAATTGCGTGATGTAGGTGGATAGTTGGAGAAATCATCCTTGAATGGGGCTTCAATTTCCTCCCATGGGATCATCTTCAACATTACGTTTATAATTTTTTCCAATTGGAGGGTACCACTGCAATTTTCGTACCCCTTCCTTTTTCTCTCTTTTCATACTGCTCTGGACCTTTCTGTAAATAGAGGACTTGGGCAATTTAATTTCGCAATTTTTCCAATTTAATATCCATCCCCTCAATTCCAGGGATGTTGTTCCCCCAAATCTCGCTACGGCTCCCTTCTTCCGTAACAAAAGGCGGCAGCTGCTCGATGGACGGAGGCGGGAGGCCTTGCGGCGTCGGAGAGGCGCGGTGACGTGGTCAAAGCCGCGCGCGGTGGTCGGCTCGGGGATAGCTGGCGGAGGCGCGAGTGGTGGCCAGCTGACTCGGGGCGACGCCGTTAGTAGTGAACAGCCCACGCGAGGGGCGGCGTGAGGGTTGGAATGGTGACGCGGTAGGGTGAGCAGGGCTGGGGTCGGTAGCGGTGCGTGCGGGGAAGGGTTTTGCGCGGGGCGGAGTCGCAGGCGGAGGACTGAGGGGTGGAGGGGATCGTTGGC
The DNA here is from genome assembly GCA_037367405.1 of Ottelia alismoides. Classification (NCBI taxonomy): domain Eukaryota; kingdom Viridiplantae; phylum Streptophyta; class Magnoliopsida; order Alismatales; family Hydrocharitaceae; genus Ottelia; species Ottelia alismoides. The sequence goes on along the minus strand of JAZKJV010003955.1, from coordinate 324,910 downwards.
CGCGAGTGGAAGGGGGAGGCGGGAGGAGATGTTGCCGAAGGTGGGTCTGGGGTTGGGGGAGAGAGTCTGGGCGGCACGGGGTAGAGAGAGGGGCGCGCGGAGGGGAGGCGAGGGCCCGGCGGTGTCGGTGGGCGGCAGAGATGGCGTTGCCGGCGCGGCAGTGCGAGGGATGGAGTAAGGCGGCTGGCGGCGCTTGGGAAACGGGGAATCGGGGGCGCGCGATCGGGTGAAGGTGGGGAGGTGGCGTGGGAAGAGAAGGGGGGGAAGAAAGGGAAGGGGAGGAGACGAGAATGGGGCGGCAGCAGAAGACTGGGGGTTTACGGGGGGAGGGAGGAAGAATCGGGGAGAGAGAGAGGGAAAGGGCGGCGGGGGGAGAATAGGGTTCGGGAAAGACCGGGGTCGGGAGGGAGAGAGAGCGTGGGGCCGAAGGAGAGGAAGAGGGGTTTACCTGGGGTGGTGGGGATTGTGTCGGGGTGGCCGGAGGAGGTGGCAGGTTCGCTTCCGGCGACGTACTTGGTGCGGGGACGTGCTGGACAGCGGCATCTACGGCACAGATTTCGAGGTTTTTGTACTCCTCGTCCGCGGGATCTTCGTCGAAGATGGGTCCTTGATCCCCCTTTTCTTCTTGCACAATAGTTGTATCAAATAGATCTTCCTTTGGGCTGAAAATACCTTCGTTTTCGGCTTCGATTTGTGCGCCCAACCATTCGTGCACCTTAATGCGTGCGATAAGACGTTGATGGAACTTTTTTGAGCGACGCGAACCACGAGATGGGCGGCGGAGACCGAATTTTGCACACCAATAGTCGATCGGATCGTCGAATCGTAGGTACGATTCGAAATCCATGCTCTGATACCAAATGATGCAGAAGGGTTCCGGCGTCGTCGATAAAATGATAATATCTTTTTTGGTGGAAATTTTGGTGGAAGAAAGAGAAGGGTTGAGAAGAGAAATACTCGTCGGTAACGAGGGATTGAAGAAGGAGAACCGCGGAGATCGCGTGGGGAAGGAGGAGCGAGAGAGAGAGATAGAGAGAATAAATCTCAATTTTGATTCATAATTGACTGAATAAAACAATGGACTACCCTCTCTTTATATAGGAGAGAGGGGTTTACAAAAATAGTAAATAAATTCAATACTGACAACCGACTTGCCTAATTGGACTCCAATAAATCCTAATTGACCTCTAACTAACTTAATTAGACTCTAATTATTTAATTGACCAACAATTGTAATTAAAATCTACGAAATCAACGTTGAGATCACAGGCGATCTCAATTATTAAATTGGACCACTACGACCACTAAAAACGTAAATAAAAATGATAATTATTTAATTGAATAAATGTGGCCCCATAATTTGGGGTCACGCTGCATCACCCGCCCTCTCCATCGTCGGCTCCCCCTTCTGCCGCCACCCCTCCCTTCGGCTACCCACCCCTTCGTGGATCGCACATCCTACTTCCAGCGCCGCAACCCGCGACTCGAAGCCACCGCCGCCACTGTGTGCGCCTCACGCGCAGCCGCCGCCTGCACCGCGATGCTCCGCGACACCTCCGCCACTAACAGGCGCCACCCCGACTCCGCTACAGCCCCTCCACACCACCATACGTGCCGCAACTTCCTCAAACACGAGGTCCGTCTGCGGCCTTGCGAGTGGTATCGCCGTTACCGAGCATGCAAAGGAAAGGAACCCTAACAGGGGGCTCCTTATCCCCGGGAGTCGAATCCCATGAAATTTGGGATTGGAAGTTAACTTAGAAAAATTGCAGAAAAGTTCCCCCCATGCAAAAGTTTTTATTCAGAGGGGAAATTCAAAAGCTCCTCTTACAAGATTTGTTTAATTGAAGGGGTACAAAAATTTCAACCCACCCCCTGCTGCAGAAATATTTAAAGAGGAGTGCTGAAAGAAATAAATTCGGGAGGCTTCCTTATCCAATTAGGATTAGGCTCATGGGTTTCACCTATTTAAGGGTCTCATGGCTTAATTCATTGGCCACATCTCCTCCTCTACTTTACTTGTGCTACTGCTTTGCTATGGAGTATGGAGTCTCCAAAGGCGATGAAGCACGAAATGAAGATGCCCCACCAGTTCTTCAAGCACCATATCAAGGGGACGATACACGGATGGGTGCCCGCATTTGCGCCACACATGCTCTTCCGTCATGAAGCCAACGTCTCCAACACTCGCGTCATGCACGCATGGATTCCGCCATTTGCTCCGCACCAGTTCTTCCATGGGATGACCGAGAATGCTGATTTAAATTTATCAACCTCTAAGCATGCAGATCCAGTAATTCGTTGGGAGACGAATTTTTCAAGCGGAGGAGAACTGATGCAGCGTGAAACGGATAAATAGGGACGTATTTTTCTACTTTTATCCGTTAATTTTATTTACGTTTATTTTGAGTCGTCGTAATTTAATTTAAATAAAGAGATCGCATGTGATCTCAAAGTAGTTAGTTTCAATTTGAATTTCAAAATTAGCTAGTTAGTCGGTTAGAGTCAAATTAGGATAATTAGTTTGAATTTGAAGTTGAATTTCTATTTTTGTAACCTCATCTCTCCTATATAACGGGATGAAAGGCTATTGTTTTAAACAGGTCAGATTATATGAAAAATTGAGATTGTATCTCTATCTCTTTCTCTCGTCTCTCTCTTTCCCTCTCAACGTGGTCTTCACGGTATTCATCTCCAATATCCCGCACAGCCGGCGCGTTATTCTCTTTCTCCCTCTCTTCTCTAAATTTCTTCTACGAAAAATTATATTTTCCACCGTTGGATTTTTTCCCATTTGCATCATGTCAACCCCAAAGTATTATTATACTGGTTTTTAAGAAAACATGTTACATGAGCCAGGACCCAAGCAGGTGCTTATAGTGGAAGCATACATTCTCACAGAAAAAAACGAAGACCCGAAAAAAGAACTTACGAGCAAATCAAATGGTCCACAACACCGCCATCGGGGAAAGGACCTCTTCTCTACACCGACTACGCGTCTCCAAAAAGGAAGACCAAAAGAAGTCGAAAGAACTGGTGCAAATCCATTGCAGACCTACCTCGGACCAGACAAGCGCGAGAACAGAGCAACGAAATTATTACCTCTAAATGACAAGTAATTAAAGATAGTGATCAAGGATGGTATTTAGATCTCAAGGTTATCAATCAAAATTATTTAAGCCACATTGTTCCAAATCTGAAGGTCAGTTTATACCTTCTACATTTTTGTAAAAGTATGACATTATTAGGCTCTATTTAATTATTCCCAAAAAAATGAAACCAAAGCGGCGCCTCAATAGTGCCTCATCGCCTAGAGCACACTTTGTCTCTGAGGCTTACACCTTATGTTGGCAGATTGAGATATATCCTCGAGGAAATTTTCATGAAAAAACCTCAATGCGTAAGCCTCGAGCGGCGTTTTTTTTTAAATCATGCATGATGAAACATTGACATGTGCAGAGAATGGCTGTAACAGAAATGAAAATGCTAATATGGATGTGTGGACATACACGTAAAGATCGGATTCGGAATGATGCAATCAGAAAGAAAGTTGGTGTAGCTCCGATCGAGGATAAGATGCGAGAAAACCACTTAAGATGGTTTGGTCATTTGCAAAGAAGGTCAACTGATGCACCGGTTAGGAGATGCGAGTGTTGGGATGTTGAGCCGGCTAAGAGAGGGCGAGGACGACCCAAGAAGTGTTGGAAAGAGACTATACGAAGGGATCTTAGTTTTTTGGATATAAGTCCGAGATTGACCCAAGATAGATCTGAATGGAGGCGAAGAATCCATGTAGCCGACCCTACTTAATTGTGGGAAAAGGCTTTGTTGTTGTTGTTGTTGCATGCATGATGAAACATTAGGTTAAATTGAATTATATCCAAGGTATGTAGGAGGATGCAAGAGTATCAGAAATATGCAATGCTGGTGTTATTGGAATAGATTATACCACATGACGTTTCTATTCCAACGAAATGATGAAACAAGATGGATTTTAGTGGCATCACTAGAGATAAGTTAAATAAGATTTGATTAGATTAAACATAGTTGGTATGGAGATTATTTCAAACAAGTTCGGATCATTAACAATGCAGTTCAATATTTGACGTATAAGCTGGAATGCTTTAGCAGACATTATCCCATCGGATTTGATTTGATATTAAGTCACTATATATGGAAATATCTATCTCCCTATTAACATCACCAAGCATTTGAGTAAGTTGCACAAAGATATCCAAAATGATTAAGCTGTCTCTAATCCACAAATAGCACTATCCATGATCTCAATATCTAAGTCAAATAAGTAGATCATGTGAATTAGATTCACATGGATCGTGTATAGCACTATGCAGGATATCAATATCCAAGAGTACTGGCTCAAACAAAACAACCAGATAAAAATATCCATGCATCATTTAACATTAGTTGTACATTGGTATTGTGAATTGTATTCTTGAGAACTGTGGATTGCACTATTTAAGAAATTAGATTGAGAATATTTGATTAGAAATGTCTAAATTCAGCAGACTCATGGAGTAATTCTGTGAATTTGATTCATGAAAGCCAAAGATAAATATGTGTGTGTGTGTGAATTTAATTGACATAATAATTTGTTGAATTTGATTTACATTGATCAAGCTTCAGTTTATGAATTTAAGATGTGGATCACATTTGAGCTGTTGGGTTTAAGCGTGGATCCTAACCACATAAGTGGAACCCACCCGCTTTATCTAAAAGAGGTTAAATGGTGGCCACTAGGGTTTAGAGAAAAACAATGGTTGCCCCCATCTACTTCCGTATTCTCACCACCATCTTTATTTAATAGAGTATGAACGACTACCAGTGTTGAGAAAGAAAACCCGATTGCCCCTCTACTTCCCTATCCTCTCCACCTTTGATCGTCCACCATCTCCTCTCTACCCCATTGCTGACTCATGAGTGTATATGTATAAAAGCAGAGGCAAGCATACTTCTGAGGACAAATATCGTATGGCGTCCAACGTCCACGTGATCAAGCGAGAAGGTACTTGGAAGGACCATCTTGAAAGTATACAAGGAGAAGAAATCCCCTTGGTGGTGTGGGAACTCCAAGTCTCATCAATGAGCATAGGCTAGATGATGCAGATGAGAAATTGGGAAGGGGTGAGAAGAGAAATTATAATCGCGACGAGCTTCGCGTGATTGAGAGAGGAACAGAGTGAGAGGAAAAACCCTAGAATTTTAGAAGAAGGGGGTTTAATGGCGGAGGCTCTCTCCAGACAAAAACTCAATATTTTAATTCATAACATGATCTCACTTAGAATGGCCTAGTGCCCCCTTTATATTGAGAGGGAGTCCAATTACAAACTCAGACATTTTTACGTGGAACCCTACTCCCTAAGGAGCGGGATGAAACCACGGGAGACCGCCTCAAAGGGCTGATACTCTATTGCTTTTCACACTGTATACAGGAGGTGAGAGGCTTCTTATATAGCCCTCACAAAGTCTCCACATCCCACAACTGGTAGATGTGGGAATAAACAACTGAATGGGGTAAATGGATCTTGGAGTGATCCATTTATCCATCTACAACTCAAGTGACGCATAACTCAAATACTCCAACAAAAATGCATATCAAAACTGACATTAAACATAATTATATTGCCGTAAAATCGTAAACTTCAAGCATGTACATAATATATGATTATAGATCCTAAATTTGAATATTTCAAATTTAATAAATGTACAAAACATACCATATTAATCGTATATGCTAGTTTAATTTGTGATTATGTAATATTAATATTATAGTATGTGAATTCCTAATATTCTAACAAAAATATACGGTTTCTTAAACATACATAATACGGAGTAGCGATACAAGCAATTGAATATCATTTGTTGATATAAAACTTGTTCGTACTAAATATAAACAGTCATTGTACACTTGCATGATTTGTTTGATGCAATGATTGTGAGATTCCTGGTAATAAGACCCGACCTTCTTCACAAAATCTATTCTTATCCAGTGATCGAATGAGATAAATGAACATTGTATCGTATAGACTCGTCAAGACTTTTCCAACAAGTCCAAGAACATTAAAATCCGAGTTCGGGAGCTCTAGTTGTGATCGTTTTAGAGAGAATGGATCATGCTCCATTTCGGATCCAAATCAAGATCCGGATCCGAGTTTCCACCACATGAAACCACCTTATTCTTCCCCAAAAGCCATAACCCAAAGAGCAACCCTTCATCCTCCCTTCACCTCGTCGGAGACCTCGTCAGAGCACCGTCAGTGTTCGCTAGAATGTGTCGGATCGACGATCCGAAGCCATCACCGCGTAGAAGAGATCAAGGTCATCCTCGTGCACGGGTCCTCGTCATCAACGGAGCACCGAACGAGACATTTCTCTACGGAAGGAGGTGTTGAAGAGACGAGTTTTGGAGGAAGCGATGTCTTTCCCTCCTTGTTGCAGGTTTCCACACGATTATTGATCATATTTTTTTGGTCCCATTTACTTGAATATATGTAGAGCCCTATGATTCTTGTGTCAGTATCCGTAGCCTTTTGAACAAGAGGAGTATGTTTTGATCGAGGGAGAGAGGGACGGATCAAGTATTGTGTTTAATCTTTGAGATTAAACAATGTTATTTAGATGGATATGTGCTCTTCTAGTGTTTTGTGTGGAGAATGACCAATGTGGGTGCAGAGCTTTGGTTGATGTGAGTTTTTGGGTCTGATTTGGCGGTAAAGTTAAAATATGTGGGTTTGTTGTTGGGGTTAGCGAGGAGGCTAAAGTTCAATGAGATGATTTGAATGGTGAAAGTGTAGACGTTGAGGGCTTTAGTTAAAATAGAGGAGATAAACAAGGCTAATATGTGGGTATGTGTGATAGCAAACTTTATCTGTCCAACTATCTATGGTTCTTGAGCGTCAAAAAAAAACTATCTATGGTTCTTGGATGATTACTAAGGGCCCGTTCGGGTAGGGCCCCCTTAACCCACTCTTTCTCTTTCCAATGTGGGCCTCACGTTTTCTCTTGTTTAATACATTAAATAAATCAATTATTTTTCATCCACTCCATCAAAAAATAATATATTATACCATCATATCATATAAAAATTATAAACTACTCAACTTTTACTCACTTGTTCAAACTTCAATACAATCATATCACAATAACTACTCACTTTTCCAAGTTTTAATGCAATCATATCACAACAAACCCACCCCCAGTTTAACCCTCTATCCAAACACCAAAACACAAAATTGGGTTACCCTCTACCAGTTTAATCCACCCTAACCCGCGTATCAAACGCACCCTAAGGGAGTGAAGTTTCATCCAGTTGAGGATTGTGGATCCCAACAATTTCATGTGTAGCTTTGTAAGAATATTTTTCTCCTTCAAGTACATCTACTGATGGACAAGTAAAGATTGTTTTTTGGGGGCTTTGATAATATTAGATATGATAAATCTATCAATTTGGAATCAAAGAATTAAATATGTCGAGTGAATTTGCAATATGGCAATTAGATATGGACCAACAATTAAGTTCAATTTTCAAATCCAACAATATGGATATAGATTTGGATACATAGATTGTTAAGTATGAAGAATGTATTACCAAATCCGTGAAAACATCTACGAATATGAAATTGATGATGCTTAGATATGGATGATAATAATAGAAATGGACAAATTAGCTTATATTAATATATATAGGATGGCTTGAACGTGTGGTGGAGCATTATGCGCTAACCCAACCAAATGCTCAGTCCAGGCTTTTCCAGGTCAGACCAGGTCAAGCCAAATGCTTTTCCATACTTAAACATGGCGATATTCATATCGTAACTATATCCAATTTGAAATATATATATACACATATGACAAACTATAAATAACTGGATGGATACAGTAATGAACTCCGAATAAAAATAATTTTATAAAAAATTATTATTATCAACTTTGTGCATTTATTTGATATTCATCTAAAAATATTTTTTCCTTTTTATAGAAGTGAAATTTTCCATTGGTACTCGTGGGTACCCGCTACCCATAGAATTAAATCAGGTGCCCGTTGGAACAGGTTCGATTGACCCATGACCCGATAATGATGGGTCAGGGTGGGTCACTATCAAATTGAGCAGGATACATGCCCCGTGAACACCCCTAGTTTGCACGTGACAGAGATTATAGTTATACGGTGATTCAATGCTCGTCGGAGCAGCAATGGCACGGAAGATACCGATGAATCTTAATATCAAAGCATAAAACCACCCAGCAATTACACGGAAGAGAGCAATTAATCCCAATATCAAAACATAAGACCACCCACAACGTAAGAGATCACAATGTTGCCACCATAAAAAATGTGATGGACAAGCACGTAAAAATCACTTTCGACTGTTTCGCAAAAGAGATAACAAATTGTTGCGTTCGGTATCCACCGCCACTGTTTTTTTATTTACAGACTAAGACGAACAAACTCCAAAAAAAATGCAATTTCTCCGTTTAGCGTGGTAGAAGATATTATGGACGAGTTGACAAGTCACATTAAGGATGAGTTACCTTGGTGTATGTCATTTGCTGATGATATTGTGTTGATTGACGAGACTAGAGATGGAGTAAATGAGAAGCTTGAGGTTTGGAGACATGCATTGGAGACTAAAGGTTTTCGTATAAGTAGGGCTAAGACGGAATATATGGAATGCACATTTGATGAAAGCAATGGTGAAGGAATCGAGGTGAAGATTGGAGACGATGACATTCAGAAGAGAGATTCTTTTAGATATCTAGGATCTATTTTGCAACATGATGGGGAAATTGATGGAGATGTTATTAATAGAATAAATGCAGGCTGGCTACAGTAAAGAGGAGCCTCCGCTGTTTTCTGTGATAAGAAAATTCCTTTAAAAATTAAAGGAAAGTTTTACAAAGCAGCCGTGAGACCTGCTATGCTTTATGGATCTGAATATTGGCCTGTGAACCGTTGACATGTGTAGAGAATGGCTGTAGCAGAAATGAAAATGCTAAGATGGATGTGTGGACATACACGTAAAGATCGGATTCGAAATGATGCAATTAGAAAGAAAGTTGGTGTAGCTTCGATCGAGGATAAGATGCGAGAAAATCGCTTAAGATGGTTTGATCATTTGCAAAGAAGGTCAGCTGATGCACCGGTTAGGAGATGCAAGTGTTGGGATGTTGAGCCGGCTAAGAGAGGGCGAGGACGGCCCAAGAAGTGTTGGAAAGAGACTATATGAAGGGATTTTAGTTTTTTGGATATAAGCCCGAGATTGACCCAAGATAGATCTGAATGGAGGCGAAAAATCCATGTAACCGACCCTACTTAATTGTGGGAAAATGCTTTATCATTGTTGTTGTTGTAGCGTGGGAGAAGATAATCAAATTTAACGAAAGATTTAATTTGATAAAGATCACACGAGGAGATGGAAGATAATCATACTCACAGTAATGGGGGAGCCAGTATTTAAGACCTTCTGGCCACGCACAAGCCCTTCTGTGCCGTCCATGGCGATCGTCCTAACGGTTCCCTCTCCAAGATGCTGCGCCACCTCTAGCACCAGACGGATCGAGTGATCCTGTACCTCCAGTGAGGTTAGGATTGGCGGAAGGCCCTCCTCAAATCTCACGTCAACGACGGCCCCAATCACCTGGCAGACCTCCCCAATCGCTCCGGCACCGGTGAACTCATCAGTGACCTTACCAGTGAGGCCCTTGGAGGGGTTCGTAAGAGGCGACGAGGGCGCCGCAGCGGCGGTGGAGAAGTCGACGGCGCGTGAAAGAAAGATGCCCGCGGGAGGGGCACGTGGAGACGAAGCAGGAGCGGGTGAGAGAAGGGTTGAGGAGAATGGACGGCGACGGGCGGCGGAGGAGGAGCGGAGGAGAGAGGAGAGGATCCGACGAGTGGCCATGTATAGGGTTTGGTAGGTATGTGAGAAGCGCGTGGGTCGACGAGCAGAGGGGTGTTTCGTTTTTATTTGGAGGAGATGGTGTGGATTTGTAGCGGGGGTCACTGAGTTGGAATTGGGTAGAGTCCGGGTTCCCCCAATGGGTGGAATTTTGGGGGTGGTTTTTTTAAGAGAAATTTCCCTGCATCCAGTAAAGAAGGATGTAATTGCATGTTAATCTTGCATACTTTGTATTCACATCATGATACAAGTGATTATTCCTGTGTGTGTTAACATTTGTCCACTAGATCATTAGATTTGGCAAAAAATCATTTAAAAAGTCCCTATATATTTTAAAGTTCATTAAAGTTATAAATATATGCCTTATGTTCACTTCCTCCTTCTCCAAACATCTACCATTATCAGCAATCGTCCGATAAAATTTAGTTCTCGAAGGCGAGGAAAAAATGCACACTGAAACCATTAGAACACATTGTAAATGGGACTCAAATCTCTTCACACACTCATATTGCTTGTCTAAATGGGATAAAAAGCATGCATAATTTGAGCTTATACCATAAAACCCCGTATTTTCGATCATAAAAAATCCATGCACATCAAAACATGATTGTTTTAATGTAAAGAGTCAAAATACATTAAGTATTTATTAGGTTCTAGTGTGGGAGTTGAAATAATAAATTGATGGGGTGGTATTTATGAGAGAGAAAATATCTCAATTTACGCCTTAAATAAAAAAGCAAAACACGACGCACCATACAAGCAAACAACTTGAGTAATCAAGGCCATTGATGCTTGATGTTTAAAGAACTTAGGAAGGGGATCCCTAAAGTGCACCCAACAACCCCAGACAAATGCAAAGTGGTTACAAGCAGAACTTTGTGTACCGTCCATGATCTCGAGTAAAAGAAATAGCATTAAAACATTACCAATGGACCAACATTTGGGGCACCTACTGAAAAACCGTCGGCTCTCTTGATCTATTTTTTCCTTTTTAGTGTAGCATAAAAATTCATCGATTAATCAAAATCATGCAAAAATATGCATTTAATGTTTTGATAAAATATTTATTTTACCTGAATAAGCAACTTATGAAATTATGATCGATTCCATTTAATTAAAACATAAGGTTTTCAAGAAGGATTTTTTAGAATTTTCCTATGAAATAAGGATGTAAATATGCAAATTTAACCAAGTTCAAGGTCATTTATGCAAAAATCCAACCAAATAAATTTTACATTTTTTGAAAATTGGTTAGAATGTGAATCTACGTAAAATTAAGCTACTGTAACTTTTTTGGATTTTTCTAATGCAAAATAATTTTTTGTAAAATTTTAAATGCATAAATATGATTTAGAGTGATTAACTTTTAATAAATACCAACATTCAAATTTTTTCAAAACTAAATTTTCCTAGGTATATCTAAATGAATAGGATTCGGAACAACTTTAAATTCATAAAGATACAGAATGTGGATTGAATTAAAAATCAATTATCATAATCACAACACAATTTATTATGAGCAAATGATGTATGCAAATGAATTGATTTTAGTATATGTGATAAATCACAATCAAATCTACAAGTTTTGATTTTGGGGTGTCTTTTTAGCAAATTAATTATGACAGTCAAGTCACTGAATAGGCAAAATATAATAATTTTCACCAAATTGATTATTATAAATAAGTCACAATACAGAAAAATGCCATTCAAGTTTCAATATGCATAGAAATAATCAAGGTTCATCATGCAAATTTTGATTTTGAAAAATAATGGCCAATGAATGATCAATTTAATGCGCGAACATAGGGTTCTAAATCTAAAATAATTAAATAAAAGAAAACAAAATTATGGAGCACAGGGGTGACTCTACTATTACTAAGATCCATTAGGGATGATTTCCTATTTTTATAGTAGGTAAGTCTCCGGCATGAATTCCAAGAACCTCGAGGGCTTCTACACAATTTTTCCCAAGCCACATGTTCTAGACATGTGACATGGACTGGAGCATGATATATAAGTCTTATGGGGTTCCTTTGCAGATGATCAAAGCACATGACTTCAACACAATCTGGACGGTGGTTGTTGTCCTCCGAGATGATCCAAAGGTGTCTTCTGTTGTCTTCCAAGATTGTGAAGCGTCAACTTTTTAAATGGTTAAGATATGTACATAAATATCTCGAACTTTAGTGAAGCAGTCGATTAGCTTGGCTAATTGGGAAATCTCAAGTCAGGAAGACTCAAGTTGTGGTTTTTACCCATGCGGGTTTCCACGTAAAAAAATTGTGCAAGTGTGTTGATTAGTTGACGAATCGTGAAATGCCCTGGTTAATTTACGTGAATTATCGAGCACTTAAATTAATGTGTCATTTCGTTGTAGGCGGGCAATCGGAATCGGTCAAGAAATAACCACAAGGAATTTTAATCAATTTTTATCAATGCAGTTTTATGTTTATTTTACTTGGGCAAGTCCCAAGACCGAACACGAGGAGGCAAAGGAACAACCTAGAGATTTTGTCTATCAAAGTTCGTTCAAGATTTTTGAGGCGGTCTTTTTTGTATTTTTAATGCAAGTTTGGGATGCAAAATGCAACTTTGACTGATTTTAGGGACTAAAAATGAATATCAATCAAACTATGTCCGAAAATATGAAACTTGGCCAAGATGACAATTATGATGAAATGAATGCACTGATTTTTTTTGGAATTTTTGGATGCAAAATAAAATTTTTATGAATTTATGAATGCAAACACAATGGATTTTAATTATTAATTATAATAAATATTAAACTAACTATTTTCAAGGGATAAAATTATCCAAGATCTATCACTAGGTGATGGATCTCAGAGAAATCCTAAACCTTGAAAATACAAGATTTAATACCTATTAAAAAATTAAATATTAAAATATGTAAAATGATTTTTAGAGGGCAAACGATGCATGTAAATGCAATTATTTTTTGGCACAATGTTAAACACAACTAATTCTACTATCCTTGATTTTTTTGATAATTTTCAGGAATATGGTTAATCAGTTATGAATTTCAGAGAACAAAATGGGAAAAGTATGCAATTTCCCACAAAATAATTAATTATTAATTAACCATTGATCACAAAAATGTCAAACATATGCCAAAATGTAGAGAATAAGCTGTAGAACAAAATGCCTATTTTTGATAAATAAGTTAATGCAATGTAGAGGTTCGAAACTACTGGGGAACACAGGGGTAATTATGCAATATTACAATAATAAAATAAGAAATAAAATATGTAGAATATGGACTAATTTGTAATTACCAGAAGTCAGGGGGGTCCTGCAAAATCGCTAGAGGGCCACGTGCATAGCACGTAACCTCTGGTTGTGGACTTCTTTGCAAATAAGATAAACGTCAGGGGATTTATTGCAATTTTCCCAGCGGTCACGTGTGGAGCACGTGACATTGGGAAAGCTGATGTCCCCTCGATGCACGTGCGCATCACATGCATGGGAGTCTCGGGACCCTCGCCCGGCGATGCATCAATGTAGTAAGAGCAGAGGGTGGAACCGGAGGCGGCCGACGGAGGAGTAGCATTCGGCGGCATTGACGAATCGGAGGCTGACGTTGATGAAGACGACGTTGGGCACTGGATGCGAAGGAGGGGGCGGAGCCGGAGGTGCCTCTAGATGGTGCTGCTGTGGCCCTTGAGCTGGCGAGGGTGTTGGGCGGTAGAGTAGCTGTTGGAGACGAAGGTTGTCGATGAAGAACGGCGTGGTGGCTAGACGGTAGAAGGTGGTCTCATGTGGTTGACCGTGCTGAGAGTGACGGTGGGATATAGAGGGCGAAGAAGGAGGTGGATACGCGGAGGTGGAGCGGATGTGGTGCGATGGTGATAATGTTGGCTCGACGGAGGAGGTCCGGAGCAAGGCAGTAGGCGGAGTAGACCGCGCTTCAACGAAGCAATGGGGGGGGCTTTTGGATCTCACCAGGAAGGGAGAGGAGCTCGGGCTGTAACCACCGAGCTCCGTCGCGCTGGGATGCTATCGACAGATGAAGGCGACGAGGGGGCGGTTGTTGCTTAAATAGGAGATGGGTGTCGACCGGAGAAGGAAGTGGGGGTGATGGGGGTCGTGATTGGTGATGAGATATGGGTGCAAATACGTACTAGGGGTTGATTGGGAGATCGGAGATTGATGGTGGTGGTGGTCGTGATTGGAGAGAATCGGATGATGGGATACGAAGGGGATTCAGAGATGGGGGAGATCGGAGCGCGGCTTGACGAAGATTGAGGCGAGGTACGGGATTCGCAGGCGGCGACGGATTTGACAGATCAGCTGTGAGATGAGCGACACGATTGGGAAAGGGTATGGGAGGACGATGGGCAACGGCCGTCCGATCGGCTGAGATCGGACGGCCCTGCTTCAGCCACGTGGCAGAGAGTTGGGATTAGGCGAAGCACGTGCGAGCCTTTTTATTTTATTTTTATTTTATTTTTTTTTAATAAAATGAATTAATAAAACCCTCAAAAATGGTGACATGCGGCGGCTCCAGGTGCTGCCACATGTCAGCCCCACAAAAATCGAAAAATAAATACCTTGATAAATACATAAAAATAGTAAGTGACCTTAGATCGAAAAAGTTTCTTCACAAAAATTGCTCGTCTCGATGAGATATACAACTTTCATGAAGGGATCAAAATCAAAATCGATCATTTGCACAAAGTGATATTTTGGGGTATCCCATGTACATTGAATACCTTGATTTTTGGGTTTTATATTTTTTTGTCATTTTTTAAACCAGATAAAAATCCGAAAAAATATCATAAAATGAAAGACAAATATTTACACATTACTCTATTTTTTTGCATTTTTATTAATTAAGAAAACGGAGAAATAAAATAAAACACGAAAAAGAGACTTTTTTACAGACAGTTAGTGGAAACTCGGACTCAGTTAATTTCTTTGATTTCAAGCTCAGTTTAGATTTGGATTTTTGCACGTTTTAATAAAACTTTCATCAAAGAAGATAAATGAAAAATAAATAAAATAAAATGGTTTAATTATATACATAAAATAATAGGTCAAAAACTGTTAAAATACAAAATGTACAAAAGAGGCCGAAAACCCAACTTTCACATATGAGCTCCGATTCACTTGAACTTGATCTTGTTTTGAAGGTAATTGAATGTACATTAGTTCAAAAGTGAGTAGGATCAAATCGGACACTGGATGGGGGAAGATATGAGGGTTTTAGTCCGAAAATCCTAGAATTAGGGTTTGGGTTTTTAGTCAGCTTATTTGGGTTAGTGATTTTTTTGTATTTTTTATTTATTCCTGTTAATGATATGTACACAGTGGAGGTGGTTTTGTTTCAATTGGAGTTAACATGAATTAGTTAAAAATCAGGGAAGTTAGGCTATTTACAGGTAAATTTGGCTGGGTTGTTTTGCTTCTTATTTTGTGCAAAAATAAGTGATAAAATGCAATTCTTATCAAAACATGCATGAATGCTAATTATGCAAAATAAATGAAGAAATGCTAATGATTTTTAGGGATTAAAGCTTAATTAATGACTTTTAGAGTGATGAATCTGAGATTCATCATTAGTCTACTTAACTTTTTTCTGTACTTGATTATTCTGCAAAGACTTTCAAAGGTGCCTCGAACAATTATTCACCTCCATTCTAGTGGTGTCATAACCCCCAAACTCACATTTGGTATCAGAACTTGGATCAATATCTTGAAGTAACTACTCAAAGATACATATGGCAACCACAACAAGCAAGGACTTTGAAAGCTAGTCAACCGTCAAGCCACAACACTTCAACGAAATTAAATACAACAACTGGAAGGTATGCATAAAGTTATTCTTACAATCTATTGATATTGACGTGTGTAATATCATAGAGACTAAGTATGCAAGACCAGATGTTGTAATGGTTCTCACTGATGCTAATAATAAGAAAGTCACATACAGCTCAAAAGCTATGAATGCTATCTTCCACGCCATCACAGTAGATGATCTCAATCGAGTGTCAGCACGAAAGACAACATATGAGATCTAGAATAAGCTTAGTGTTACGTACGAAGGTATGACCAAGCTACAGGAATCTCAAATCAATCTCCATCAACAGAGACACGGGCTCTTCAAGATGGAAAGCGGAGAACCCATCAGAGATATGTACCCAAGATTCTCAACTATCGTTAACCGTCCGAGGAATCTAAAAGTTGAACTCACCGATGCAGAGAAAGTGAAGAAGTTACTTAGATTCCTAATGTTGATCTGGACATGTTGGACATGTGATCCCACGATGAGGTACTATGCAATAAATGTTATTGCAAATATCATTTTCTAATCTGAAATGAAGAATAATTAATTTGCATAATAGGTCCCTTAGTACAATTAGGGTTATGTACCATGCCCATCTTGATAATCATACAACTGTTGATTCATTGTTGAATTATGGAGGTTGGTGCTTGGATGAATATCTAAAGAGTTAGATTGAGGACTCATCAAGCACCGTTAAATGATTGTTAAGAGAGGATCTCCAACATGAGTAGGAGATGGCAATCCTTTCTCTACTAGGTTGATATCTAACCGACCTCTTGATGCATGTCCTCTGCATAGGAATAGAGATTCGGAGGTGTTAGATAAGTTAGGATAAAGAGTTGACTTAACGAGATCGAGGTAACCAAAGACCTATGGCGTATGCTGTCACAATATAGGCACACATCCTCTGGCCGGAGATAGATATGTTACTATTTTGAGTATGTACATTTGGCAGATCGATAGGTTGATGATCTAATCAAGGTCTATACATCGACACGTTGGTATGCATACAAGGGCATATGAGTAATATGATCTCTCAAAAGGATCATACATGTTCATTTACTGAACCGAAAGGCATGAGCTCGCTCTTGAGATATTTGGAATCAAATTTCGTGCACAATCGTCTCGCTTTGGAAGCTTGACTGAATTTGTAAATTTGATATATGCTTTTGGAAAGTATATGATTGATACCAACTTCCAATGATCAAATGAGAAACTTAATGATAAAACCCTGAAGAAGACAATCTAAACAGATCCAAAACTTCAAGTTTATTCTAGGTCTTCCAGTATGCAGGATGTACATGTATTAGGAATACCTTAGGGTGATGTGATTATAAACGATTGCATATCTATGATGCTTCTATTCCGAGTGAGTGTGATGAAACATGTATGGATTTTAGTGACTCCCCTCATAAAGAAGTGATCTGGTCTTAGTCCAAATGTTGGACATTGATCTGAATGTGATTCAGATACAATGAGAAGATTAGATCTACGGTTTTGGTTTAATCAAACATCTATGGGAGATCCCCGAGATCTGGATTTGAGTTGTGATCTCAATATACAAGTCACTATATGTGGAACATACAATCTCCCTTTCCTTGTCTCCAAGTATCCACGGAGAAAGCGCATTATTCCTGAAAGAGTTCAAGGATAATTTCATTGTTGATAATGTGTCTGAGCATTGAGTAAAATTGATAGTTAAATGTGATTTAATTATCATGGATGATATGAATTTGATTTATATTATTTGGCCATATAAGGATAGTTATCTATGATAATTGATTTTCATTTAAATATCAAAGATGTGAATAATGTGAATGTGATTCATGTTATTTGAGCATATGAGAAGAGTCATCTTGGATAAATAAATGTGATTTGATTATCAAAGATATGAGTAATGTTGATATCTCTATCCATAATAATCATGGATATTATAAATATGATTTATAATATGTTGGAGAGATTCAATTGTAAATAGAGTTGTAAATTATATGTTGTTGTGAATTGGATTCACAATAAACAATTAATTGTAAATCTAATCTACATATTATGTTGGATATATGAATATAATTCATATTTATCAATGACATGATTGATGTTTTCACAAATTTAATTTGGAATTTTTTTGTGAAGATAAATGCAATAAAAGTTGTTGCATTTTAATACATATAACAAATATACATTAAGGAAGGTAAAACCACCAATAAAGGTGGTCGTCCACCTTGACTAAGTCAGGGGGGATGGCCACCCTCTTTTTGGGGTGGTAGTGGCCTCCTTAATTATCTATTTATTATAGTTGAAATTAAAATGAATTAATTTGTATCTTGATAAAAGGGATATAATTTATTTATTTATTTAATTTAGTTGTTGCAAATTTGTAGCAACAAATCATGATCATTGATTAATAACTTCTTAATCTAAACTATTCAATTAAGAGGGCACATGGATTGATACACATATACATCCAACTAGTATAAAAGGAAGGGTAGACTTTGCCTTTTAGACTACACATAATTCCAAGAGGAATTAAACTCTCTCCATCTCTCTCTCTACACATGCCCCCTCTCTCCCTCCTTAGAGTGGTCGTCCACCCTAAACCCAATAGAGTGTCGTAGTCATCGCAACGTCGTTGTGCTGCCGGATTGACTACTCGTAGATCTCCATCTTCTTCGTTGCGTTTGGCTCATGAAGAAGACATTGGATCTCGTGAGACGAGATCAGGAGATTCGTCACTTGGATCATCAACATGGATTGCGAGGAGCACACGTTTCATTAACGCGCTCGCAATCGTCTTCTCCGTTGGATCAGACTTGAGACAGGATGTCTCTTCGTTTAGAGAATCAATCACAACCATGCTTCAGGAGTTAAACCTAATACTTTTTTGTGGTTTAGATGATATGATCCGAGAACTGTCTTGGATCACGTGGTTTCATCGTTCTTTTTTTTTAAATTCCGTTGCCCCGAGCAACTAGTACAACTAGTCATTCCTGATTGCATATGATGCTATCTTGATGAATCTGTGATTCATCACTCTAAAAGTTGAAAATAAAGCTTTGTTACCGAGTAATTAGATGCATTTCATCACCTCTATTGCACAACTAGCATTCATGCATGCATAGATAACATTTGCATTTTAGCATTCACATCTGCATTAAATAAGAAGCCAACTTCACTTGTAAAAATCACCTATTTGTATGTATTTTATAGTAACTCCAAACTCCATAAAATCAACTCTATAGTGTATATATTACTAACACTAATACAAGAAAAATACCAAAAAAGGCTAACTTGTAAAATTGACCAATAAAACCTGAGTCCAAGTTTGAGACCACGGACCTTAAAAAAAGTGTATATCTCTCTCATACAACCTCCGATCTAGGTCTACTCCCTTTTAAAGTAATATACATTCAAAGACCTTCAAAACAAGACTAATTTCATTAAAATCGGAGATCGTGTGCAAAACTTGGGTTTTGGGCCCCCATTGTATACTATATGTATTTGTATTTGTACCCTTGTATTTTATCACTTCATTTGACCTCATTTCCGTTTTTTGGTCAACATGAAACTTGTAGATCGCATCGAGATCTACAATTTTATGTTTTGAGTTTTTCCAAATTCGGCCATTTCCCCCCTCTTATTCCACCTTCTTCTTCTCAACAATCTGATTGGGCCACGTGGCACCTTATGATTGAGCCACGCGACCCATATATCTGCTCGCCACATGCCTCCTTTCCCTGACCGTTCGATAATCCCCTGTAGCTTTAGATCTCAGCCATTTGTTGCCGCCTAAACCCCAACCCTTGGATAAGATCAACAGATCACATCATGGCCATTCATCTCCGCCTCACTCTCCTTGCGCCACGTGGCTCATCATGTGTCGCTGGATAGCCTCCATGATGCCTCCATCTGTGCCGTTCATTCCCGCCCAATTCCTGACCA
Organism: Ottelia alismoides; assembly: GCA_037367405.1. Classification (NCBI taxonomy): domain Eukaryota; kingdom Viridiplantae; phylum Streptophyta; class Magnoliopsida; order Alismatales; family Hydrocharitaceae; genus Ottelia; species Ottelia alismoides. Next base: position 305,254 of record JAZKJV010003955.1, on the reverse strand, counting down.
TTCGATTAACCACACGATCGCATCAAGGCCGTCCGTCAGTGCCGCGCCCTCAACGTGCCACGTGGCGATTCTTACGCCCTTCGATTGTGCAGCCTTGAGCTAATCCTCATCGCTCCCTAATGCCTCGCTTTGAGACGTTGGATCACTAGATCCAACGATCCAGTGTTCATCTCCTACCTCCGAGAATGCCTCGCCCACGTCGTCACGACCTTGTCAACTTGCTGTCCCCTTTCTATTTTCTCCGCCATATCCGCCACCTTCTCCACTCGTCGATCGCCCCACGATGAAGCCCATACGTCCCTCATCCTCGCCATCACCCAGTCACTCCACGATAGCTTCTCTCTTGCTCCACAATCCCCACGTAAACCACTCCCACCAACAACGTACCACCACCTTCCCCCCTTTAAATACTCCGCCTCCGGCCATTTTCATCGGCATCCGCCCTTGCACGAGAGACGCTAGAGCTCCCTTCTACTGATCGGTAACAAAGATTAGGACTGAGAGTGAGCAATGACGGTGGTACCCTCTCCGGTGAGATCCACGACGAGCTTCGTATGCAGTAGCTCCTCCTTCGAGCTGCACGAGCTCGGGTTTCTACCGGCCCTCGAGCGGCGACCTGAGGCTTCATCTCGAACTTTCATTCCCAGGTAGCACTCTCTATCTCCTTCTCCGATCTTCATCTTCTTTTCATCCTATCATCTCCTAATTTATTAGGCCTCCTTGCTCGTCAACACGTCCCACTGACCACCGCCTGAGCTCCACCTTGGAGCTGCCATCTTCGCGCCCCCTTATGTTCATCGCCACGACCTCTTGAGGTCACCAATCACTCCGACCGTTGCTCTGCCGGTCACGACGGAGGAACACCACCACCCGTTCATTCACTTCGCCCCACAAGCCTCGCATCACTCACTTCCTCCACGCGAGCACGAGCACCTTTTTTGACATTCACTAACCTTGCTGGTACTATCTTCAACATTGGTCGGATCTTCGCCGGAGCTTCTTCGCCAAGCTTCGTCTCCGGTCTTCAGACCACCCCAGCCTCTTCCAGAACCTCTGGTGGCTTCGTGAAGCTTCCACGATCGCGTCCAGCCACTCAGGAGTCTCCATGGATCACCACCGAGCACGTTAGAGGGCAATGGAGGTAGCCACCCATCGTTGGAGCCCAACCACACCTGTCGCAGGAGGCGGCTGCGAGCAGGAGCACGGAGCACAGTTGACGTCCGATCATCTTGATCGAACGGTTCCCAGTACTCCACGTCACATTCGTCAACAGCTCCAGATACCGTTGGATCCTTGAGGATCGAACGGCCTACATCGCGCCACATCTCTCACTTCATCCTCTATTGGATCGTTTGCAATCTGACGGGCCTCAGGAGGACACGTCAACTGCTCCAGCCATCGATGGATCCTTGAGGATATGACGGTCCATCGTGTGCCACATTTCCAGCTTCAGTAACCGTTCGATCATCTCGATCGAACGGTCTATATCGCGCCACGTCGCTTCCTCCGAGCCTCTTCCCCGCCCCTTAGGCTCGGAGCTCCCGAGCCAACAACGAAGCACGTCCGAGCCTGTAGAAGATCTGAGCCACCGTCCAAGCCTCTGACGCTTCCCGAGCCTAGCACCTCACGTGGTCCTCACGTGATATCTGGGCATTTTGCACTGAGGCCCCAACAAGTTTTCCAAATTGCTTTCCAGACCCTACTAGGCGTGTCACGTGTTCCATGGATAATTTGCATATATACCCCCTATATTATAGGTAATTGCATTTTAATCCATGTACGTATGTTTTTGGTTTGGACAATTTTATTCCTGTTTGCATTTTGGTCCATGTGTTTGCATGCTTATTTAGGAACTCATTTAACATCATTTTTAAATTCCAAAAATTGCACATTGTAGAGAAACTTGTGCTTTATCATTGTGGGCACTTGTCTATTTTTGTGAGCTTTGAGGAATTTAATATTATTATTTTTGTGGAAATTTACATAGTTTGCCACAATGTGCTTTAAATTCCATATTAAATTATTTAATGCTCCAAAAATCACCAAAAAATCATAATAGGTCTAGTTTAGGTTGCTCTACTTTATGCCCAAAAATCACATCATTTGCATGCATAGCGAGGCCTTAATAAATTAATTAGTATTTTTCTTAATTGATTTTTAATAGGTTCAACATTCATCATTTTTTAGGTTTAATAATTTTCCTAGATTCATCTCACATAGAAGTACTAAGGATATTTTTTGTATATGAAAATGATATAATCTGTATTTATTAAAAATAAATCTATAAAATTCACCCTACATTAATTTTTAATTCATATTTAATTCATACAGAGTCTAAAAATTCCAAAAAATGCAGTAGTTTAATTCATTGCATTTGATATTCTAGCCAAGTTTCATCATTTTTGGACTTAATTTGACCATACTTCAAATTTGGCTCAAATTGCATCACATTTTTCTTAATTGCATAAAAAATACAAAAAAATATTCTCCTGAAAATCTAACATCGAAATTGGCTTCAAATTAACCTAAGGAAAAAGCTGCCTCCCTGAGTTCGACCTTGGGCTTGCCCAAGTAAAATAAAAAAATTACCGCTTGCATTTAATTTGACATTAATCTAGGTGGTTTTAATTAGTCTTGATTTACCCGACTACAACAAACAAAACATTAAATTTGATCGATAATTCGGTTGAATTAAGTAGGGTAGATCTAAGGCTCTTCAGATGGCACCGTTGCCGGGGAGGCACAACTTAGGTAAATTTTTTCAAAATTTTGATTTTAGGTTTTCCATCCCCGGGTAGTTCGATTCTCGGTTTTTCTTGTGAATATTTTCCTATCCAATTTTATTTGTTTATTTTTGTGTCATCCTTTATCTGACCATCATTTATTTTCGTGTGAGGAATACGAGGAGTCGAAGGCGCTTTGCCAAGTGAGCCGAGGAACCTACATCGAAATAAATTGAGTGGTTTTTAAGAGGACTTGTAAAAAAAGGAAAAAATATCTTTTGCATTTTCATTTCCAGTGTTTCCCGTTTGGGTTCTCACGCGTGTAAGTCATAATAAAATGAGTCCCCGAGTGCTGTGTGGTTGCTTAACGTAGGATAGGACCTACACTTGCGGCTCTTAGAGCTCTCTTAAGACTGTTTCTGCTCGTAACATTTAGGGCCACACTTCACACTTAAAAGACGCACTTAGACCGTAGGACTTAGCCAAATCTAACTGGTTCTTTACTCGCTAATAGAACTGCTTGTCTAGGAGTAGCTTTTCTCGTTTGCATCATATAATATAAAATTTCAATTCTGTTTTGCATCCCGCATATAAAGCGTGAGGATCATTGTAAGTCTTCAGAACTTGGCATACATCATTATTTTATCGTGCATCGGCTTTTCTCGACTTCTTCTCCCTTATTTTTTCAAACTTAGGATTAAAGAAAATTGGTACTGGACGATAGGCGTGCCTTGTGTGTGGACTAATTAAGTGGTCATCTAAACTTAAAATTGGGTCTGCTAAACAAATTGACCAAAAAAATCAATAAAATCAGCAATTCTGTTTGTGGGAGATTAACCCCGACCTTGATTTTAGGTTGAGTGAGGGTATAAGAGTATGTGTGCACATCCTAAGGCAGAGCCAAAATCCCTGCCTTCCATATCACGTACCCCGATCCGAGCAAATATCACAGGCTGAACTATGGGTTTAACTGACCAGGGGCGAAATTACAGTGCACCGCGACAAGTTGCTAGTAGCCTCATCTTGCTCCGGCAGGTAGATAGGGGCGAATTTAAAGCATTGTCAGCCTCCTCCTACTTCGGTAGGTAGATAGGGGTAGGTCCTTGAATTCTCAGCTGGTGATAGGAGCGAAGAAAGGAAGGGCGTTGGTATCTTAGGCGGCATGTTAAACAGGAGAGACACATCTAGATTTGAGTCGATTTCCCTATAGGCCGCGTAACCTTTGCTACTTGCTTGAAAAATCACACTTAAAATCAACCAGACTAATCAGACTCGGTTTCGAGTCCTTCACCGTGTTGAGTGTGAAAATCAGGGTTTGTGATTCATTTGCTTGCTTTAGGTAGGAGTAAAATCCTATCTTTACACATTTATACTCCCGACTCTTCTTTCTGCCATCAAGATGACTAACTGGGGGGATATCTACTCACGCTTCACAAATCTCTCCTTGGGCCCCTCACGAAGTTCGTCTTCATCGGCCTAGGTGCAACTTGGGCCCAGGCCGAGCTCATGACCCTCTTGAGTTCAAGATCCATCACCCTCATGATGGTTACCCTCAAACCATCCTTTTCTCTCCTCTCATCTCACCGAAGAAAACCATCTCCTCGGTGAGAATGTCTTCATTAATACGTCCTCTAACTTAGATCAATTTCAATTCCCATGAGAAGAGGATGAATCAGAAACCAAAATATCAAAGAAACACCCAGATGAAGAGGACCCCAGAGATGATCCTATGCACTAAGTCCTGGCCTGATTACCTAGAGTCGAGCAGTTGAATGCGGAACTAATGGCTAGGATGGCACAAGTGATCGCGACAGGTGGAATTGACCGACCGATGGTAGATGCCTACAACCCAGCGAGAACGAGATACATAGTTGGCTTGTACCTGTGGTGCCCCCAGAAGCGTTCGAGCTGAAACCCCATTTTCCGAGTCTGCTATCGAAGTTTAATGGGAATGCCAATGAGGAACCATATGCTTTCCTTAGAGACTTCGAGCTAATATGCAACAACCTTAGTCATCCTAGGGTTGGACAAGATTACATCAGGTTGAAGGCTACCCCATTTGCCTTAGGAGATAAGGCTGCTCATTGGCTGAAAAATCTCGAGGTTAGATGTACGACCTAGATGCAATGCAAAGACCTATTCTTGAAGAAGTTCTACCCACTCAGTAGGACTAATCAGATGAGGACAAATATCACTAGTTTTTCCCAGGGCCCCCACGAACCATTCCATAGAGCCTGGGATTGATTAAATGATTTGACTCAAAAATGCCCCTGCCATGGCATTACCAAAGCGATCTTAGTCCAGACCTTGTTCTGTGGCATGACCCCGGAAATGCAGGGGTTAGTGAGTGCAGCCTGTGGAGGAAGTTATTTCAACAAGAACGAAGATGTCGTATGGAAGATTCTGGAGCAGATGGCGGAAATAGGCAGATCTCAGGCCACCCGGGCCTATCAGTTGTCTCCCTTAAGCCTATCTTTTGAGACAACTAGGAGGACTATAGCGGATCTGACAGATGACCTCATCCCCAGCATGGGGATAATAACTGATAAGCTCACCATGGTAGAGCAGATCCACAAGAGGGTCATTGACCTTGAGGCGTTTTCACGATTGCCGAAACAAGTGGAGGAATTGACTAAGAAGGTAGCCAAGATACGACTACCTGCCCCTTCTGCACCACCTGTTCCTGTACATTGAGTTCATCTTGTACAGGATCAGGTACAGGGGCCTCAGAGTAGCTGGGTTGAGGAGAAACATTACACTCAGCCGGAGCAGCATGCACCCCACAGGTGGTCAATCTACGAGGAGCCTCCACAGGTGTTCGAGATCAACGAGTTGTGGTACATCCATGACCCCGTCGACAGACAGTCGGGGATAGGGAATAATCAACCACATCGACCTTCCCTAGCTTACCAGGAAACCAGCTCCGTCCCTGCAGCGCGCTTTGTATAGTCCTGGCCCGGACAAGGGTACCGGCCTCAACAACACCAGCAGCAACGCACATTCCACTCGGGCCAGCAGGGCCCTCCACCACCTTCCACCAACAACAATATCAGCATGGCCAGCAGGGCCTGTATAGACAGCCGAATCACTCGTCCTCTTGTCAGCAGCAGCAAGCCCCGCCCACTAGTGAATTGAAGTCCCTCACCATGGCCATCCAGACCCTGACTGATAGGGTCCAGTAGATACAGAATGACTACCTAGATATCAGAACTGATCTGAACTGTGTTTCACGTACCCAGGACAATCATATGGCTCCAAAGACCCCAATTCCGGCCCAGGTTCAGGCCAACCCAAATAGCCTGAATCAGTTTCAGCACCGACCACGCGATCAGGTATACTATTCAGATTATTCTCTATCTGAACACAATATCATTTCATATGATAATGTAAATCATATGTCCCTCAGGAGCAGAAGGACCGTGACTGTACCTGATCGGGCACGGGCACATGAGGAAGACGCCGCTAAGTCTCTACCTGAGGGGAACTTGGAGTCAGAGGAGCAGCACCACCATCACCATCCCCTGCAGAATAAGAGGATTTCCAAGTCCTCAAAGAAGAAGGAGAGGAGCACCAGCAGTGAATCCGACGAACCAGATGAGGAGCCCGTACCTCCATCTGAGGAGGGCGTCCCAGCAGTTGCGGCAGATGCATCACTTGTTTCGCCACATGAATTTCTTTTTCATCTGAGTCTATGTCAAAGTCAGCGTCAAAATCTTGTACAGAACTCAGTTTCCCATTTAAATGAAAATCTTTCGGTTTCAGAATCTGAGTTATCGTCAATAATCCCTTTCCCTCGTGCTCTGAAGGGTGGAAAGAAGAAAACCAAAAAATATAAAAAGATGACCCTGAAATGGCAGAGTTCTGCAATAAGTATATCAAGGTCACAATCCCCTTTGATAAGTATGTGGACATGACACCTGCATTTTAGAAGTACCTTAAGGTGAGATGCACAGCTTCTAGGGTCAGTAGGAAAACCAAAAGCCATGTTGAGAGGCACGTTTTGTCAGTAACCACTAATTACGACATTAAGAATGCGTTCCCAAGGAAACGAAGGGACATGGGTGCCCGTTATGTGGTGAGTCATGTCGATGACACTACATTTGCACGCACTCTCCTAGATAATGGATCCTCAATTAATCTGATGCCCACAACCCTCTATGAGGGGCTAAATCTAAGACCTCTTAGGAAATTCAGAGCCTTACTCCAGTTCGCAGACAAATCAACCAAGAGGTACAAGGGAGAATTGAGGAATATTATCATCAAAGTCGAGGGTCAGGATTACTTGGTGGACTTTACAGTCCTTGATATGGAGACCCCTCGAAATTGGAGAGATTCCCAGATCATTTTAGGAAGGCACTTCCTCAGAACAACATGGGCCTTATTTGATTATAAGATCAGGAAGATTCAGTTCCAAACTCCAGGCGGAGATGAGGAACTTGAAATGAAGCAGACAAGGTGGTAGAAGCCAGATTCTGAATCTAACACCGAGTACTCTTCATCAAAAGCAGATTGTGTTCATGTAGATACCGTTGGGCCATGGAGACAGAACCCAGCTAGCACCGATGAGTCCCTCTCCTCTGGAGAAGATCTTGTGCATGAGACAGTTTGCGAGATCCTTAGGAGTGAGTACAGTGCAGAAAATGCATCCCCCTACATCTTTGATGACGTAAAGGCTCAACTGGGACTGCCAGTCCTTCCCTCTTTTGGACAATCAGAAGATGAGGATGATGAGTCGGACATGGCTTTCGCCGATTGCTTGGATACTTTTGATGATCCGACTCCAGAGCTGAACGAGTTGGTGGCAGTTACCTCAAAGATAGATCCAACCACTACCAGCACAGGGCCATAACTGATTGATCCAGACTTCCTTGATGATCACACCTTACCTGAGCTCAAACCATTACCCACAACCCTTAAATGTGCCTTCCTTGCGGGACAAGAGAAGAAGTATCCGGTCATCATCAGTTCACGATTGACCGAGGAGCAGGAATCTCGCTTGCTAGAGATCCTGAAGAAAAACTGCAAGGCGATAGGCTGGAGCATCTCCGATCTCCACGGGATAAATACCGCTCTGTATTCGCACCATATCTACTTAGAGAATGAGGCTAAACCCTCTCGTGAATTCCAATGTAGGTTGAATCCAAATCTACGAGAGGTCGTGAAGAGGGAGATTCAGCAATGGTGTGACGCGGGTTTTATTTACCCATCTTCGATTCCAAATGGGTGGCACCTATTCATGTTGTTCCGAAAAAGTCGGGAATTCAGTCAACCACCAATGATGACAGAGAGGATATTGTGACACAAGTACCCACGTCATGGCGTGTCTGCGTGGATTACAGACGCTTGAATGCCGCAACGAAGAAGGATCATTTTCCCCTACCATTCATTGATCAGATCTTAGAAAGATTAGCGGGAAAAGAATTCTTCTGCTTCTTAGATGGGTTCTCAGGCTACAATCAAGTAGATATTGCTCCTGAGGATCTGGAGAAAACCGCTTTCACATGCCCCTCTGGTACATATTCTTTCAGGCGTGTGCCCTTTGGGTTATGAAATGCTCCTGGTACATTTCAAAGGTGCATGATTGCAGTATTCGTCGAGATAGTCGGTGAATTCCTGGAAGTCTTCATGGATGACTTCTCAGTCCACGGTGATTCCTTCGATTCCTGTCTTAGGAATCTGGACCGAGTCCTCAAAAGTTATTGTGAGGTTAATCTGATGCTCTCCTAGGAGAAAAGTCACTTCATGGTGATGGATGGCATTGTGCCAGGGCATGTCATCTCCAAGACAGGAATGGAGGTTGACCCTGGCAAGATTGACGTGATCAGACGACTCCAGCCACTAACCAACGTGAAACATTTGCGGTCATTCCTCTAGCATGTTGGATTTTATCGGAGATTTATCAAAGATTTTTCAAAGATCACCCGACCGCTAGTTGAGCTTTTAGGCAAAGACATGGAGTTTATTATTGATCATAAATGCCTTGAGGCCTTTAAGCAACTATAAGGGATGATTATGGACGCCCTGATCCTACAAGCCCCAGATTGGTCTCTTTCTTTTGAGATCATGACGGATGCCTCATATTTTGTTGTTGGGGCTGTGTTAGGACAGAGGAGGGATGGTGTCCCGTTTTCCATACACTACGCAAGCAAAGTGCTTGATACCACTCAACGTAATTATACAGTTACTGAAAAGGAGATGCTTGCGGTAGTGTTCGCCTTGGATAAATTCAGATCGCATCTTATCAGATCTAAGGTTATTGTGTTTACAAACCATACAACACTACGGTACTTAATGGAAAAGAAGGACGTGAAGGTGCATCTTTTTAGGTGGATTTTACTCATCCAGAAATTTGATTTGGACATTAGAGATAAACCTGGAAAGAAGAACGTAGTGGCTGATCACCTCTTCCATCTCGAAAATCTTGATACTTCTGATGATACACCCGTTCGAGACTCCTTCCCTGACGAGTCGGTTTTTGTTATCGACTCACTCCCATGGTACGCCAATATAGTGAACTATCTTGTCTCCAAGAAAGTTCTCGAAGATTGGCCCAATAGCCACATAAACCGACTTAAGTCGGATGCAAGACATTATCATTGGGAGGATCCGATCCTTTTCTTTGAAGGACCGGTCTGGAGGAGGTGTATTCCTCAGGAGGAATATCAGAGTATCCTTACTTTATGCCATAGTATGGAGATAGGAGGACACCACTCTGGGAAGAGGACCGCATGGAAGGTACTTCAATGTGGCTTATACTGGTCGACTCTGTTTTGCGATGCGCTCACCTTTGCGAAGTCGTGCCCAGTATGCCAGCGAATGGGAGGAACCGTCGGTTCCAAGGATGAGATGCCAATGTAGATTGTCATCATTTGTGACGTCTTTGACGCATGGGGCATCGACTTCATGGGCCCATTCCCGGTCAGCCATGGTTTCGAGTATATCCTTCTAGCGATGGACTATCTGTCAAGGTGGGTGGAGGCTATCCCGACCTGAGCCGCAGACAGCAGGACTGTATGTAAATTCATTAGAGATCACATCATCTCTAGGTTCGGGATCCCCAAAGTGTTGATATCTGATGGGGGTAGCCATTTTGTGAACAGAGAAGTGAAGAAACTCTTAAAGGATTACGTCATCGAACACTGTGTCACTAGTCCTTACCACCCATAGACCAATGGCATGGCAGAGGTGTCGAATAGGGAGGTGAAGACCATATTGCAGAAGCTTGTCCGCCCAGACAGGAAGGACTGGTCTCAGATTTTGGATCAGGTCCTTTGGGCTTATAGGACAGCTTACAAGACACCATTAGGAACCTCCCCATTCAGGATGGTGTTTGGGAAGCCGTGCCATTTGCCCGCAGAATTAGTGCATAAATCAGAATGTGCAATCAAAAGATCGATCGGAACACACATCTAGGGCAGAAACAGAGAGAGATGGATCTGAATGAACTTGTAGAGATCAGAAACCGAGCATATGACAACAGTTTGGTGTACAAGGACATGGTAAAGCGTTGGCACGATAGATATATCAGACAAAAGACCTTTGTTCCTGGATAGAAGGTATGGTTGTTTAATGCGAGGCTGAAGGTTTTCCAAGGTAAGCTGAAATCCAAGTGGACAGGTCGTTCATAGTACGTGCTGTGCATGATAGTGAGTGTGTAGAGATCTCAGATCTTATAGATGGAGCACAAACATCCCTAGCTAATGGACAACTGTTGAAACACTTCGTCGAACCAAATGAACAGTTAGTCCATGTTGAGGAGATTGTTTTCATGCGCGAGGCAGACTCAATAGACACACATAAAGCCACGCATGAGATCTTGCAACAATGAGCTCTCACCATCAGCAGCATCGAAAAGATTCAGATCATGATCCTTGTATATACTCACCCTTCCTGTATATATTTTCTTTCCCTCCCTCCCGCGACTCCAGTCACTCGCCCCAGCTCCATATCTTTTCACTTTATGATTATACTTAGGATGACCAGATCCTAAGTATAGGGGGGAGAGTGACCTGAGTCTATTCCCCATTCGTTGTACATCCTCCAGATCTCATCGGTTCTCACACTTGCTCCTGTCCTATACTTAGGCTGACCAGAGTCTAAGTATAGGGGGGACCAATGCCTGCCATGTATATACTCATCCATTCCCTCTTGACCTCGTTACCCCATTTTTGATCTTCTTCTACACTTAGGCTGCCAGAGCCTAATTATAAGGGGGCATGACGAATTCTATACATTTTTCTTATTTTAGCTCTCCTACGCTTAGCACGAGCCATGTCTTTTCCTCGCTTTTCATGCTCTGAGGACATAACACACGCTAGGTATAGGGGGCGTGTATATATTACATATATACTTTACCCATAGCTCGTACTTTTGCGTATTTTTGTATACTATACAATAATTATGGGGTGGGTAAAAATTGATTTTTTTGTAAAATACATGTATATTTTTAATACTCTTGTATCTTTTTGAAAAAAATTAAATACTCTTAAAAAAATCAAAATCAAAATCAAAATTAAAGGTTTCTTATTTACTCTTGCATATCATCCATGCATTTAAAAAGAAAGAAAAATTAGTCTTGCATTCATCTACATAGCATGCCATCTGCACCTCATCTGCATATCTAGCATATGCAAAGTGAAAAGTTAGTGGGTTATGAACCAAGTTATGAATAGATGTTGAGAAGGGACTTGATTTGATCTTAATCTACCAAATTTCAGAGGAACCTTAGAGGAACTGGAGTTAAGATTTTTCAGGTCAAGTGACTTAATTCTTTGAGTCCGCAAATCTATGTTCACATGTCATCTTGATTAGTCTAAGTAGAATATCTCGTGCACACGCATGATTCTTTTAGACAGTGACCTAACTTGAACAAGCACCATGCACGTAGCTCTTCATTGATGAGGTGGTGAGGAGGTAGAATCCTTTGGCTTGGAGTAGCACACGGGTGGAAACATCCGTCGTCCTCTAGGGAGGAAAGTGCATCTCAACCTAGTCTGATGGTGTTGACATCTAAGGGCGGGATGCTGTAGGTTGTAATAATGCTTCAAAAGAGGGATAGTCTACTGGCTCAAGAGGAACAACTCATGATGTACATGCTGCACCTTGTATATAGTTCAAAAAAAATTCAAGAACTCCAAAAAAATGGACAGGCCTGATTGAAAATAAAATGCCTGCCGGAGTATGTATATTAGCAAGAAGCTTGCAGCTGGATGACTTGGCTACACTGGTCAGGAATCCTAGGATAGGTAGCTACACTGGTCAGGAATCCTGGGATAGGTAGCTACACTGGCTACTGTCCATTCTTCTCTCCACCCCCTCCTCTTGAGTTTGTCGCACTTGAACTTAGAAGGGAATACCCCATCCCTCGAGGAAAGAGTTACTGGATCGGGGAATTAGAGTTACCTTGTTAGAGGAAGCTGGTTCTTAGCCATCTCTGATGTGGAGAGCTATTTTTCACTTACACAATACAAGTAAGAATCATAGTCATCATAAATTTGCGTATGAGGATTTGTTCTGACTTGACTGTTAAGGAGTCTTAAATAGAAGACTTGTGGAACATAAAGTCTATTAGGTCTTAAGTTCAGATCCCAATAAGGTTCCACCACACAATTAATCCAAAGGTCGAGTCAAGCTCCATTTTCAACTTTTGTCCATGACCTTGGTATGGAACCCAAAATCATTTCACCTTTGCATTTCATTTTAGTTGCTCGGGGACGGGCAAGTTTTAAGTATAGGGGGTTAATGAATATGTGATTCATCACTCTAAAAGTTGAAAATAGAGCTTTGTTCCTGAGTAATTAGATGCATTTCATCACCTCTATTGCATAATTAGCATTCATGCATGCATAGATAACATTTGCATTTTAGCATTCACATCTGCATTAAATAAGAAGCCAACTTCACTTGTAAAAATCACCTATTTGTATGTATTTATACTAACTCCAAACTCCATAAAATCAACTCTATAGTGTATATATTACTAACAGTAATAAAAAAAATATCAAAGAAATGCTAACTTATAAAATTGACCAATAAAACCCGAGTCCACGTTTATCTCTCATACAACATCCGATCTAGGTCTACTCACTTTTAAAGTAATATACATTCAAATACCTTCAAAACAAGACCAATTTCATTAAAATCAGAGCTTGTAGGCAAAACATGGGTTTTGGGCCCCCATTGTATACTGTATGTATTTGTATTTGTACCCTTGTATTTTATCACTTCATTTGACCTCATTTTTGTTTTTGATCAACATAAAATTTGTAGATCTCATCGATATCTACAACTTTCATGTTTTGAATTTTTTCAAATTCGGCCATTTTCCCCCCTCTTATTTCACCTTCTTCTTTGCAACAATCTGATTGGGCCACGTGGCGCTTTCTGATTACGCCATGCGGTCCATTTATCCACTCGCCATGCGCCTCCTTTCCCTGGTCGTCCGATCATCCCCTACAGCTTCAAATCTCAGCCATTCGTTGCCACCTAAACCCCAACCCTTGGATTAGATACACAGATCACATCACGACCATTCATCTCCGCCTCACTCTCCTTGCACCACATGGCTCATCATGTACCGCTAGATAGACTCTATGCCACCTCCATCCGTGCTGTTCATTCCTGCCATATTCCTGACCATTCGATTAACCCCACGACCGCATCAAGGCCGCCCGTCAGTGCCACACCCTTAGCGTGTCATGTGGCGATTCTTACGCCCTTCGATCGCGTAGCCCTGAGCTAATCCTCACCGCTCCCTAACGCCCCACTTTGAGCCGTTGGATCACCTCGATCCAACGGTCCAACGTTCGTCTCCTACCTCCGAGAATGCCTCGCCCACGTCATCACCACCTTGTCAACTTGTTGTCCCCTTTCTATTTTCTCTGCCATATCTGCCACCTTCTCCACTCGTCGATCGCCCCACGATGAAGCCCATACATCCCTCATCCTCGCCATCGCCCAATCACTCCATGATAGTTTCTCTCTTGCTCCACAATCCCCACGTAAACCACTCCCACCAACAATGGACCACCACCTTCCCCCTTTAAATAATATACCTTCGGCCACTTTCACCGGCATCCGCCCTGGCATGAGAGACCCTAGAGCTCCCTTCTACCGATCGGTGATAGAGATTAGGATTGAGAGCGAGCGACGACGGTAGTACCCTCTCCGGCGAGATCCACGACGTCCTTCACCGTGCATCAACTCCTCCTTCGAGCTGCATGAGCTTGGATTTCTATCGGCCCTCGAGCGACGACCTGAGGCTTCATTTCGAGCCTCCATTCCCAGGTAGCACCCTCCACCTCCTTCTCTGATCTTCATCTTCTTTTCCTCTGATCATATCCTAATTTATTAGGCCTCCTCGCTCCTCAACACACCCCACTTACCACCGCCTGAGCTCTGCCTTGGAGCTGCCATCTTTGCGCCCCTTCCATTCATATCCACGACCTCTCGAGGTCACAAAATCACTCCGACCATTGCTCCGCCGGTCACGGCGGAGGGACACCACCACCCGTTCACTCACTTCGCCCCATATGCCTCGCATCACTCACTTCCTCCATGCGAGCACGATCACCTTTTTTGGCATTCACTAACCTTGCAGGTACCATCTTCAACATTGGCTGGATCTTCGCCAGAGTTTCATCGCCAAGCTTCGTCTCCGGCCTACAGACCACCCCAACCTCTTCCAGAACCTCTGGCGGCTTTGTGAAGCATCCACGATCGCGTCCAGCCACTCAGGAGCATCCGGGGAATCAACACCGAGCACATTAGAGGGCGACAGAGGTAGCCACCCATCGCCGGAGCCCAGCCACGCCTGTCGTAGGAGGCAGCAGCGAGGAGGAGCACGAAGCACAATTGCCGTCCAATCATCTTGATCGGACGGTTCCCAGCACTCCACGTCACATTCGTCAGCAGCTCTAGATACCATTGGATCCTTGAGGATCGAACGACCTACATCGCACCACGTCTCTCGCTTTAGCCTCCATTGGATCGTTTGTGATCTGACAAACCTTAGGAGGACACGTCACACGCTCCAGCCACCGTTGTACCGTTGAGGATCAGACGGTCCATCATGCGCCACGTCTCTAGCTACAAACAACCGTTCGATCATCTCGATCGAATGGTCTATATCGCACCACGTCGCTTCTTCCGAGCCTCTTCCCTGCCCCTTAGGCTCGGAGCTCTCAAGCCAACTCCGAAGCAAGTCCGAGCCTGCAGAAGACCCGAGCCACCATCCGAACCTCCGAAGCTTCTCGTGCCTAGCACCTCACGTGGTCCTCACGTGATATCTGGGCATTTTACACTGAGGTCCCTGCAAGTTTTCCAAATTGCATTCCAGTCCCTGCCAGGCGCGTCACATGAGGCGCACGTTTCCATGGACAATTTGCACATATACCCCCTCCATTATAGGTAATTGCATTTTAATCCCTATACACATTTTTCTATTTTGAACAATTTTATTCCTGTTTGAATTTTGGTCCCTGTGTATGCATTTTATTTAGGCACTCATTTAGCATCATTTTTTAATTCTAAAAATTGCACACTGTAGAGAAACTTGTGCTTTATCATTGTAGACACTTGTCATATTTTTGTGAGCTTCGAGGAATTTAATATTATTATTTTCGTGGAAATTTACATAGTTTGCCACGGTGTGCTTTACATTCCATGTTAAATTATTTGTTGCTCCAAAAATCACCAAAAAAATCACAATAGGTCTAGTTTAAGTTGCTCTACTTTATGCCCAAAAATCACATCATTTGCACGCATAACGACTTAATAAATTAAAATTTTGCTTAATTGATTTTTAATAGGTCCAAAATTTATCATTTTTGAGGTTTAATAATTTTTCTGGATTCATCTTAGATAGAAGTACCTAGGATAATTTTTGTATCTGAAAATGATCTAATTTGGTATTTATTAAAATTAACTCTGCAAAATTCACCCTGCATTAATTTTTAATTCATATTTAATTCATACAGAGTCAAAAAATTCCAAAAAATTGCAGTAGCTTAATTTTATTGCATTTCATATTCTTGACAAGTTTTATCATTTTTGGACTTAATTTGACCATACTTCAAATTTAACCTTCAAATTTGGCTCGAATTGCATCACATTTTTCTTAATTGCATAAAAAATACAAAAAAATATTCTCCTGAAAATCTAACATCAAAATTAGCTTCAAATTAACCTAAGGAAAAAGCTGCCCCCTGAGTTCGACCTTGAGCTTGCCCAAGTAAAATAAAAAAAATACCGCTTATATTTAATTCGACATTAATCTAAGTGGTTTTGATTAGTCTTGATTTACCCGACTACAATGAACGCAACATTAAATTTGATCGATAATTCGGTTGAATTAATTAGGGTAAATCTAAGGCTCTTCAGATCTCCACGCTTTCGTGATGCGCTTAAGGATTTTTACGTATCCTTCAAGTGATATCAGAGCTTTAGATTTGGAGGATTAGGATATGATCCATAAACCTAAGATGACATGGGTGTTTTAAGTTGTGTGAAGTTTCATCGCATTTTATTCTCGCAATCCTGTTTTGTACGGATTTTTAACCTTGTTTAAATGACTTTAAAGATGAGTTTATCACTTGAATTATGTTCTGCCATTAAATAAGGAAAACATGGGACTTGAGTTTGCATGATTTGGAATCTGTTTGCTCAAGTTATGATCATTTTAGTGAACATATATCCACCGTTTCAAGGATGGCGAATCTTGACGTAATTAAAGAGTTAATTATGATTTTAATTCACCTAAAAACATGTGTTTATCACTTGAGTTCTGTTATAAATCAAAATTTCAAATCAAAGAAACTTAATTTGTGTGATTTAAGTTTTATTTGATCATTTTATGCTAATTTAATAAGTATATGTCACTCTTGGAAATTATATACTTGATCATGAACCTTGTGATTGTCAATTAATTAAATTCATGGAAGTTTATGGTTAATTTCTTGAAATAAATATTAATGAGTATTTGTGAGATATTTAAAGATGATGATTAATTCTTTGAATGCCATTACCTTAACTAAAAATGATAAGATAATTGATCTTTATCACAATTGGTTACATCCTTTCTAACAAACATTGATGCTAGAATAGGATTGGGGATTTGTTTAGCAAATCTCCTTATAATATTAATCAAAATAGTTTTGATAAATATTATATGGTATAAGTTCGGTTTAAAGACCAATTATCATCTCAAATACAAAATGGTCAAATCGTATTATCCTGACCTGAGGCGGATATGGTGTCTAGTCGGGGATCGTTGGGGCTGCAGGTTGCTCCGTGAGCGGTCTGTCCCACTCTCGTTGTTACTGGCCATGACCGCATGTAAGGAAAGGATAATGCTTGAAGCGATCGTGATGTATTTTTCTAATTATTAAAATTCAAATAATACATATTTTGAGATTATACCATACTTCAAGTAATAATCAAAATTGTTTATTGTTGATAAATTAGATTGATAATTGATTTAATATGATTGAATTAATTTTATCCAATTTAAACACTCTATTATGAATAGAGTTGTTATTTCCATTGGAAGAATTAATCATGTGAATATGATTTATAATAATTAATTAAAATTTGAATGGTATATGAAGGATCACATAAGTGACATCCATGGTCTCCCGTCAAGGCGAAGGGTTCCGTCACCATGGATTATATGTAGGAGATGACTGTCCGAAGTGACAGCTCCTGCATACAAAGCATTTGGATCAGGCTCTTTGCTTCTCAAAAGAGTAAGGACGTATGCATTGTGACATCAATATCGATTCTCTTATTATTTGGGCGATATTGGATTACACATAGCGAGTTCTATTCCCTTCGACGGTTGGTTCAATTAACAATGGATCAACATCGCCTTAAGGGTGGTGGGCCCGGGTGTTAAAGACCGAATTGGGAATGTAAGTTGGACTTGCAAGGCGGAATGAGTTCCCATTTCTTTTTATCTAAGTTGTATTTTCTCATATTATTGGTATGTAACAAAGAAAAGAAAGGAGATCATAGATCTTGCTTGAGATATAATGGTAAGTATATCTCTTACATTGAAAGTGATCAAGGGAATGAACTTTCAGTGTTGACAATGCAAGACAAATTTGATATAAAAAATCCTAAATCAAAGTAAATATGTATATATATATATGCAAATTTCTTATTTCAGACAATCATCCCACTCAATAATATACTCAATGATAACCAGTAAATATATTATGGATTGGATTCATGCTCAAGATATTGTACTTGCAGTTGGACAAATAATGTATGTGGTTGCAATGTGCAAGTTTCCTCATAATAATGAATGATAATTTAATAGATACTAGGATAACAAACCTAGGGTTTGTATGTCTTTATAGTCTTGATCTCTTATCGAGCGTGCTTTGGAAGTATCATGTCGATGATGATCGCAATTGTGAAATAATCATTATAAAATCTAAGAGGATGTTTTGGCATACATATGTGCTCTCAACATTTAATCATGAAAGACATGGTTCACTGCATTATGCAGAATGGTGGCTCGATAAGAGATGATGTACTCAAAATGTTTGAGTACCTGCCTGAACCAAAGTCTTTAAGAGTTAAGATGGATGTAGATATGATGATGTCATCATCCTACCATCTATACTCTAGTCATTCTTGAAGCTTCATAATATTCATATTGTATGAATTGAATGAAGCATGTATAAATGTTGAAATACTCTTACATTGAAATCTTTTGAATTCAACATAAGAGATCTTTTGTCTTTAGCAACGGTTGTTTATAGATGAAGGGAGCACAATGGAAGTATGGGTCTGACCCAAGTAAGAAGGAAAGCCAAAGATTTGACTATACTTTTGTGGTTTTCCACACATATGACATCCAAGGAGTTGGATGAATGCCAATACCACAATAAGCCAATGTACCGATAGTGTGGTTATCTAGACTATCTAGGATCCTTAGAGAAGGACTCAGATAGTGCATTGGAATAATGTACATCTATATAACATCATTGAAATTGACTTACTTATTAGATAAGATCAAAGTCTAATAATTGTATCTCATTCTTCTAATGACATTTGCAATTGGTTGCATATGTTTTAGAAGACTAAAAAAATTGATCTTAAGGTGAACTAGTTGTCCACATGGATATTGATGCAATTGTTGCAACAATCTCTGTTGGATAGATAGACTTCATATTTTTAGTGGGAGAGCCCTTAGTCTTGGAGAATGTCTCTGCGACCTAGATATTAGAATACACTCATTGTTTGTTTCTAAATGTTGGAGACAAACATGAATTCTGGAATAGACCTATCATAAAGAGTTATAATGGATATATTTCAGATCGTAATATGACATTTGGAAGACTCCACTGAATTAGAATATTAATTAATGGTTCATTAAGATTTCTAATACTGAAAATTAAACCTTAAAAGATCATCAGGAGGATGAAGATCATTTGGTAGTGATCTGGCATCAAGCCTTGGACATATGTCTGTTGATGAGATCAATAGACTAGTAAGAGATGAAATTTTAGACTACCTAAAATTTTAAATCTTACATACTTATGAATGGAGATTCAAAGTAAAATGTTCGATATACCCTTCTATGGGAATGGTGTAAGATGCATAGGTATTCAAGTTCTCATACATATTAATGTATGTGAACCATATATATCATAATAAACATTATGGATATGTGATATCTATTGATGATTATCTGTGATATGAGATCTCTTCCCTTCACCTTAGAAAGCTTTCAACTGTTCAAAGATTTCACAATTTTAGTTTAGAACCAAGTTTGAAGGAATATGAATGAATTTGATCTAACCTAGGTAGCAAGTACCTATTAGATTTATTCAATGAATACCTTATAGAGACATGAATATAATTCCTATCTCACTCCTAATATATCTGAACTCAATAAAGTTGTAGGGAGATGCAATTGGATCATGTGTGACATGATTTGATCAATGATGAATCTTAGCATAATTACCTCTTATTTTCCAGGTATATATGTAGTAGAGACTACAATATACATCCTTAAGAAGATTCCATGCAAGTAAGCTGGAATCTAGCACTATAGAGTGCTACTTCATTAGGAAGATAAAGGATGGTATTTGATACATACTTTATGACCTTGAGATTCTTAAAAGATTTCATATCTAAGGATATGATTCTTAGAGGATAACTCTATTGAGAATCAAGATGGAAAATGAAGTGAAGGAACTCATTTAATCTTGAGAAGATAATGAGGCTCCTGAAATCGGAAACTAAGAGGACAAATAAAGATGAAACACTCATACCTCTTCAAATGACTTCGAGAATGGATTCCATGTGTCAGTTAAGTCTGAAAATGATCTGACTTCATCTGATGAAGCTTCCAAGGATCATGACATGGAAAGATGGATATTAGCGATAAAGTCTAAAGTAGACTTCATATACAGGTATTGTATATGAACCCTCGAGGATCCACCTAAAAGGGTATGACCTGTTTACATGTAAATGGATCTTCAAGAGAAAGAGGGAACATGATGAGAAGGTAGGGACCTTACAAGCACGGCTCATATCCACAAGATACACACGAAGAGAAGACATCACTTGCGATGAGACTTTCTCTTTAGTGACCATGCTTGAACCCATCAGAACATTGCTAACTGTAGCTACACGACTTGACTATGACATCTTCAAGATGGAAGTCAAGATTGCATTCCTCTATTAATGCCTCTCCGAGGACATTCATAGGAAGTATCCTTAGGGCTTCATAGTTGAGGAAAGCAAGGTGTGAAAGCTTACGGAACTCTATGTATGGACTCAAATAAGCTTCTTGTAGTTGGAACATTAGATTTGATGAAATTATAAATGTTATGATTTCAAATAGAATCTTGATGAACCGTGTGAAGCTTAATAGGAGTGCCATTGTGTTCATCATGCTAAATGTAGATGACATCCTAATCATTTGGAATGATATCCTAATCATTGGAAATGATATACGGATAATAATAAATGTTTTATAATCTGGTTGTTCCATACCTTGAGATATGATCTCAAGTATGCCTCTTAGATCTTAGTTCTGAAGTATTTCAGAAGTAAAGAGAAGAGGGCATTGAGCTTGTCACATTATTGGTACACGTTGGACATATTCCATTTTATAGAAAAAATCCAAGGAAGGCTTCTTTCCCTTAAGATATGGTACTGACCTATCTGAAGGGATAATGGGAGATTGTTGGACTAGTGGGAGATTGTTGGACATGCGAGCCCACGACGAGCCGTTATGCAATAAATGTTATTGCAAATATCATTCCCTATTCTGAAATGAAAAATAATTAATTTGCAAAATAGGTCCCTTAGTACAGTTAGGGTTATGTACCATGGCCATCTTGATGATCATACTGCTACTGATCCCATTATTGAATCATAGAGGCTGATGCATTGATGAATATCTAAAGAGTTAGATTAAGGACTCATCAAGCACTATCAAATAATTGTTAAGAGAGGATCTCCAGCCTGAGAAGGAGATGGCAATCCTTTCTCCGATGGGCCGATATGTAACTGACCTCTTGTAGGTCCTCTGCATAGGAATAGAGATTCGGAGATGCAGATAAGTTAGGTCAAAGAGTTGACTTAACGAGATCGAGATAACTAAAGACCTATGTTTCATGTTGTCATGATATAGGCACGCATCCTCTGACCGGAGACATATGTATTACTATATGTTTGAATATGTACATTTGGCAGACCGATAGGTTGATGATCTAATCAAGGTCTATACACCGACATGCTGGTGTACATACAAGGGCATATGAGTAATACGATCTCTCAAAGGGATCATACATGTTCATTTACTAAATCAAAAGGCATGAGATCACTCATGAGATATTGTGAATCAAATTCCTGCACGGTCATCTCGCTTTGGAAGCTTGATTAACTTTGTAGATTTGATATATGCTTTTGGAAACTATATGATCAATACCCGGATATGATATATGCTTTTGGAAAGTATATGATCGATACCAACTACCAATGATCAAATGAGAAATTTAATGATAAAATCCTAAAGAAGACCATCTAAATATATATAAAACTTTGGGTTTATTCTAGGTCTTCCAGTATGCAGGATGTACATGTATTAGGAATATTTGAGGGTGATGTGATCATAAACGATTGTATATCCATGACGCTTCCATTACGAGTGAGTGATGAAACATGTTTGGATTTTAGTGACTCCTCTTATAGACAAGTGATGTGAATTAGTCCAAATGTTGGACCGTGATCTGAATGTGATTCACATACAATGAGAATATTAGATCTATGGCTTTGATTTAATCAAACATCTATGGGAGGTCCCTGAGATCTGGATTTGAGTTGTGGTCTCAATATCCAAGTCACTATATGTGGATCGTATAATCGCCCTTTCCTTGTCTCCAAGTATCCACAGAGAAAGCGCATTATTCTCGAAAGAGTTCAAGGATAATTTCATTGTTGATAATGTGTCTGAGTATTTAGGAAAATTGATAGTTAAATGTGATTTACTTATCACATATGATATGAATTTGATTCATATTATTTGGTCATTTAAGGAGAGTTATTTATGATAATTAAATTTGATTTAATTATCAAAGATGTGAATAATGTGAATGTGATTCATGTTATTTGGGCACATGAGAAGAGTCATCTTGGATAATTAAATGTGATTTAATTATCAAAGATATGATTAATGTGGATATCTCTATCCATAATAATCATGGATATTATAACTATGATTTATATTGTGTTGGGGAGATTAAATTGTAAATAGAATTACAAATTATATGTTGTTGTGAATTGGATTCACAATAAACAATTAATTATAGATATAATTTACACATTATGTTGGATATATGAATATGATTCATATTTATCAAGTGATTGATGTTTTCACAATTTAATTTGGAATTATTTTTGTGAAGATAAGTGCAATAATAGTTGTTACATTTTAATACATATAAAAATATATATTAAGGATGGTAAAACCACCAATAAAGGTGGTCGTCTACCTTGACCAAGTCCAAGGGGCGGGGGACAACCACCCTTTTTTCGTGGTAGTAGTTGCCTCCTTAATTATCTATTTATTATAGTTGAAATTAAAATGAATTAATTTGTATCTTGATAAGGGATATAATTAATTTATTTTAATTAATTAGTTGTTGCAAATTTGTAGCAACAAATCATGGTCGTTGATTAATAACCTCTTAATCTAAACCATTTGATTGATTGGGCACATGGATTGAAATCCATATACATCCAACAAGTATAAAAGGAAGGGTAGCCCATGCCTTTTGGACTACACACACAATTCCAAGAGAAATTTAACTCTCTCTCTCTACACACGAACCTCTCTCTCCCTCCTTAGAGTGTCTGTCCACTCTAAACCCTAGAGATGGTAGTAGTCATTGCGACGTCGTTGTGGTTCCGAATTGACTATTCGTAGATCTCCATCTTCTTCGGTGTGCTTGGCTCATGAATAAGACGTCGGATCTCGCGAGACAAGATCACGAGATTCATCGCTTGGATCATCAACATGGATTGCGAGGAGCACACGTTTCATCAACGCGCTTGCAAGCGTCTCCTCTGTTGGATCGGACTTGAGACAGGAGGTCTCTTCATTTAGAGAATCGATCGCAACCATGCTTCAAGAGTTAAACCTAATACTTGTTTGTAATTTAGATGAAACGATCCGAGAACTGTTCTCGAATAATGTGGTTTCATTGTTCATTTTTTTTAAAATTCTGCTTCCCCGAGCAACTAATACAACTAGTCATTCCTGATCGCATCTGATGCGATCTCCATGCTTCCATGATGTGCTTAAGGATTTTTACATATCCTTCAAGTGGTATCAGATCTCTAGGTTGGAGGTTTAGGATATGATCCATAAACCTAAGATGACATGGGCATTTTAAGTTGTGTGAAGTTTCATCGCATTTTATTCACATAACCCTGTTTTGTGCGAATTTTTAGCCCCATGTAAATGCCTTAAAACGTGAGTTTATTGTTGGATTGTGTTCTCCATTAAATAAGGAAACTGTGGGAGTTGAGTTTGCATGATTTGGAATCTGTTTGCTCAAGTTATGATTATTTTAGTGAACATATATCCACTATTTTGGGGATGGCGAATCTTGACATAATTAAAGAGTTATTTATGGTTTTAATTCGCCTAGAAATGCATGTTTATCACTTGGTTATACTATTAATCAAATTAGCAAATCAAAGAAACTTAATTTACGTGATTTGGATTTTATTTGATCAAGTTATGTTAATTTTAGTAAGTATGGGTCACTACTGGAAATTATATACTTGATCATTAAACTTGTGATTTTCAATCAATTAAATTTGTGGAAGTTGATGGCTAATTTCCTAAAATAATTATTGATAAATATTTATGAAATATTTAAAGATGATGATTATTTCCTTGAATGATATTGCCTTAACCAAAAGTGATAAGATAATTGATCTTTATCACAATTGGTTACATCCTTTCCAACAAACATTGATGCTTGAGTATGATTGGAGATTTGTTTAGCAAATCTCTTTATAATATTAATCAAACTGCTTTTGATGAATATTATATGGTATAACTTCGGTTGAAAGACCGATTATCATCTAAAATACAAAATGATCAAATCTTATTATCCTTACATGATGTAGATATGGTGTCTAGTCGGGGATTGTTGGGGTAGCAGGTTACTCCGTAAGCGGTATGTCCCACTCCCATCAGTATTGGCCACGACAACAGGTAAGGAAAGGATAATGCTTGAAGTGATCATGATGTATTTTTCTAATTATTAAAATTCGAATAATACGTGTTTTGATATTATACCATCCTTCAAGTAATAATCAAAATTGTTTGTTGGTTGATAAATTGGACTGATAATTGATTTAATACGATTGAATTAATTTTATCTAATTTAAGCACTCTATTATGAATAGAGTTGTTATTTCCCTTGTAATAACTAATCATGTGTATTTGTTTCGTAATGATTAATTAAAATCTGAATTGGATATGGAGGATCACATAAGTGACATCCATGGTCTCATGTTAAGGCAAAGGGTTCCGTTGCCAGGGATTGTATGTAGGAGACGCCTGTCCGAAGTGACAGCTCCTGCATACAAGCGCATCTGGATCTTGCTCTTTGCTTCTCTAAAGAGTAAGGCCGTATGCATAGTGACCCCAATATCGGTTCCTCATATTATTGGGGCGATATTGGATTGCGCATAGCGAGTTCTAATCCTGTTGACAGTTGGTTCAATTAACAACATGTCAACACCACCTTAGAGATGGTGGGCCCGGGTGTTCAAGACCGAATTGGGAATGCAAGTTGGACTTGCAAGGTGGAATGAGTTCCCACTTATTTTTATCTGAGTTGAAGTTTCTCATATTACTGGAATGTAACAAAGATAAGAAATGAAATCACAGATCTTGCTTGCGATATAATGATAAGTATATCTCTGACATTGAAAGTGATTAAGGGAATGAACTTTCAGTGTTGACAATGTAAGACATCTTTGATGTAAAAATTCCTAAATCAAATTAAATACGTATATGTATGTATATATATATGCAGAATTCTCATTTCAGATAATTTTCATTAAACCCATTCAATACTATACTCAATAACAAATAGTAAAATATCATGGATTTGATCCATGATCAAGATATTGTACTTGCAGTTGGACACATTATGTATGTGGTTGTCACTATTATTTTGTTATAGCAGATGTCTATTCACGTTATACTTGGGTCTTGTTCATTTCATCTATGACTTAGATTTCTCTGAGTTTGAGAAGCTAGATAAACAGATTTAAAATGAATAATGATCTACCATCACTAAGTTAAGAAGTGATCGTGGTGGGGAGTTCAAGAACAAAATTTTTTGAATATTGTGCTAAGGTTGGGATCAAGTATGAATTTTCTACACCCGGAACAACATCTCAGAATGGAATATTTGAATAGAATAATTGCACTCTTCAAGAATGTGCCCATACAATGCTATGTGAATCCTATGTTCCTAGATATTTTTGGGCAGAGACCATAAATACATCCTATTGTGTCTTAAAAGGGACTTTGATCTGACCATGATTAAAGAAGACATCTTTTGAGCTCTATTTCAGACCCTTGCCAAAGATATGTTATTTTCATATTTTCAGAAGCAAATGTTTTGTTCCTAACACCAAGGAAAACCTTGCGAGTTTGTAATTTGCGACACCACTAGAGGGGGAGAATAGTGGTTTGAGGCTCCTTTATAAATATTAGCGGAATAATCAACAAGCATAGATAAAATATTCAAGCATACCAATAAGTACATTTGCACAATATTTTTACATGGAAACCCACATGGGTAAAAACCATGACCTAAGTCTTCTTGACTCAGGATTTCCCAATTGGCCAAGCTAATCAACTGCTTCACTAAAGCATGAGATTCTTACACGAATATCTCAACTGTTTACAAAAGTGTTGCCTCACAATCTTGGATCAAAGACTAAGATCAACACTACAAACCAAACACTATAGTCCAAGTATAAGAGCATACGAGATTTCGACTTTCTTCATTCTTCCTCGGAGGTCTCGCAAATAAGAGCTATCTCTGCACGCTTAGTGTTGGACTTATAAGCCCTTGGCGACCCATTAATTCAATAAAGCTAATGTTTTATCATGTCCGTCTAAATGAAGTAAACAAATGTGAATGCACTTTACTATTAAGACCCCTTTATACAATAGGGATATGTGAAGGCAAGGTGATTAGGCTCACGCATCACAGAAGCATGAAAAACACATCATATGCGATCTAGTTCAATTAGTCGTACTAGTTGCCATGGCAATGGAAAACCAAAAATTTGTTAAGATGAAACCACATGGCATGGGAACATTTTCCATACCATTTCATCGAAACCACATGGATATTAAGGTTACCTCTTGAAGCATGGTTGTAATCCTCAATGCTTCTCAAGGAATAAGCCTCCTGACTCAAGTCTGATCCGACGAGAGTGCACCTACGGACGTGATGATGAATCACGCGGTTCTCGCAATTCTGAGCAACGATCCAACCAAGAGATCTCATGATTCTCATCTCTGTCTCACGAAATCACTCATCTCCTTCATGAGCATGAAGTGCGGAAGAAGACAAAGTTCCTTAAGCGATAGATCCGACAACATGATGGCATCACAATGATGATCGCGATCTCCACTAACCTTGGGCAAAGGAACGGAGTAGGGTTGTAGAGAGGTAGAGGTTGGACGTGTATAGGGATATAGAGAGAGAGAGAGTTTTGTCTATGCAATAATTGCATATGACTTGTGTGTATCCTTGAGGTCTAGGGATATCCCTCCTTTTATAGGCTTTTGGAAGTTTTTGGATCCCAATCCATGTGCTCTTAAGATCAACGGTTTAGATTATTTGTGTTTCTTAAAAAAATAAATATAAAAGAATAATTCGAATAACTATATCCAAATTATCTCTTTTAGTTAGTCTAAACATTAACCAATTAATAAATTATTAAAAAATAAAAGCTAACCATTCCACTAACTAATTAAAGGTGTATGCCCACCATGGTGACACATCACCATGGGCATCTGATGAATATGCATTTCATCATCTTTATTATTTATTTTAGCTTAAATTCCTTCTTAAATACCCATTAATAATAATAAATCATTGTTTTTATTCTTTCTTGTTCTTTTATAAATTTTGTAAAAAACATTATTTTAACCTAAAATAAATAAATAAAGAAATAAAGGAAAAATAAAGACTGGATATATACAATAAATACATGCTAACTTTTACCCCAAGAGAAGGTCAAGACTTGACTTTATCGAAAAGGAATAAAGTAGGGGAGATAAGGCCTAGTGTAGAAAAATAAAGAAAATTAAAGTTCATTCATTATCATTGTACAAATCACACATATTTCATCTATTGATTTTATTTATAATCTATTCGTTCCAAATGAAAATATTTTCTTCTTGGAACTTGTACATAAGAATAAGTTGTAAATATTAAAAATAATTTCTAGAAGATTCATTATTCATTGTGAAAATAACAACACTTTGAAAAAAGCTGCAAAACCAAACTTCCTAGACTCATATCTTCTCCATAAAAACTCAAAAATAATCAAACTCACTTTCTTATACTCTAAATAAAATAATCTTCAAAATGACAGTGATTTCATTAAAATCGGACTTAAGATGTAAAGTGTGGCCTTTTGGAGTGTATTGTACAATGTGCCTATACTATATGTCGCGTGAATATATTTATTTCGATTATTTCTTGTACATATTTGTGCATAATATATCTTTAAATAATTTTAAATATTGTATTTTGTCAAAATAAAATAAAATAAAAATAATATAAAAATAAAAAATACAAAAATAAATTCATTGTACATATTGTGTATTTACCACTATGTATATTGTAACTCTATCCATTTTATTAACTCATTTATTTATTTTGTAAGAATAAAATAAAAATATATTTAAAATCCTTGTAAAGTAATGTAAAAAAATAATAAAATATATAATTATTTGTAAAAATAATTAATTAAAAATCATTTTATTGTATATATAGGTATATATACCTATGAATAAATGGTATTATTTATTTTTAACCTATTAAATTAATTTAGTTAATTTATTAAAATTAAAATTAAATATAATTATTTATTTATAATTTTTATTAACATTATTTACTTATTTAAATTCATTTTTTATTTTTTATTTTATTTATTTAATAATTTATTTAATTTTTATCTTTTTTCTGTGGTTTGTCTTATTCTCGGAGCCACCTTATTGGACGAGTCTGTTGACCCGGGTCATCCCCTCCTTCATCCACATACCCAATTCACCCAGCTCGTCAGAACCATTTCACTTCTTTTTCCCTTTCAATCCAATAAACAAAATCACTCACTTCCTTCTCCAGTCTTGCTGCCTGTTGAATCTTCTATCTCGTTCGATTAATATCTTGGTGATCCGAGCCTAGATTTGCGCACGACCCGCTTCTCAAATCCATCGAACCCTCATGTCTATAAAATCTCATCTCCAGCTTTGCCACCCAATTGGATCCATTTTTCCACCACTTTTTGCCCGAAATCGACCATCGGAGAGAGCTTAGGTGACAATGAGGCCCCCTGCGATCGGGAGAGCGAGGAATTGCCTGGAGGATGCGATCCACCCATAATTGTCGGAGTTTACCGGTATCATCGAGTTTCTCCACCGACCACAACATATCGAGGTGAAGACCACCCTTCCTCCACCATAGGGTAATCCAGTATAGTTTAGGTTTGATTTTTGTCTTTAATTCAACAATTTCCATTTTGATTTCAAGTAGATCAGATCATTATCACTCACCCTCTGATCTGACCAATCGGAGGTCGTCCGTGCACTAATTCATCATTCCGACTCGACCTTCACAGTCACCATCATATTCTCCACGCTCCTCCCATCTCTGATCACCCAGAGCCGAACCGGATCTGGATCTCAACCTCCATTCTGACCATCTCGCCAGAGGACATCCATTTCCCCTAACTTTTTTCTTTACTTTTGTTAATTATTTGGCTGGAGATTTTCTCCGAGCAATAAGGAATAATGTGCAGGTGTTGGGAGGGAGAGGATCCTTGGATCTAGACCTGAAGGTATTTAGCAGCCGTTGAACTTTGAGAGCCCTAGATTGGCTGATCTGCCATCATCGGACCTCAAGACGCATCATATCGATAAAGTACCTTCACCGGATAGGATAGAAGCTTTCATGCAACGAATCAAGTGCAGATCGAATGAGATCAACTCGATTGAAATCCATCAGAGATAACCTTCAAGCATGTTCATCTAGACAACGTCAGGACCGCACGATCAAAAACTGAGATTCCAGGTCCAATTGGCACCGTCATATTTGCCCCAAATTCCAACCATCAGATCGCGCTTCCATCTTAGATTCAGACCTTCTGAAGCACATCCATCTACAACCGTTCGATCGTGGTCCATATCTATCTTCGTTGTCCAGATTGCCATGTATATTAAAGGTATATTTTCACCTAAGCCCTTGTATGATTTTAGTTTTGTAAATAAGTCCTATTTTGACACGTGTCGTGTTTCTGTTGTTTGGTTATTTGCATTGTTCTCATTGTGATATATTTTATTTACATTTTGGTCCTGCTTACTTGTATAAAAGTTCTTTGCACGTGGCTATGTGGTGAAATTGCAAATATGATATAGTGTTTTCTTGTTTTTGTTAAGCCCCTCGAAATAAATATATTCAATCGAGTCCGTGCCCGCGCATCTTATGTGCGCCGGCACGCCCCCTTATGGAAATTTTGCAGAGTTCTCCCCGTTTGTTTTTCTTATGTTTTCTTTTAGTCTATTAAATAAATTTGTTTACAATTATAACCTTATGAATCAAAATTTGACTATGATTATTTATTTGGCTTAATAAATAGCTAAACATCTCTAAAAATCCCCTAAAATACCATAAATTACTGATAATGTCTATTATCACCATAATTTTGTTTTTGGATTTTCATTAGTTTTATTATTTTTGAAAAATAAAAAACAACCCAATTATTCCTGTTTGTAGAAAATAAATAATTAAAAATACAAAAATTGTTTGAAAAATTCTAAAAAAGTTGTGGTTGATTATTTTTGCGTGTTTTAATTTCTAAATTAATTTCTTCTTTTAGTTCTCTATAAAACAAAAAATGTAAAACTCTAAAAACACATAAAAATTGATATAAAATCACAGAAAAATCCTAAAAATATATAAAACGCTTTTTTGGAAAAGCTAAAAAAATTCTCTCTAATTTTGTATATATTTTATATATTTGACTTTATTATCTATTTTAAAAACACAAAAACATTTGTATTGTTTTTTGTTTACTATTTTCATTGTTTTCAATTGTTTTAAAATCCTAAAAAAATCTAAAAATAATCCACTAATCACAAAAATAGTATAAAATATCCGAAAATCCAAAAATAATTTTGTGTTTAATTTCTATATATTTTTCCTTTGTTTGAAAATTCAAAAAGTTTCTTTTCTTTACATTTATTTTATTTCTCATTATTTCTGTTTTCTTTTTTTTTAAAATTATGCAAAACATTTTCAATATTTAAATATCATAAAAAACATAAAACTCGAAAACCATAAAAATATAAAATTTAAAAATCCATAAAAAATTAAAAAGATAAAAAATCCATAAAACCAAGAGTAGTTTGCTTTGAGTTCCCTCGTTTATTTCTTTGATTTTCATTGATTTAAATAACCATCAGGATTCGTTGTTGCGTCCCTGAGTTCGATCCTGTAGGCTATATATTAAATAAATAGCACTTAGATTTCTTGCTCATATTTCTTCTTTGATTGTTGGCTTGACTTCTTTATTTGAATAAAATATTTTGTTGATACTTTTGTTGGGTTGCGACGATACTTGTGCATATTCCACATTTGATTTCTCTTAATAACTAAAGCCCATAAAAATCCCTTTTCAACAAATGGCGTCGTTGTTGGGGAGGCACGATGAGGGTAGCTAGGGTTTCTCCTTTAGCCTGCTATTCTTGGTTTGTAGATACCTGGTTGTTTTCTTTTTTTTTCCTTTTTCTTTTTCTGTCGCATATTTCTTGTCTATATTTATGTCACTTGTACATATTATTTTCTATTTTTTTATTTTCTGTCTCTTATTCATTTTCTTTTTGTCCATATTTTTGTATATATTATTGTTGTGGATTGCATCTTGTTGAGGAGTGAGCACCCATTCTGAGTTCTGCGTGCCGTGAGGGAGCTTAGACATCGCTTGTAGGATTTGATTTGTCAGACACCAAAAGATCCCTAAGAACAGACTTAGGAATTCATTTGAGATAATTTTTACTTGCTCTTCTCATTTTACCTCATATCCACTTGTGTGTTCTTTGTTTGCTTGTTTGTCTATATTTTCTGTTTTTACATTCTCTTATTTTTGCTCATATTTTCATAACTGTGATCTGGCACATTTCTTGTTTCTCTCTTTCTTACAAGGGCCTGATGAGTGAGAGCGATATTCCTAGGAGCACCGATGCACCTGAGCAAAGCGGAGGCGGCTCATTTCTTCACTGAGTAGCAGGAGTACCAAGCTCTTCTCCTAATTTTTATAAAAATGTAAATAAAAATATAAAAATAAGTTAAAAATACTACTCTGTATATATGCCAAGAAACCCAGCCTACAAATTGTCAAAATCTCAACTTCCGAACATCATAACTTCCTCATATGAACTTCAATTTCACTCTACTCACCTTTAAAGTTCATAAAATAATATTATTTAATTAATAAAGGTGGTTTCATTGAATTCGGAGTCCGTTTGCAAAAAGTCGGTTTTGGGACCAAAAGACAAAGGGGTTTCAGGGCTATTTATTTTATGTAACACACACTATTCATTATTTTCTTAATTTTATAATTTTTAAATTATTTCATGATCCTGTAGTTTCTACATAAATTATTTCGTAATATTTGGAGATTATTTATTATTTTTATAAAATCAAACACCTAAAAATATAGGTATAATTGACCTATGTAGATACTTATTCTATTTATTAAAATATATAAATTAATTCATAAAAATCCCTAAAAATTTGTATAAACACTTAATTAATACCCTAATAATTAAGAAAATATGAAATTAATTTTTACTTAATTATTTATTAAATTAAAAATCTAAAACCTATTTATAAATACATATTTATTAATATAATATTTACATTTTAAATAATATTTATTATTTATTAAAAGTAATTATACCATAATTTAGAAAATTAATTTATTTAACTTTCTTGTATTTATACCTATTTAAAATAATGCAATTTTACTATTTTATATTTAATTTATAAGTCAATTTTCCATCTGGGCCAACCAGGTGCTGACACTTGTCAGCACCTGGGACCTTCTTCCCCAAGAAGTTATTGCGCCCAGCTGCTCGACCTGCCAACTTCACCCATTTACCCCGCGCTACTCCAGAACCTTCTGATCGATCCATTCCGTCCATCCTCTTCCTCCAACAACCGTCTCCATCGCCACCATCGATTTGACCTTGGAGCCCATGCCATTTGCCCTATATAAGGCCTCCAAGACGCCATAGCCAAACAACTTTTCCCCAACCAACCCAGAGCCCAGCTCCAGGTGCACCAACTCCCCATCTTCCTAGCCCGACTCCGGCCAATCCACGGTGGTGACAGCACCAAGGAAGGACCCACGAGGAAGAGGAGTTGAAGGAGGAGGTTCCAAGGCGTAGCTTCGCCTTGTAGCGCCGCCATCGCAGAGTCCAGCTCTGGTTGAAGTCGCCGTCGAGCTCGTCGTCCAGGTACTACACCTTGACATTCCACAGACTTTTTCCTTCATTTCGTGAATTTGTTTCTCGATCCACGAGCCACGATTAGCGTGGCTAATCACGTTTTTAGTTAGCTTAATCATCCATCTTCGACGCACATTCGATATACCTTTCCGAATCGCTTCATTTCGCTTCCAAATCGATCCCAAACTACTGTCGTTTATCACGCTTCTGATTGCTTGGCTGGAAACTCTAAGTTTTTTTATCTTTGGGGCTTAAGATCATAAACCATTGTCCGATTCGATACGAATCGAGCATATGCTTGGGTACCTTGCAGATCCAGGTTCATCGCAAGGTTGTTATTCACCATTGGGAATCTTCGAGCATTAGTGAAATCCACCTCCAAGGTCGGACTCCAGAACAACTCAAGCTCCAGGTGGACGGAACCCCAGACTTTGTTGTCGATTCACGGCTGCTCGGAGCGACCTCCGCCGGAATCCTTCAGCGGGCGAGCTCGAGGGGTGGAGGAGCCACCCCTCTGGCCCCGCAGGTGTGCCAAAGCTATCGCCGGACGACCGCCATAAATCGGAGACGAAGGCGCCGTCACCAGCAGTCGCAACCGCCCAAGAACAGAGGACGCATAGGTGCGCAACACGTGGCGCACCTGTGAGCGTCCGATCGCAGCGCACGACTTCTAATCGGGACCGTCTAAATCGAACCGGTGGAATATTTGCGTAATAAGTCCAACCGACTTTCAGAATTTCCTTCCGCCTCCAGACCTTTGCATAATTGCATTTAGGTCCCTCCGCAGGGACCTAAGTGTAAATATTCTTGTATTTCTCTTTCAGAACAGTCCTCCAGGACCGAATTGCAAACAATTTTAATAAGTTTTCTTACGCTTATGCCCCTGGGCTGTAGGGGCTGTTTCTTGCTCTTGTGACCTCGGATTTCGACGCTTTCTTGAGGGTAGTTACACAACTACCCCAACTACTTAGTATAAAATTTTCGCGGCTTTTTGACGAGTTTTTGACGTGTTTTGATTTAATCGAAAACCGCCTCGTTTTGCTTTGTTTTCTTGTGTAGTTCGAGTACGTGGCTCGAACCTCGTTCACCCTACTATATAGTATCACTTAGATATTATTCACCTACTATATAATAAGTAAATCTTTTGAAAAATATTCCTCTTTGAAAATTAAATAATAATTTGAAAACAATAAAATCAAATAAAAATTATAAAAATAAAAATCAATAAAAAACATTTTGACTTAGAGAAGAATTAAAATAAAATTACGAATAGGAAGATCTAGGGAATATATTCTGCCTCCTTGAGTTCGACCTAGGAATACTTGCCCGGTAAAATATTAGTGAACGGTTTTCCGACAGAAAATCGTATTTGTTTGATAGGTTTAAAGATCGAAAAAAATTCCCTCGTTTCGCGGCTTCTGCTACAACCGACAACTTTCTTTAATAAAAAGAAGAAGCCGCGAAACTCGATTTTTAGACACTTATCAAAATGGCGCCATTGCCGGGGAGGCGTTAGATTCCTTTGATTTTTCGATTTTCGTGACTTTATTTTCTCTTCTCTTTGTTTCATACGGTTTTTCGTACGACTTTTTCGTGCCTTGTTTTCTGAGTTTCTTTTTGGTTTCTTTACAGCTTTCTCAGCTTTCTCGATCAATTCTTTTGTGCTAATCATCTTTGCAGGGCCTGAAGGATCAACCGGCTTCTTCGGAAGCCGAGCCAGTTGAAAGAGCAGAGGTCGGCTTCTTCTTCACGAGTCGACTGCAGAGGAGCAAAGACTTAGTATCCTTTTATTTGTAAAAGAGAGAGAAAGGGAGAGAGTTGTACTTAGTAATAAAACACTCATTTTTTTTTCGGGACCTGATTCGTCGGATACCGTGTATCCGAGGATCAGGGCACCCACCGTGGCTTTTTCATCGCTTATCGGTTTTCCGCAGTTTTCTATATGATTGTTTAGGTTTTTACTCTATCTGCTTGTGCCGCGTAGCTAGTTTTAGGACTTGCAACCTAGGTGCTTGCTCTAGGGTTTTTAACAAAAAGAAAAAAAGACGTTGTTTGAAAACACCATAAAAATCGCAAAACTAAAATCGGGACTGCTAAAAATATCTGATCAAAAACCGTAAACAATTCAAGTGATTTGGGGAGAGTAACCCCCGCACATTTCTCAGAGTGCGCGAGTTCGAGAGCCGACACTTAAGGATAGAGACAAAATCCCGTATTTCTTACGGGATACTACTGGATCCATACCCCTGATCACTGTTCCTCAGTGGGTAAGCTCAGGTAGCCGGAAACGGTCCGGGTTTACTTAGCAGAGTGGGAGGTTTAGAGGACACTGCGCAAGGCTCCATCCTCAAGTAACACGGGTAGCCGGAAACGGTCCGTACTTACTCCCATACTGGCTGAGTGCGAGTGGTCTCGAGTAAGGATTCGGGCCAGTATCTTGGAGAAATTATCGGGCACCTATTGGCTTGCTCAGCCCACGTAACCGCAACGTTTGCTAATTACAACCCTAAAACCGAAAAGATAAAAAGACCGAACTCTTACGGTCCTCATCAGGGTTGAGTTGATGAAAACAGGGTTTGCTTTGTGTTTGTTTGCGGGGCGTGAGTTTCCGCGGCTTTCGCATTCCTTCTTCATTTGAATCGTACACGTGCTCTCCTGATCTCCTCTTGACATCGAGGATGATGTCTCGACGACTCTTTGGCTCAGACTCTGTGAGCTTTCGACCGACTACCGTCGAACGTATGTCTTCACAGGCTCAGGATGACCATCTTTCCGAGCTGGTTCCATCCGATCTCGAGGCGAGTCAGACCCAGACTCCCTCGCCTCCTGGCCAGATCATTGAGGCAGACCTTCGCCTCAATACAGAATCTAGATCTCCTGAGTATTTCTCGCTGAGTTCTTACGAGAGTTTCTATATTACAGACGACCAGATGGCTCGTGGGAAAGCATCAGCAGCAGACGAGAGGCCACCAGCTGAGGATCATCAGGAGGGAAGAGCAGAGCTGAACGGAGATGTCACGACAGGTATTCTCGATACATTACAGCAGATGAATCTACAGATTCGAGAATAGTATAGAGTTCAGACCGGACTGCAGGCTGAGTTAGCCGCACTGAGC
Organism: Ottelia alismoides; assembly: GCA_037367405.1. Lineage (NCBI taxonomy): Eukaryota > Viridiplantae > Streptophyta > Magnoliopsida > Alismatales > Hydrocharitaceae > Ottelia > Ottelia alismoides. The sequence continues at coordinate 269,108 of JAZKJV010003955.1, read as the reverse complement.
GCAGGGGCCGGGAACCATTTACCGCCTGCGGTTCCCGTTACTTTACGGGACGAGTATGACCCGGGCGCTCGAACGCTCCATCACTGGATTCGGCTACCGCCGAATCAAGGGCCATACGAACTCCAACCGTCCTTCATCTCTTTGCTTCCCAAGTACTATGGGAATGCCGTAGAGGGGCCGTTTACGTTTTTGCAGCAGTTTGAGATGATCTGCGGAACGGCTTGCTATCCAGGAGTAACGCAGGAAGCCGTGCGCCTCAAAGCCTTCCCTTTTGCCTTAGCCGATAAGGCCCTTTATTGGTTGAGCCATCTGGGAAGAGAAATCTCCACGTGGGACGACCTGAAGTCCACCTTCCTGCGCAAATATTTTCCTCTAGGAAGGACGAACATGATGAGGAGTCAGATCTCCAACTTTACGCAATTGCCGAACGAATCATTCCATGAGGCATGGGATCGATTCAAGGACCTGACAGAGAGATGCCCGCATCATGAGATACCAATGAAGGTGCTAGTGCAAGATTACTTCGGAGGACTCCAGCCAGAAGTACAGGGGCTCGTGAGTGCCGCATGTGGCGGCAGTTACTTGAACAAGGACGCCGAGTCAGTCTGGGCCATCTTCGAAGGGATGGCCGAGAACTCGAGAGTTGTAGACTCTACTCGGGCATTTCAGAAAGCCCTGCAGCCACCACATCACCGAGAGCATCACAAGGTGGCGAATATATCAGATTCTGAATCCAACACCAACATGGGCTTTATTAGCGAGAAGTTGACGTTGGTGGACGTGATTCACAAGCAGGTCCAAGACCTACAGCCGCTGCGAGAGTTGGAGAAACTCTCATCTCTACCTCAGCAGTTAAGTGATCTTTCGAAGAAGGTCGCTGATCTTCAGAGCCAGTACCAGCAGAACCAGACTTCTTCAAACACACAGCCAGCACGGAGGATCGCACCCGCTCCACCCACCCGTCAGATACACTATGTCCAGAGCGAGCCTGAGATTGCGCAGATTGATTGGCATGAGGATCAGTCTCATGCCAATTCCGGCCAGATCATCAACACTGCCGAGATGGAGGTAGAGCCGCAAGCCACTTTTGAGATCAATGGGATTTGGTATACTCCGATGCAGCAACCGAGTATAACGAATCATCAGCAGCAACACCCGTACGGTCATCCGCAGCATGGACGTCTGCAATTCCAGCACCGCTAGAGTTTCACACCACAGCAGTCTCATCCGAACGTTTACCATCAGAGACTGCAACCTTCTTATCAACAACCTGCCCAGTTCTCACCGAATTATCCTTTTCAGCAGCCGCAACAGTCTTCTTCTACACCTCAGCGCTACTCCCAACCTTCCACCTCTCAGCACTTCACGCCAAGGCAGGAGAGAGGAGCAAGCCAGGGCCACCACACCGAACCAGAGATGTCTTCACAGGCCCAGGCGCTCAACCAGATCATGGATATGCTCAGTACGCTCCAGATTGCACAAAAGACAGAGATGGAGCAGGTTAACCGTCGTCTGGACGAGTTAACCGTACCAAAGACCACTCTTCCAGCCCAGCCTCAGATGAACCCAAACAACAAGAGGAGGCATCCAGACCAGGTAGATCCTACAGGTAAGATCTCATTTCCTGAATTTTTGTCTAACTTCATTCGTCTCAGGAGCGGTAGATCACCGCAAACACCTGCTGGAGAAGAGGAGAGGGCACCAGAGGAGTACGAGCAGGATCCTGAAGCCGAGGAGGAGAATCCACAAGAGGATGAAGAAGCAGAATCAAGAGACGGGAGCAATGCCAACAGTTCAGATATGGATACTGGCGACTCAGACGATGATATCACGCCAGATCAGGCAGAGACCCCGGACAAAAACATTTCTTCCCTTGTTTTAGAGAGTTTTGTAAATAATTCCGAGACTCTCAATGTACAAGCTGATTCCACTGAGTTGAATAAAAGTTCTGATTTTCTAACTCCTGACTTTATTCCTTTTCCCGATGCTTTGTTTGGAAAAGGAAAGAAAATACCAAAAATAATCCCGAATCTCCACAAATCGAAAAGTTACTCAAAGATCACATCTTTCTGAAGATCCCTCTTTCTAAAGGTCTCCATGATGCCTTAGATCAATTTCCTACGCTTAAGAATCAATTGAAAAACAGATGCACCACACGTAGGAAAAAGAGATCCCGAACAGAAAAGCATGTATTGACTAAGGCAACATCCTATGCGATACAGAATAAGCTTCCAAAGAAGAAGAAAGATTCAGGTGCACATTATGTCAGATGCGAGATCGTAAAAGCCGAATTCGATCGCACTCTATTAGATAACGGTTCCTCGATCAATCTAATACCCGCTTCCTTACTCGAGAAGCTCGAGTTAGGTCCTCAATACAAATCACGCGCGATCCTTCAGTTTGCTGATAAATCCATAAAGAGACCTAAGGGTATACTTAGGAACGTTATCGTAACCGTGCAGGGTCTGCAATTTCCAGTAGACTTTACGGTCTTAGATATGAATTGCCCTGCACAGTTACACCTTACCCCGATCATTCTCGGGAGACCTTTTCTAGAGACCGCAAAGGCTCTCTTCGATTATGATACAGGGAAGGTATCTTTTCACGCCGAGGGTGAAAAGGTACATATAGAGATGGCGAGAGAATCAAACACCTTCAGTGATGCATCTTCAGATTTTCTGAGTTCTTTAGCCTCCTGCGATTACATGGATGAGGTCCGTCTTGACGACCTCGAAAGATATCAGGTAGAGACCCAAGAGTGTTTGACAGAGGATGGGTCCGAGACTTTAGGAGGTAGTTCTTCCGATGGGACTTTATATTTCAGTTTGGATGATGATGAGCAAAGGGATCCGACTTTTGATGAAATTAATGCAGATCTTTCAGATTCAGAAACTCTACATCTCAGATGAATCAGAATTTTATCTTGCTAACTTATTTTCTTCTGATCATTCTGAGGAGTCGGATGATGTCTTGAACATCTTCTGTAGTCCGACTCTAGAGCACATAGAGATGGTGGATAAGCAGAATGCAGACATATCACCTACCGACACAGATTCCCATACAGTTACAGATGATGTTTCGGCAGATCCAGGGACTACCTTGCCAGAACTTAAAACTTTGCCACCAAACATGAAATATGCTTTCCTTGCGGGTCCACATCAACAGTTTTCGGTCATTATCAGATCAACTTTGACCGATGATCAAGAATCTCGTCTGATGGAGATTCTAGAAAGAAACCACAAGGCCATTGGGTGGACTGTATCCGATCTCCGCGGGATTAATCCTGCTTTGTGTTCACATCATATCTATCTTGATCATGACAGCAAACCCTCCAGAGAGTTTCAACGTAGGCTGAATCCGGTTTTACGAGAAGTTGTCAAGAAAGAGATCACGAAATGGTGCGACGCAGGGTTCATTTATCCCATCTCCAATTCCGAATGGGTTAGCCCATTACATGTTGTCCCGAAGAAGTCGGGAATTCAGATGGTGAAAAACGAGAGTGGAGAGGAGATTCCAAAGAGAGTAACCACGTCGTGATGAGTATGTGTTGATTATAGAAAGCTAAACACCGCGACGAAGAAGGACCACTTCCCTTTGCCTTTCATAGACCAGGTCATAGAACGGTTGGCAGGGAAGGGGTACTTCTGTTTCCTTGACGGTTACTCCGGATACAATCAGGTATCAATTGCTCCTGAAGACCAGGAGAAAACCACTTTCACTTGTCCGTTTGGCACGTATGCCTTTAGACGGATGCCCTTTGGATTGTGCAACGCTCCCGCGACCTTCCAGAGGTGCATGCTTGCTATTTTTGCGGACATGGTCGGTGATTTTCTAGAGGTTTTTATGGATGATTTTTCGGTCTATGGTGAGTCCTTTGACGATTGTTTAGCGCACCTAGACCAGGTTCTGAAGAAGTGTTGTGAGGTAGATCTCGTTCTGTCCTGGGAAAAGAGCCATTTTATGGTTACTCACGGGATCGTGTTGGGGCACGTCATCTCCCAGCGAGGTATGGAGGTTGACCCTGCCAAGGTGGACGTCATCAAGAAACTCGAGCCACCATCCAACATCAAACAGTTACGGTCATTTCTGGGGCACGTCGGCTTTTATCGACGGTTTATTCAAGACTTCTCCAAGATTGCCCGACCATTAACTGAATTGCTAGGCAAAGACATCGAGTTCGTTTTAAATGACAGATGTCTTCATGCCTTCCTCACATTAAAGGAAAAGATAATCAGTGCTCCTGTCCTACAGCCGCCTGATTGGTCTCTTCCCTTTGAGATCATGACGGATGCATCAGATTTTGCGGTCGGGGCTGTATTAGGGCAGAGGAGGAATGGACTTCCCATAGCTATACACTATGCCAGCAAGACCTTAGATGATGCTCAGAGAAATTACACAGTGATCGAAAAAGAAATGTTGGCAGTAGTGTTTGCATTAGACAAGTTTCGATCTTATTTACTTAGCTCTAAGATCACAGTTTACACCGATCACTCAGCTATCAGATTTTAGTGGAAAAGAAGGATGCCAAGGCACACCTTCTTAGATGGATTCTATTACTTCAGGAATTCGATTTGGATATCAAGGATAAACCTGGAGTAAAGAACGTGGTAGCTGATCACCTCTCTCGATTACAGACAGATCAGCCTTCAGATGAGTACATACCAGAGATCGCAGAGAGATTTCCAGACGAGAGCATCTTTGCGGTTACAGAACTTCCGTGGTATGCAGACATAGTGAACTTTCTGGTCACACAGATAAGTCCTTAGGGTTGGCCGAAGAACAGAGTTGAGAAACTCGTCTCCGAGTCAAGATACTACCATTGGGAGGATCCGATTCTTTTTCGCGAAGGACCGGATTGCGTTTACAGACGATGTATTCCTCAGGATGAATATAATAGTGTCCTCACTTTATGTCATTCTCTAGAATCAGGAGGACATCATTCAGGGAAGAGGACAGCGCAGAAGGTACTACAGAGCGGATTATGGTGGTCGACTCTTACCAGAGATGCTTGCACATTCGTAAAGAGTTGTCCAGATTGTCAGAAAGCTGTAGGGACAGTAAGTGCCAGAGATGCAATGCCGATGCGACCCGTCATTATCTGTGAGATCTTTGACGCATGGGGCATAGATTTTATGGGACCGTTCCCTTCTAGCAGTGGCTTTGAGTACATCCTTCTCGCTGTAGATTATGTTAGCAGATGGGTGGAGGCTATACCCGCACGAACCGCAGACAGTAAGACCGTTTGCAAGTTCCTAAGGGAACACATCATTTCGCGGTTCGGAATTCCTTGTATTCTTATCTCTGATGGGGGTAGCCATTTCATTAATAAGGAGGTGAAGAAGCTAGTGAAACAATACAACATCGATCACAGAGTAGCTTCTCCTTACCACCCACAGACGAATGGCATGGCCGAAGTATCAAATAGGGAGGTAAAATCAATTCTACAGAAGTTAGTACGACCGGATAGGAAGAACTGGTCACTTCTTCTGGACCAAGTTCTTTGGGCATATCGTACTGCATATAAGACTCCCTTAGGCACTTCACCATTCAGGCTAGTTTATGGAAAGCCGTACCACTTGCCCGTAGAGATCATGCATAAATATGAGTGGGCAATTCGTGAGATACTGATGGATACACAGAAAGCAGGAGCCAAGAGAAAGATAGATCTGAATGAGCTGGTAGAAATCCGCAATCAAGCATACGAGAACACACTCATCTATAAGGAAAAAGTGAAGAAATGGCATGACAGACATATTCGGCACAAGAGCTTTGTCCCTGGGCAGAAAGTCTGGTTGTTCAATGCAAGGTTGAGAATTTTTCCCGGCAAATTAAAAAGCAAGTGGGAAGGACCGTACATAGTCAGAACGATGCACGACAATGGCAGTATTGCGATATCAGATGTGTCACCTGGTGCAGAGCCGTTCGTGGTCAATGGGCAGATGCTGAAGCATTTCGTAGAGACTACTGATCATCTGGCCCATACTGAAGTAATTTACTTTGTACAGGAATCATGATCATTCCTTCACCTCTTCCTGTACAAATTCTTTTGAGCCATTCTGGAGATTCACCACACTTGTATATTCCTTGTAGACCACAATCGTCCCCGTTTTTGCTCGTCTTCTATGCTTAGGATACCAGATCCTAAGTATAGGGGGGACCGATTACCCACTGATTTACGTTTTATTTTCGTACTGATTCTTTTGTATAGCCACTCTTTTTCACGAATCACTGGTTTCCAATTTTTGGCTACACTCTTTTCTATACTTAGGATTGCCTTATCCTAAGTATAGGGGGGATTGAGTGATTTCGATGATTTTGTATTCTTTCCTTTTAAATTTTCGTTATTTATCCTTTTCATTCAGTCATCCCGTTTTTGCTCTCCCGTGATACTTACGATGACCTGATCGTAAGAATAGGGGGGTTGACTGACTTGTGATCGCTATTCCTTTTTCACCCGCTCTTACTTAGCACGAGTTATGTCCTCCTTTTTCTCTTTTGACGCTATGAGGACATAGCTCAAGCTAAGTATAGGGGGGTGCGTATATATTGTATATATACTTTCGGCCATAACTCGTACTTTTACGTATTTTCTATATCTATAAAATCTATAAAAAAATGGGTACGGGTTAATTTAAAATCCACTCTCTTATTTATAAAATCCTGGTAAATAAGTAAAACATGCTTAAAACTTGTAATTAAAATTTGTACTTAAAATCTGTATAATACTTATTTAAAATCCTATTTATTAAAACTTGTATAAAAACCATTCAATCTTTGTAAAATACTTTGTAGATAAAATTTGTAAAATACATTAGACACTTATATTTGAATAAAATATATCTTGTAAAATTTGTGAATAAAACCTTAAATCATAAAATCCATAAAAAATACAAAGTCCTAATTAAAAATTACAAAATCCTTAAAATCCATAAAAATGCGTAAAATCCAGAAAATAGACTTCACAAAAACATGGTTGCATTTGCATTCGCATTTTTCAGAATAAGTTTGATTTCCGAAACTAAGGACTGAGCCTAGTCTAAAGGATGGAGCTTGATTACGGCCTTTAACTCTCGTTGTAAGGAGCCTGATTAGGAACTGGAATTTAGACTCTTCAGGTCTGGTGACTTAAAATCTTTGGGTTCCGTAAGATCATATTCGGGAAATCAAGTCATCTGAGCTTAAGTAGACCATTTGGAATCATCCGTACAACTCTTCACCAGTGAACCAACTTTGAACACATGCACTCTGCACTTAGCTCGACTCGCATAGAGTTCCGAAGGGCATTACACCTTGGTAGTGCATCCCTATCCTTATCTTTGCGGCATTGACGTCTAAAGACGGGAGAGATTGGGGTTGCGATAGTTGCTTCGGATGAGGGAAGGATCTGCTGACACAATTTTTCTAAGACCTCAAAAAATGGACGGATTTAAAAGATTCTATAACCGTCGAGGCACAAAAGATGAATGCAGTGCAAGCAAATTACAAAGTCAAGTCAAAGCAGAAGCCACCAAATAAGACCAAACTGGTCAAAGCTTCCACCAAATATGCATGCACATCTTAGTGGAGACTCAGCTACACCGGTTGGGCTTCACAAGGAGATGCGTCTACACTGGTCGCACTCCACTTCTTTTCTCATTCTTCTAACTTCTCCCTATATTCGATTGTGGACATAGCAGAACTGAACTCAGAAGGGAATACCTCCCTCCCCACGGAAAGAGTAGCGGGATGAGGAAGCCATAGGAGTGTATAGCCGGGATTGACGGTTTCTTCGGTTCTCTAAGCAGGAAGAGCTAAATCAATTCACACACTGTACAAGTTGACTTCAAGGATGATAGAGTTTGCGATATGAATAAGTGAGTCTGAACTAGCCAATGAAGTGATCTTGAGTAAGGATTATGGAACTTGAAGACTGCTGAGGATAAAATCCTAATCCTAGTTAAGGTTCCGACAAAATGCTTGTTTCAGGCCCGATCGAGCTCTGTCCTTTGTCTGTTCTCATGAATTGGTTTAGGAAAACAAATTCATTCTAACTTTCTTTCTTTTTCACTTACTTTTCAAAATAAGTGTTTGCTAAGGGACTAGCAAAGTTTAAGTATAGGGGGTTGATGAATCCACGATTCATTAACTTTTCTGTCGCATTTTGTCTTAAAACCCTTAACAAATACATGTAAATATTCACTAATTCTCATACTTTAACAAAACATCATTCATGTGTAAATATTCACTTTTAACCACTAAACTCATGTAAATAAATAAAGAACCAGAAAAAGAAAGACAAAGGCAGATGGAATATATGTATATATATGCAATACGACTTAAAGTATAAATATAGCTGTAAGATATATTTATAACCTAACCCCCGAGACCAAGTCAGCATGGATTGGTCGACAAACCAATAAGTAGGGGGAGATAAGGAAAGAAAACCAAATAAAAATAATTTAACACATGTATCTACACCTTTCACTATTTATCAAATAAATACAAAACTTCAAAGAATTTTAATTATTTCATATTAACATATTTTTCACCAAGCTCTTCTCCTAATTATTCATAAAAATGTAAATAAAAATATAAAAATAAGTTAAAAATACTACTCTGTATATATGCCAAGAAACCCAGCCTACAAATTGTCAAAATCTCAACTTCCGAACATCATAACTTCCTCATATGAACTTCAATTTCACTCTACTCACCTTTAAAGTTCATAAAATAATATTATTTAATTAATAAAGGTGGTTTCATTGAATTCGGAGTCCGTTTGCAAAAAGTCGGTTTTGGGACCAAAAGACAAAGGGGTTTCAGGGCTATTTATTTTATGTAACACACACTATTCATTATTTTCTTAATTTTATAATTTTTAAATTATTTCATGATCCTGTAGTTTCTACATAAATTATTTCATAATTTTTGGAGATTATTTATTATTTTTATAAAATCAAACACCTAAAAATATTGGTATAATTGAATTATATAGATACTTATTCTATTTATTCAAATATGTAAATTAATTCATAAAAATCCCTAAAAATTTGTATAAACCTTAATTAATACCCTAATAATTAAGAAAATATGAAATTAATTTTTACTTAATTATTTATTAAATTAAAAATCTAAAACCTATTTATAAATACATATTTATTAATATAATATTTATATTTTAAATACTATTTATTATTTATTAAAAGTAATTATACCATAATTTAGAAAATTAATTTATTTAACTTTCTTGTATTTATACCTTTTTAAAATAATGTAATTTACTATTTTATATTTAATTTATAAGTCAAATTTCCATATGGGCCAACCAGGTGCTGACACTTGTCAGCACCTGGGACCTTCTTCCCCAAGAAGTTGTTGCGCCCAGCTGCTCGACCTGCCAACTTCACCCATTTACCCCGCGCTACTCCAGAACCTTCTGATCGATCCATTCCGTCCATCCTCTTCCTCCAACAACCCTCTCCATCGCCACCATCGATTTGACCTTGGAGCCCACGCCATTTGCCTATATAAGGCCTCCAAGATGCCATAGCCAAACAACTTTTCCCCAACCAACCCAGAGCCCAGCTCCAGGTGCACCAACTCCCCATCTTCCTAGCCCGACTCCGGCCAATCCACGGTGGTGACAGCACCAAGGAAGGACCCGCGAGGAAGTGGAGTTGAAGGAGGAGGTTCCAAGGCGTAGCTTCGCCTTGTAGCGCCGCCGTCGCAGCGTCCAGCTCCGGTTGAAGTCGCCGTCGAGCTCGTCATCCAGGTACTACACCTTGACATTCCACAGACTTTTTCCTTCATTTCGTGAATTTGTTTCTCGATCCGCGAGCCACGATTAGCATGGCTAATCACGTTTTTAGTTAGCTTAATCATCCATCTTCGACGCACATTCGATATACCTTTCCGAATCGCTTCATTTCGCTTCCAAATCGATCCCAAACTACTGTCGTTTATCACGCTTCTGATTGCTTGGCTGGAAACTCTAAGTTTTTTTTATCTTTGGGGCTTAAGATCATTAAACCATTGGCCGATTCGATATGAATCGAGCATATGCTTGGGTACCTTGCAGATCCAAGTTCATCGCAAGGTTGTTATTCACCATTGGGAATCTTCGAGCATCAGTGAAATCCACCTCCAAGGTCGGACTCCAGAACAACTCAAGCTCCAGGTGGACGGAACCCCAGACTTCGTTGTCGATTCACGGCTGCTCGGAGCGACCTCCGCCGGAATCCTTCAACGGGCGAGCTCGAGGGGTAGAGGAGCCACCCCTCTGGCCCCGCAGGTGTGCCAAAGCTATCGCCGGATGACCGCCATAAATCGGAGACGAAGGCGCCGTCACCAGCAGTCGCAACCGCCCAAGAACAGAGGACGCACAAGTGCGCAACACGTGGCGCACCTGTGAGCGTCCGATCGCAGCGCGCGGCTTCTAATCGGGACCGTCTAAATCGAACCGATGGAATATTTGCGTAATAAGTCCAGCCGACTTTCAGAATTTCCTTCCGCCTCCAGATCTTTGCATAATTGCATTTAGGTCCCTCCGTAGGGACCTAAATGTAAAGATTCTTGTATTTCTCTTTCAGAACAGTCCTCCAGGACCGAATTGCAAACAATTTATTTAAGTTTTCTTGCGCTTATGCCCCTGGGCTGTAGGGGCTGTTTCTTGCTCTTGTGACCTCGGATTTTGACGCTTTCTTGAGGGTAGTCACACAACTACCCCAGCTACTTAGTATAAAATTTTCGCGGCTTTTTGACGAGTTTTTGACGTGTTTTGATTTAATCGAAAACCGCCTCGTTTTGCTTTGTTTTCTTGTGTAGTTCGAGTACGTGGCTCGAACCTCGTTCACCCTACTATATAGTATCACTTAGATATTATTCACCTACTATATAATAAGTAAATCTTTTGAAAAATATTCCTCTTTGAAAATTAAATAAAAATTTGAAAACAATAAAATCAAATAAAAATTATAAAAATAAAAATCAATAAAAAAGCATTTTGACTTAGAGAAAAATTAAAATAAAATTACGAATAGGAAGATCTAGGGAATATATTCTGCCTCCTTGAGTTCGACCCAGGAATACTTGCCTGGTAAAATATTAGTGAACGGTTTTCCGACAGAAAACCGTATTTGTTTGATAGGTTTAAAGATCGAAAAAAATTCCCTCGTTTCGCGGCTTCTGCTACAACCGACAACTTTCTTTAATAAAAAGAAGAAGCCGCGAAACTCGATTTTTAGACACTTATCACTTACCTCTAGACAGAGTGGGTGAGGACATAGCCTTAAGGATAGATCCCAAATCCTTGGAATTGTGCCCTATGCTCATGTACACATCTTTGTGGTGAATGGTTGAGATGCAAGCACTTGCCTAAGATGTTAAAAAATCATTTTGGTGCACTCATTCTCCTTTCTCCCTTTGGGCATAATATTAAACCCAACAACCCGAGTAGATGGTACCAATGATCGGGGAGGATTGAGAATGTACGCTAGGCGATAGAGGCAACTCGCCCTGTTTGTTTGGTAGTATGTAACTTCTTGTAGATTCACTAAACTAAAATTGAAAAGATAATTGATCGAACTTTCACGGTCTTCACTTGTGTTCAGTTGGTGAATCGGGGGTTTGTTTTGTGTTTGTTTGCTAGTGGTAGAGATCCCTCAGTGTACTTTGCGCCTTACTTTCATTTTCTTCTTCTTGTTTGACCTCATGTTCTCGCATCTTACCTCTTGTCATCGAAGATATCGGATTGGAGTATTTTGTGCTCGGACTTCGCGAGATTATCTTTATACACTCCAATCCGTTCATTTTCACCGATTTAGGATGACTCTCTTATGGAACTCACTTCCTTTTCTACTTCTCCATTTCTTTCTACAATAAATCCCTTATTCAAGATTTTGACTCTAATCTCGAAATATCATTTGAGACTCCATCTTTTCTGAGGACTGGTCGAGTGCCTTGCACTTTTTTAGAGCGAGATTCAGACTTTGAGGACTCGGTGGCACCACTGAAGGAAAAGGGTCCAGTAACTGAGCAACATGAGATCAACAACACTATGTTGGCATCTATTCAGGCCATCCAGGCCCAACTTACTGAGCATGCCAACATCCAGGCTGAAATGAGAGATACGATCTTAGAGATGAGATAGGATCGAGTAGAGAGGAGAGATGAGGATGGACAGAATCATGGACGTGGGAATGGGGGAGCCGAACACGAGCAACCTAGAGTGGAGCCGAAGCCCACATTGAGAGATGCCTACAACCCGGGAGTAGGACACACAATTACTTGGATACATATTTCTTCAGTTCATGGGCATTTCGAGCTAAAGCCCACTATTATTCCATTTCTCCCTATATTTCATGGGAATATTCACGAGGAGCCGTATATTCACCTTCAGCAGTTTGATCACATTTGCAGTATGATCCACTACCCTAACATCTTGTTAGAGGAAGTGAAGATGACCACCTTTCCTTTCATTCTCATGGACAAGGCATTGTATTGGATAAATCATTTGGGAAAGGTCGTCACTAGGGTGGAGCATTGGGCCGGGCCGGCCCTGACCTGACCCTGACCCGGCCCGCAAAAGTCCGGGCCCGGCCCGAACCCGACATACAAATGGGCCGGGCCCGGGTCCTCATTTTTTAAAAATATTATACTTGGGCTGAGCCGGGCCCGAACCCTAAGTACAAGTGGGGCGGGCCCGGGCCCTCATATTTCAAAATATCGTATTAGAACTAAATAAGGGGATACATATTTATAGTCATAATACATCCAATACTTCCTTCATACATCAATAGTAATATTATATTGTAACAATACATCAAATATTCATGTGTTACGGATGAATTATATCCATAACAATAAATTGGAATCAAAGTGCAACTTCATGGAATCAAAATAAGTGCGGGTTGAGCCCGGCCCGAGCCCGAGCCCGACCCGAACCCGAGCCCGAACATGCGGGCCTTGGGCCGGGCCCGGGTCCTCAGTTTGCTGAAGAAAGCGGGCCTCGACCCGGCCCAAGGCCCACGGAAAATTGATGGGCTCGGGCCGGGCTTTCCCGGGTTGGGCCGGGTCGAGCCCAATGCTCCACCCTAGTCGTCACATCTTGGGAAGAGTTGAGGCCTACTTTTCTTAGCAAATATTATCCATTGGGATGCCTCAACCAGATGCGATCGTTGATAGTTAACTTCTCCCAGTTGTCCCTTGCCTATTCACGAGGCGTGGGAAATATTCAAAGATTTGACAAAGAAGTGCCCCACCATGATATTCCAAAGACTAGCATAGTGCAGAATTTATTTGCGGGGTTAAGCTTAGAAAACCAAAGATTGGCGAATGCTGCTTGTGGGGGTTCACATTTCAACAAGGATGAGGATATGCTTTACCATATTTTTGAGGAGATGGCAGAGAGTAGGGTGGAACATTGGGCCGGGCCGGCCCTGACCTGACCCTGACCCGGCCCGCAAAAGCCCGGGCCCGGCCCGAACCCGACATACAAATGGGCCGGGCCCGGGTCCTCATTTTTCAAAAATATTATACTTGGGCCGGGCCGGGCCCGAACCCGAAGTACAAGTGGGCCGGGCCCGGGCCCTCATATTTCAAAATATCATATTAGAACTAAATAAGGGGATACAGATTTATAGTCATAATACATCCAATACTTCCTTCATACATCAATAGTAATATTATATTGTAGCAATACATCCAATATTCATGTGTTATGGATGAATTATATCCATAACAATAAATTGGAATCAAAGTGCAACTTCATGGAATCAAAATAAGTGCGGGTTGAGCCCGGCCCGAGCCCGAGCCCGACCCGAACCCGAGCCCGAACATGCGGGCCTTGGGCCGGGCCCAGGTCCTCAGTTTGCTGAAAAAAGCGGGCCTCGACCCGACCCAAGGCCCACGGAAAATTGATGGGCTCGGGCCGGGCTTTCCTGGGTTGGGCCGGGTCAAGACCAATGCTCCACCCTAGTCGTCACATCTTGGGAAGAGTTGAGGCCTACTTTTCTTAGCAAATATTATCCATTGGGATGCCTCAACCAGATGCGATCATTGATAGTTAACTTCTCCCAGTTGTCCCATGAGCCTATTCACGAGGCGTGGGAAATATTCAAAGATTTGACAAAGAAGCGCCCCACCACGATATCCCAAAGACTAGCATAGTGCAGAATTTATTTGCGGGGTTAAGCTTAGAAAACCAAAGATTGGCAAATGCCGCTTGTGGGGGTTCACATTTCAACAAGGATGAGGATGTGCTTTACCAGATTTTTGAGGAGATGGCAGAGAGTAGGGTGGAGCATTGGGCCGGGCCGGCTCTGACCTGACCCTGACCCGGCCCGCAAAAGCCCGGGCTCGGCCCGAACCCGACATACAAATGGGCCGGGCCCGGGTCCTCATTTTTCAAAAATATTATACTTGGGCCGGGCCGGGCCCGAACCCGAAGTACAAGTGGGCTGGGCCCGGGCCCTCATATTTCAAAATATCGTATTAGAACTAAATAAGGGGATACAGATTTATAGTCATAATACATCCAATACTTCCTTCATACATCAATAGTAATATTATATTGTAACAATACATCAAATATTCATGTGTTATGGATGAATTATATCCATAATAATAAATTGGAATCAAAGTGCAACTTCATGGAATCAAAATAAGTGCGGGTTGAACCCGGCCCGATCCCGAGCCCGACCCGAACCCGAGCCCAAACATGCGGGCCTTGGGCCGGGCCCGGGTCCTCAGTTTGCTGAAAAAAGCGGGCCTCGACCCGGCCCAAGGCCCACGGAAAATTGATGGGCTCGGGCCGGGCTTTCCCGGGTTGGGCCGGGTCGAGCCCAATGCTCCACCCTAGCAGAGAGCTCCACAACTCTTTCTTCTTCATATGATTTTCAAAAGCATCTGGCCCCTTCTTCTGCTCCTTCAGCACCCCACAAGGCCATCAACATGATGGCATCTCATGATGTGGATAGGGTGGACATTGCCGATCTGACCATTATTGGGAATCACCTATCCAAAGTTGCCATAATTGAAAAGAGATCATAAGAACTTTATAAATTAGAAGTGATCAAATAGAGGACGGAGCAGTTGGACAAGCTAGATGAGATTTACAACATCTGGAGATTCTTGTGAGTACCATCAGCTCGTGTCAGAGTTAGAGTGTCGTAACTGATACTCCTACAATGGAGCATCCTAGTTCTTCTTCTACTTCAGCCCAAAAGAGTACGGGATGTCCTTATTCTACCGTTCAACACGTATACTATGTGCAGACACCGGATCAGGTCCATCAGCAACCTGCCCAGTCATGTGTTATGCCGTATTATCCTGAGCACCAGTATATTCCCGAGCAATTCTCTCCACCTCTACCTCACATCTATGAGGTGATCAATATTTGGTTTGATCGTGAGCACAACCAGCCATGTCCATCATGATAGAATCTATTGGGTTCACAGCAGAGTCAGAGACCCATCCACCAGTTTCAAGGAGGGAGACCACCGCCCCAACACCAGTTAGCTTCACAGCTTCATCAGTATCTGTCTTCACCACACTTTCATACTTGGAGACATGGATACCAACAACCGATGCAGCCTTCCTACTCGTATCAGCCATATCCACAACAAACTGCATATTCTGGGAAGTTTTACTCACATCCTCCTCCTCCTTATACATATTAGCAGCATCAATATTCTGGGTACCAGCCTCTGCACTAGCAGACTCAACCACCTTTAGTTTTTTTAGCAATTTGAGGTGCCTACGGTTAACCCAACACCATATCAACTCACTATTTTGGTGAAGAACATGAATGATTTGACTCAGAGGATAGATTATTAGAAGACAACCAGGCTTGATGTTCTTTGTCGTAATCAGGATCAGGTAGCTCATGACCCATCCACATTCGAGACTGGCATGCCATTTGATTTTACATGTTTATCTGATGCCATTTCTCTTAGGAGCGGTAGGAGAATGTAGTCACCAACACCAGTGGTATTGGGACAAAGAGCCACCGAGAGAGCTTCACCACTTACATCATCATCTTCACCAGATGAGAAACAATCTAGAGTTGCAGTTCTAGAGCAGGGAGGATCACCACCATCTTCACCACCACCACTATCATCTTTACATTTTGGAAAAGCATAAAAAGAAAATAAAGTAGATGTAGTACCAAGTCAGCTTCGAGGAAGACCATACCTGTCGCGAAGTCTTCTTCAACACCAGCAGACTGAGCAGGCCATTCTATTTTATTTTTCCCTTCTTCGTCTACACTTGTTCTATATGATGTTATACAGACTAATTCTGATCGTCCACATATATATGTTGATTTTGAGTTGAATAAAAAGAATGATGATTTTGATGTTCATTGTGGCCATTTCCTGATTCCTTGAATAAAAATCGAAAAATCCAAAAAATAAAAACAACACTTTCTCCTTGAGTGTTAGAGATTCTATAGAACATCCTACTTGAGATGCTGATCAATATCCATTTCATCACCTTTATTATATCATTTTGGCCTTAAAACCCTATCTAATGCATGTATATAACATTATTTTGTACAAATTAACATTCATTATTTATTCCAGTTATTGTATATGAAATACTGTTTTTAATACCAAAATTATAGAATAAAGGAAAGAAAAGAAAAATAATAAAATGCCAAAGGTATTTTATGACCCTAAAACCCCAGACCAAGTCAATAATTGATTTGGTCGACAAGGAATAAAGTTGGGGGAGATAAGGACCAAATATACAATAAAACCATATTCTTTTATTCATCAATAAAGCATTTTTGGGACCTGCTTTATTCTTTCTTATTTGTTCATCAAATCAATAAACTTTGTACAGAAATTTGAGATAATAATATATAGAAAAATACAAAATTGAGCTTACACAAAAATAATATACAATGTACCTTTTATACTCAGAATAAAAAGCCAAAACCCAAACTTCCTAGACCCATATCTCTTAAATAAAAACTCAAAATGTATCAAAATAACTTTAGTTGTATATAACTTTTAATAGCCTAATTAATGAAGGTGGTTTCATATTTTTTAGAGCTAAGGTGTGAAAGTTAGGTTTTGGACCCCTAATGTACTATATACCTGAATAAAATAGTCATTTTATTTATCATTATTTTCATTATTTTATTTATTTTATAATTTTTAAATATTATTTAAAGCATATGTACATATTTAGAATAGAATAAAAACACAAATAAAACACAAAAATAAAATAGTGTACATAAATACAGAGATAAAATACCTATATTTCTACCTATATATTATATTTACCTATTTAATTAAGCATACAAAATGCATCATAAAAATATAATAAAAATATAGTTGTGTACATAAACATGTAGTCGTGTACATAAACATATGTTACAAATAAATTAAGCAAATAAAATAATAAAATAAAAAATACAAAATAAAAATAAAATGAGCAAAACATAGGTCAATATACCTATAAAAGCACTTACAAAAAGTAACTTGTAGTAAATTGACTCATAAAAATAAATAAAAGCCATATTAATACACTACATAAAACAATAATTATTTTTTATTTTTACCCAAAAATAATTCATATACTATTTCAATTTGATTATTTCTGAATAAAACCCTTTTTTATTCGTGAGCTGGTCCTACGTGGACCAATCACGTTTTAGGGAACGTTGACCCCCGATCAACTCCCCATCTTTCAGCTCTGACTCCTGTCAGAGCCTGAGTCCCGCCTCTTCTTGATTTTTTCCAGGCCTCCGCGATGCTCGAATCGCCTAGTGCTCTTCGATTGACCTGATCGCATCTCGATCATGCCTCATGCCCAATCATCAGATTCGTAAGATTCGCCTCAAGCCTCTCAAGGTTCCCTCTCGAAGATCACTTGAACTCTTGTCTATAAATATACCTTCTCGATCTTCCATCCAAGCTTGATCCCTCTTAGAGCTCCAGATCGATTCCTTCTGTGTGTGGTCAAAAGCCGGTGACAACGAGCTTTCCCCTGTGCTCAGAAGCAAAGGAGCGGGGAGAGGAGTGAATCAACAACGACTATCTTCAACCGCCCTGCTCCATGAGAAACCCTCAAGTATAAGAGCTGTACACTTTTCAATTTTAGGTAGATTTTATTATCTCCAGTTCAAATCCTATAGTTAGGTTAGCTTTAATACAATAACTTAGACTTAAACCCAATTAAAGCAATTACCGGAGCCACTAGGGCTCCGGCCATTCCATCACGAATCCAACTATTTCTGACAGCCACATTCACCCATTATCTCTTCCGATGTGTTCTCCATCTAAACAACCCATTGATTCCCCCTGACCATACTCCGATCAACGAATCAAAGCTCCTCCGCCATCGTTCTCCTGAGCTTCATCACCTGCTTCATTCCTTACACGTTCCAGCTTCAGATAGGGCCGGGGACTTTCGCCTCGAGCCCTAGTATCTTCCTTTGCAGGTTCCGAGCTCAACAGACCCCTCTTGGGTCAGATTAGAGCCTGCTGCTGAATCCATGATTCATTAACTTTTCTGTCACATTTTGTCTTAAACCCTTAACAAATACATGTAAATATACATTAATTTCCATCTTCTATCAAAACTTCATTCATAAAAATAAAAATGCAGTTTTGTACATCAAAAACATGTAAACAAATAAAGAACAAAGAAAAGAAAATAAGGCAGATTGTAAATATGTATATATGTACAATATGACTTATAAATATAAATATAGCTACAAGGTATATTTATATAACCTAACCCCCGAGACCAAGTCATCATAGATTGGCCGACAAACTAATAAGTAGGAGGAGATAAGGAAAGAAAACCATAAAAATAAATTAAGACATACTTCACACACTTTTCACTATTTATCAAATAAATACAAAAACTTCATTTGATTTTTAAATAATTCATATGTACATATTTTTCACCAAACTCTTTTCCTATTATTTCTAAAAATGTATATAAAAATATAAAAATAAGTTAAAAATATTCTCCTGTATATATGCCAAGAAATCCTACTTTTAAATTGCCAAATTCTCAACTTCGGAACCTCATAACTTATTCATACGAACTTTAATTTCACTCTACTCACCTTTAAAGTTCATAAAATAATATTCTCTAATTAATAGAGGTGGGTTTCATTGAATTCGGAGTCTGTTTGTAAAAAGTCGGTTTTGGGACCCTAATGACAAAGGGGTTTCTGGGCTATTTATTTTATTTAGAACCCATTATTTATAGTTTTATCAATCTTATAATTTCTAATTATTTTCATGATATTGTATTTTCATCATAATTTATTTCAAAATTTTTGGAGAGTATTTATCATTTTAATAAAATCAAAAACACTAATTTATAGATAAAATTGAACTGTATAACTTCTACCTGTATTTATTAATATATAAAAATTAAATTATTAAAATCTCTAAAAATTCACATATACTTTATTTATTACCCTAATAATTAAGAAAATATTAAATTGATATTTAATTATCTATTTATTGAATTAAAAATCCAAAACCTATTTATCTATACTTATTTATTAATGTAATAACTATATCTTGAATAATATGTATTATTTATAAAAAGTAATTATCCTATAATTTAAATAATTTAATTATTTACATTTCTTTTTTTTATACCTATTTAAAATAACTTTATTTATTATTTGTTATTTAATTTATAAGCTATTTATGAATCTGGCAAACCAGATGCTGACACGTGTCAGCACCTGGTGCTTCTTCTCAAAGAAGCCGGTGCAGATTCTGTTTGAACCAGCCATCTTCACATATTTTTCCCACGCAACTCATAACTCCTTCATGCGATCTAATCCCTTGATTCTCTTCTCGTAACAACCACCTTATTCGGCCACCATTCGATCTTCACTAAATCCCCTCCATTTCATCTATAAATACCCCTAAAGTTGGCACATTCCAACTAACTCTTCCCTAACCACCTGAACTCCAGATCTAGTGGCCGTCCTCCTACTTTCCTAACCTCGCTCCACCTGCTCTGGAGGTGATAGATCCGCTCAAGGGTACCCGCGTGGAAGGAGGATCATCAGGTAGACATTCCAAGGCGTCGAACCTCGCCTTGCATCGCGCCGTGCGCACGTGGAGCTCCAGGAAGCCGACCAGTTGAGCGACGACTAGTAGTGGTTCTACACCCTGCAACCACAGGTATTCATCCATCTTTCGCCATTTTATTTCTCGATCATCGTGCCCCCATTAGGGACTTTAATCACATCATTAAGTTGCCTAATCATTCACCTTAGATGACACATCTTAGACTCCTTGCAAACCCAATAGAATCGACTTCAATCCCATCATGTATCTTCCCCATTTTTCATGCCTATTCTCATCTATTCTGGAAACATATTTTTGATATTGCAAATCTAATCATTTGGCCGATTCTTGAGCGAATCGAGCATATATCACATTATTTGCAGAATCATCTCTCATCTGGAGCAATTTCAAGTCATCTGGAGATCTTCATCTTCACGCAATTCGCAACCAAAGAAGACGCAACAAACTTCATCAGTTCCAAAACAGTGGGCCCGTTACCTTCTTCAAACTTCTAACCGCTGATTGCAAGCACCTCCGCTCGAGTTCACTCGTAGGCGAGCTCGAGGGGTGGAGGAGCCACCCCTCTAGCCCTACAGGAGGCCAAAGCGACTCTCCGATCACCTGCGATAAATCTGAGAAGAAGGCTCGTCAGCTACCTGCGCAAGAACTGAAGAACATCCCAAGAACACCAGAGGCTATAGTTGGATGACACGTGGCAATAGCAGATGTCCCAGATCGCTTCTGACATTATAATATTGACCGTCCGATCTGAAGGGGTGTGAATTTTGCAACATAAGTCCGGCGAACTTCTATAAGCTCCAGACCGCCCCAAAGTTTCCAGATATTGCATTTAGGTCCCCGCACGGGGACCTAAATGTAATATTTCATATTTTCATTACAGAACAGCCCCTGACAGAGGACTATTTTGCAGAACTTTTATTTTTATTTCTTGCATTTCTTCCCCTGTGTTGTTGGGGGACTTTGGATGCTTTTTTGACGCTATTTTTCATAGATTTTTTAGGGTAGTTACCAATTACCCTAGCAAGGTTTTTCAGTATTTGTTGTGTGTTTTCGTCGCTTAATCGTCGCATTTTGATTTGTCGAATTTAATTTACGTTTTGATTTTTTTCGAGTCTTCTTCGAGCTCGCTGCTCGGTCGATTTACCTACTTTATAATATCACATATATTTCACCTATTTCTCACATATTATATTGTAGGTAAATTGTTTGAAAAACATCATTTTGAAAAATTAAATAAAAATAGGAAAATATAAAACTAAATAAAAACTTAAAAATCATCTTGTTTCGAGAAGAGATAAAAAATCACAAAAATATACTTTTCACTCAAAAATCAAAGTATCTATATCTTGCCTCCTTGAGTTCGACCCAGGCACACTTACATGGTTAAATAAAATAGTATAAGGTTTAAAATAGGAGAGAATCCAATTTACCTTCTTTCTTTCTCTCTCTCTCTCTCTCTCTCCTATTTTAACCGAAATTTGTTTGATCAGTTCGGGTTTCGGTTGTGAGTGATCCTCTACACCAACACTTTTCTTATCGCTCACGAGACCCGAGCCGCATCACCTGCCGAAGACTCTTCAGGTGCCTATGCTTCTCTGATCTTCCAGGACCCCATCACTGGGTCCTGAACCTTCTCGAGCACCTCATCAGTTGTGGATAACCCTCCCGGACATGTAGAGCCACAGATCTTCACCAGAGACCCCAAGAGGGAGGATAGAACGACAATCAAAGGATGAGGGAAGACTTGTTCTTCCTAAGCAGCAATCGTCGTTCGATCAGATGGTGCGCCCCAGTTTATATCCTAACCGTTTGATAGGAGGGCAAAGCGATGCGTGCATCAGCCGTTGGATGGAGTTAAGTGGATCAATCTGAGCTGTCAGTTGGCATGCAAATAAAGGGGTATTTGCACTAAACCCCTTCCACCTTTTTTTTGTATTTAACATACAAACATTGTGCTGGAGTGTAAATATTTAGGTAATTTGCAATACGACCCTAACATCTTCATGAAATTACTCATATGTCCATGCCAGCTCTGCTCATGCGGGGTCCCTACGTGAGTTTGGGCAAATATCATATATACCCTGTCACTTTTCTTCATTTGCTTTTAGTCCTATAATTTGTTTATGTAGTGTATATTTTAGTGGATAAATTGCACAAAGGACCAATGGTTTTGTAAAAGTGCATTTATCCCTCCCAAGCATATAATATTTTTGTATTTGTGTGAAAATTATAACTATGCCTTTGGATTTTGTATTGAGGGTTCTGAAATGGACAGAAAGTTTATGTTAATTACATATCAGTCCTTGCCAATAATGAACATTGAATTATCTTGAGAATTTTGTGAAAACTAACCCCTATTTGATTTTTATTTTCCAAAAATTACGGTGAATGCCTTGAATGATGTATTTAATTATCATGAATTTTAATTTGAATTTTAAGGCATTTAATTATTTATTAAAAATGGAACAATGCCGTAATTTTCCCTACTTAGATATTAAAACCAGAAAAATATCAAAGCTCCTTTGAAAATTCTAAAAAAAGTTTGTTATATGTATTACTATGTTCACTCCATACCAAAAATTACATAAAAATCTCAAAAGAAAAATATAAAATTGAAAAACTTTCCAAAACTTATAAAAATCAGGAAAAATATTTTAAAAACCCAAAAATATTTCATTTTCTTCTATTATTTTCTTTATTATGTTTAATATACGCTAAAAATAATTTTGGATATTTCTAGGACTTATTTAATATTTTTAAATAAAAAATCATTCGGGATATATTATCTTTCCCATATTCTTGCATTTTTATCTTATTTAAAATCCCCTAAAAATAACAAAATATAAAATACAAAGAAAAGAAATATTTTCCTACATTTTTAAGCTATTTATATCAACATGTATGTATCATATACTATATATAACTATGTATAGTTATATATATTGTAGATCCCATATTATTATATACCATGTTATATATTACTTATTCTATTTTAAAAAAAATAAAAAGGAAAAAAGGGGGTCATTATGTATATTTGATGGTTCTTTTCACACACACACATGTATATGCATATATATCTCTATATTTATCTGGATATATCAATCTCTCTCTCTCTCTATGTATACATTATTATTCATACTCATAGTTATAATATAGATATATATTTAACTAAACTATTGTATATATAATTTAGAAAAACCCACACAAAAAAGAGAAAAAACAAAAGGACATGTGTATATAATATACATTGATTAGTTTTAATCATATGCTACCTAGTTTGTTCTTTGTGATTCGACCTCTACACATGCTTGCACCTATACACTTTTGTTGTAGAGTTATAATAAATTTTAACTCCACATTTTTGCTATTCATTGCTTGATTTATATTGTGGGTTAATTGTTGATTGATTATTATTTCATGATCGGTCATGACATCGACTGGACTTCTCGCCTTATGAGATTTCTAGAACCTCGCAAAATAACGGTCCATCAAATGGTGCCATTGCCTGTGATGGTCGTGTGTAGCTTATTTTGTATTTATTTTTCAGTATCCATTTATTCATTTATCGATCTATTGACTTAATTATTGATTCATTCCTTTATGCAGATTCATTGATTTAATTATCACTCGTACACAACTCATTTTGATACATTTATTTGATTATGATTATTTGATTAATTGTGCTAATACACTTCTTTTATTGTATTTGTTGCGAGGATCCCCCTATGCGAGGATGGTTTCTTAGGAGTCCGAGGCAACCAAGCTTGGTGGAGACGATCTTCATACTTTGACCAATAGGAGAGGCATCAATTCTAGCAATGAGAGACTACGTAGCATAAATTTAGATTAGATTTATTTATTGGTGAGAGAGAGAGATTTATTTATATTTGTAATAGTTAATGACTTGGACACTACTCCACTCTATGAGGTCTAGTGCTCGGGTGATTCTTCATCTAGGGCCTCGTCGCATTTTCTCACATTTTCACCACTTTCTTTTATTTTGTTTCTCGATATTTTGAGTTTTCTGCCTTATTTTTAATTGTTTTGTGTCATGAGCCCTTAGCTTATAGCTTGCTTGTATTGGTAATTAGGTCCACAACCCTAATAAGAATTGCATACTCATATAGTCTCTTACGATTGGATCTAGTAAAATGAATAAATATTGATTATTTGGACTTGAGACTGTGTGTCGAAGAGGTCACATACAACGCTGGTAGGATGAAAAACCCTAGATTACCCTTCTTAATTCAATAGGATTAACGATTAAATTTAATGATGTCGATGCAGTCGGGTAAAATCAGACTTATCAAAAACCACTTGGATTAATATGTCAATTAAACACAAGCGGCAATTTTTTTATTTTACTTGGGAAAGCCCAAGGTCAAACTTAGGGAGGCAGCCTTTTCCTTAGATTAATTTGAAGTTGATTTAGACGTTAGGTTTTCAGGAGAATATATTTTTTTAATGATTTTTTATGCAATTGAAAATGCTAGTGTAATTCAGACCAAGTTCGAGGGTTAAAATGTAAAGTATAGTCAAATTAAGTCCAAAAATTATGAAACTTGGCCACAATGTTAAATGCAATGAAATTAAGCTACTGTATTCTTGGAATTTTTCGACTTTATATGAATTAACTATGAATTAAATATGAATACAAGGGTGGTTTTTGTAGAATTTATTTTGATAAATATCAAATTAAGTCATTTTAAGAGATAAAAATTATCATAGATAAGTCTATATGAGATGAATCTAGAAAAAATACTAGACCTAAAAAATGATTAATTTGGACTTATTAAAAATACTTTAAGCAAAACACCAATTAATTTATTAAAGCCTCGTTATGCATGCAAATGATGTGATTTTTGTGCACAATGTAGAACTACTTAAATCAGGCCTATTGTTGGTGATTTTTTGAGAAAAAATCAATTTAATAATTAAGTAAAGGCAAACAGTGGGCAAAATATTCTATTATCCATGAAAAGAATTATACTAAATAATTGGAAGCTCACAAAAATATAACAAATCTTCACAATGATAAAATCTAAGATGTTCTACAATATGCAATTTTTAGAATTAAGAAATGATGCTAAATGCGTGTTTAAATAAACATGCAAATACAGGGGTATGGATGCAGATATAGAAAATAAATTGATTAAAGAAAATGTGCTTGCAGGACTAAAGTACAATTACCTATACTGATGAGGGTATGGATGCAATTTCTCCGATCGTCACATGCGTCGCACGTGGTCTCCAGTTGGAAGGGACTAAGTTGTAAATAGTCGATTTTACGGGAGCTCGGGTGCAATTTTTCCAGGAAGACATGCGCTCCTCACGTGCTTCCTGGGAAGGCGAGGTATGAGTGGTTTTCGTGGAAACGACTGGGGTGTGTGTGCAAATTTTGCACAGCCGCATGCACTTTGTACGTGCACGTGAGGCTTAGCAAAGCAGGAGGAGGCTTGTGTCCTGAGCCTACACGTGGCGGTCTGCAGCAGGTTCGGTCGAGCCCGAAGCTAGTGGTAAGGAGTGAGGTTCGGCTGGAGCGACGTGGACGATTGCTGACCATCGATGGGCAAAGAAGAGAGCTCGGTGATCGGCTGTTGTGGCTTAATGTATCCTGACCGCTCGATGAAGATCGAGTGGTTTATGTACGTCAGGGCCGCTCATGATGGTATGTCCGGCGGTAGGTGAAGTTGACGTAGGCCAACGACTGACACACGACCAAGGGTCATCAGGGCGGAAGATGTCGAAGACGGAGGAGCATGCACGTGGTGACGTTGACTATGATGGACATAGGATTGCTTTGTCACGGAGAAGATGAGGTGGCGAATGGGGGGCGAGCTTGGCCTTCAGGCGAGACACGCCTGACGACCGGGTGGACGATGCTGGTGCCTTCGGTGGTAAAGGGGCACACGGGCGGAAGTGACGTAGCTCGGTAGTGTTAAGAAGGTCCAGGACCTTCCTTAGGTCTCGCTGCAGAAGGCTCGTGCTAACCGAGGATGTTGAGGGAAGAGTCGGTGGCACTACTGGGGCTCACCAGAGTGGTAGAGCGAGGGTGTGCCCGAACAAAAGTGGGAGGCAAGGTAGACGATGGAGTGATGGTTGGAGGATGAATGGGGCGTGGTTTGATCGATATAGGAGGAAAAGAGGAGAAACAAAGGAATATGAGAAAAGTAGAGGATATAGGAATAGTAACAATAAGGGAGAACGGATATACCCACGGATGGAGTCGAACGCTTGGGGTAAAGCTCACTGAGGGATCTTCGATCGTCGCTCAAGAGCACGACGATGCTCGAGCTCGAGCAGCTGCATGAAGAAGCTGCAACAATGGCAAGGCCCTTGGATCTCGCCAGGAATGGGGGACAACGTCGTTGTTCAAGGCTGAAGGCTCATCGCTGTCACCAACGAGGCTGTCGAGCTGGTATTCTACCCTCGTGATAATGGCAGATACTAGTGAAATGGGGTGGAGGTGATGTATATATATAAAAGAGAATTTGGGGTTCCAGTGATGGGGGGTGAGGTTTTTGTGGAGGCTATGGAGCGATGGGGATGACATCGTGGATCAAGCAGTTAGCCGCGAGGATGAGGGATGAGTGGGCTACGTCGTGGAGTGGTTGGTGGGTGGAGAAGATGGCCGATGAGGCGGAGGAAATGAAAAGGGGACGGCGAGTTGGAGAGGTAGGTGATGTGGGCGAGGGAAGTTTGGAGGTGGATGATGTAGCCTCCACCGTTAGATAGCGAGATCCAACGGTGGAGCGATGGGCACTAAGGAGCGGACATGATTAGATCCTGGGCAGTACGATCGGATGGTCAAGGGGAGCACCGCACGACGAGATGTGATAAAGGTGCTAACAGATGGTGGTGATGAGATAGTGGGTATGATCAGATGGTCGATGATTGACGAATCCTAAAATCGTTGCTTTAAGAAGTTGTTTTTATCTTTGTTCTTGTTAAACGAATAATGTCGTTCGTTGTAGGCGGCGATCGGAATCAGTCAAGAAATAACCACAAATATTTAATCAATTTTTAATCGAATGGTTTTATGTTTATTTTACTTGGGCAAGTCCCAAGGTCGATCACAAGGAGGCAAAGGAACAACCTAGATTCATGTCTATTAAGATTTGTGCACGGTTTTCGAGGCGGTTTTTCGGAAATTTTAATGCAAATAAGGGATGCAGGATATAATTTTGGCCTATTTTAGGGACTAAAATGTAAATTGCATTCAAATAATGTCCAAAAAATACGAAACTTGGTCATAATGCATAATATGATGAAATGAATGCAATGTAGTTTTTTTGGAATTTTTGGATGCAATATGAATTTTTTATGAATTTTTAAATGCAAATAGAATGAATATCAATATTTATTTATAATAAATATTAAACATGCTTATTTTCAAGGGATATAATTATCTAAGATCTTCACTAGCTGATTGATCTAAGAAAAATCCTAAACCTCGAAAATGTGAAATCTAATACCTATTAAAAATTAAACACTTAATTATGCAAAATGATTTTTACAGGGCAAAATTGCATGCAAATGCAAATCTTTTTGGGAACAATGTCAAGCACAATTAACTCTACAATATGTGATTTTTCGGGGATTTTTAGAGCAACGGTTAATCAAATATGAGTTTTAGAGCACAGACTGGGCAAAATATGTAAATTTCCACAAAACAATTATTTATTAATTAACCGTCAATCACAAAAATGCATGCAATATGTCAAAGTGTAGAGAATTAATTGACAAACATCATGATATTTTTTGGATTAATAAAATAGCGTAGAAAAGAGGTTCAAAACAAAGGGGGAAGACAGGGGTACATATGCAATTTAACTAAAATAAATAAATTAAGCAGGGGGGACCTAGATGTAATGACCAGTAACTGGAGGGTGTCTTTGCAAAAATTCCAGAGGGGCACTTGTGCGACACGTGCCTCTGGAGGTGGGGACTCGTGTGCAAGCTGGGAAGTTGGCAGAAATGGGGAAAACACATGAAATGAATCGGTGCAAGAGAGGAGGGGAGAGTTGACCGGGTTAACCAAGGCTAGCATCCTATTGGTCCACATCAACCAAAAGAAGACAAAGCTGAAATAAAATAGAAATAAAAGGAAAATCAAATAGAAAATGAAATTAATTAAATATTCTCAAAGCACGAAAGTTGTTTATTATTTTATGTACCATTTTAGGTGATTTTTATTTATTTTCATCAACCTTTTTATTGTACGTTAACTTTTACAAGTATAATTTTATGTATTTATACATATATATTGTGTATTTGATTTTTATTTTATATTTTATATTTTATTATTTTTTGTATATAATTTATATCATATAATATAT
Organism: Ottelia alismoides; assembly: GCA_037367405.1. Lineage (NCBI taxonomy): Eukaryota > Viridiplantae > Streptophyta > Magnoliopsida > Alismatales > Hydrocharitaceae > Ottelia > Ottelia alismoides. The sequence continues at coordinate 240,715 of JAZKJV010003955.1, read as the reverse complement.
TTAAATATGTATTTACATATTTTTATTTTATTTTTCTGACTTTATTTGTATTTGTAAATAAATATGTGTTTGTACATTATAGATATAGTAGACCTATGTATTTTATTACATTTTTTACTTTAATGTATTTTTAATGCTTTTGTTTTATTTTTATATTTTTAATATATCCATGTAATGTTTACAAGTATGTAATAAAAACAGTAAGAACATATAACATGAATTAAATGAGTAAAATATATAGGTATATAATACAATGGGACCCCCAAAAGCCAACTTATTATCTTGACTCCAATTTTAATGAAACTATCTTCATAAATAATTTAATTGTGAATACAATAAAGTGAGTTTAATCAATTTTGAGTTCATATGGAGAAGATATAGATCTTTGAAGTTTTGTTTACGATGTTTTCACTTGTATGTCCTGGTTGTATAGTGCATTATTTTCATGGGCAATTATTTTTTGTATTTTTCTATTTATAAATATTTATATGCTTTGTGTTGAAAAAATCTTTATTTGAAGTGTGTAAGAGTGTGTATAAATTAGTTTAAGTTTGGTTGTGTATGCAGTGTATTAGGCGCCTAGGGTTTCTAGGTGTCCGTGTTTTGTCTATGTTTATTGTCGATTATCTCTCCCTACTTTATTCCTTATCGATCAAGTCGATATTAACTTAGTCTCGGGGTATAGGATCAGTTAGTATTTACAATACTTCCTTTATTTCCCTTCCTTCTTTGTTCATTTATTTGTGTTTAAATACCAGTATTTATGTACTATATATTGATAACAGTCAGTGTGGTAATATGTACAATTTAGAAATATTTACAAGCATTTATCTATGGATTTAATGATAAGATAAAGGAATAAAGGTGAATGAATGGGTAGTCATTACCCCTCTCCCCCATTCTTGTCCTTGCTAGTCCTTAGAAAACACTTACTAGGAGAATAAGTGATGCAAAAGAGAAAATAAATAAAAGGAAGATAAATAAGATAGAATAATTAAGACTTTTAAACTTGTCTTTAGAAAATAATGTTTAGAGCTATATTAAGGATTTTGGATAATTAGTATGTTCGGAACCAAGTCCGGTTAGGAATTGTGACATAACAACCCTTAGGTTTTATGCTCTGCTTATTCAATTCAAGTTCAATAGTATGGTCATAACCATCCTTTCAGACATATACTCTTGTAACCTTGAAGTGACAGGTACCAAGTGTGTGAATTGTGTTAGCTCTTCCTAGGTAAACTGCTAAACTATCCAATCATCTCCTCTGATAACTTGTCCTCGGGGAGATGAATATTTCCTTCTGAGTTCAGGTATGTGCTAGTTCACAATGAAGCAGGGATACATTTAAAGAAAGGGAAAAGAAGTGGAAATGAACCAATATAGTCACATTTCCATGTGACGTTTGGTCAGTGTAACCAAGTATCCAACAAGAAGCGTGCCTTTCCTGAAGCTCAAGGTTTTTGGAATTTTTGGTATAGGCTTCTTTTTTGGATATTTTCTATGTTTGGCATTGCTCTACATATTTGTTTTGCCCTGACAGATATAGAATCTTTTGTTCCACCCATGTTTTGGGGTCTTGGAAAAATTATGCAAGTAGGCCATTCCTCATCTAAAGCTTTATTTCAATAATTTCTCTAGTTGTTTGATATCCATGTTACCAAAGAAATAGAGAATTGAAGTATTGATTTTGGCAAGCCCCAAGAATGGTTCCTAAGCTACCCATGACGATGCAGCCTAGTATCATTCTAACTTAGACTTCAAGATATGTCAACAATCCATGAGTTAAGTGTTATGTGTGAGGTCTGGAGTCAAGCCACTGTCTCAAGAGTTGTACGGATGACATGAAAGGTTCTAGTTAGTCACATTGAATTGACTCATGAACATAGTCTCATAGAACCTAAAGAATGAAGCCTACGTGACTGGAAGCATCAACAAATCCAATCCTTGATAGGTTCATTTGAAATTAAGTGGATTAAGTTCTATACCAAGCTCCAATCTTCGAATATTATTTGGACTTGTTCAATTGTCAAAATCATTAAGAAACACATGCAATGTAGAAAATATTTTTCTGAAGACCTAATATGATTTTGAATTTTTACAGGATTTTAAAAAGGTTTGCACATTTGTATGGTATTTTTGAAAACATTTTGCAATTTTTATAGATTTTAAAATTTTTGAAATTTTAGGGGTTTTTAATAAGGGTTAGTGAATTAGGTATGTACAGATATTTACACGGGCTTGACTAGATATTTACACAGATAGGGTGTAGATTTTACAAGAGTGTATTATTTATTATATATCCTTTCCGATGTATTAGCCATATTTATTGAAAATACATAAGTACGAGTTATGGATAAAGTATATATACATATATACGATCCCCATATACATAGCTTAAATTATGTCCTCATAGTGATCAAAGAGCAGAAAGGAAGACATAACTCGTTGATGAATCTGCATTTCATCATCTTTATTCATTTATTTCAGCTTAAAATCCCTTCTTAAACAATTGTAAATATCAATAAATCACTCTTTTTATTATTTGTTATTCTTCTATAAATAGTGTGTAAGTATCAATGTTTTTACCCTAAAATAAATAAATAAAGGAAAATAAAGAAAACAAAGACTAAGTATATGCAATAAATACATGCTAACTCTAACCCTGAGAGAAGGTCAGGACCTGACCTGATTGACAAAGAATAAAGTGGGAGGGAGATAAGGCCTTTTGTAGAAAAATAAAGAAAAATTCATCTTCACTCATTATTCATCATTTGTACATACAAAATTATTTTGTATATAAACCCTTCTACTATTTTATTTATTATTCAATTCATCTCAAATAAAAAAAATTTTCTCCTTGAAATTTATTCATAAAAATAAGTTGTAAATATTAAAAATAAGTGCAAGAAGATTCATTGTATGTTGTGTAAATAATGACACTTTGAAAAAGCAGCAAAGCCAAACTTCCCATACCCATATCTTCTCCATAAAAATTCAAAATAAAGCAAACTCGCTTTTTATTGAACTCTAAATAAAATAAGCTTTCAAATGAGTGGTTTCACTAAAATCGGAGTTAATATGCAAAATGTGGCTTTTTGGAGTGTATTGTATATTGTGCATGTACTATATGTATGTGAATATTTTGTTTTTCTTGTTTCTTGTACATATTTGTGTATCTTGTATTTTTAAATAATTATCAACATTTTATCCCACTAAAATGCAAAAAAATATAAAAATCAAAATATACAAAGTAAAATTAATTATATACGTGTACATGTATCACTATGTATATATTGTGAATACACCTATTTATTTAACTTAATTATTTATTTCATAAAAATAAAATACAAATATATTTAAAATCCTTATAAAATGTTGTAAATAATTAGAATACTAAATCAATAATTATTTCTAAAAATAATTTATTAAAAATGCAAATATTATATATAGCTAAAAATACATATTAATAAAGGTAAATATTTATTTTAAACTATTTATTTAACTTATTAAAAAATCACCTAAATTAAGATTATTTAATTATTAACATTTCTATTCATATTATTTATTTCTTTGAAATCATTTTCGATTTTTAATTTAACTTATTTAACATTTCCTGGAATTTTTATCCTTTACTGGACTTTGTCTTATTCAAGGCAGATCCCCATTGGTCCACCCAAGTCAACTTCTCCTCCACCCGCATATCCCTATAAACTTGTTCGCTGGAGCCCCTTTTTGTATTTCTTCCTATCGATTCAGCCATCAAATCACTCTATTTCCTTCAAGGATTTTGTAGATCAATTATCCCTCTACACCGCCCGAATAACATTTCACTTTGATTTGCATCGGTTCATGTGCGCCCCCATTTTGAATTTCACATGAACCTTCAGTTCTATTTATACCCCCTCCGATCAACTTTGATTTTTGATCTGGTTCTCTCCATTTTTCTCCCAAAGCTCGAGTCATTTGTGATAGATTGGTGATAGAGATTAATCTTCCATGAGTGGGAGCGTGAAAGAGTGTGGGAGGATGCAATCCACATCACATCATCAGAATCCTCCTTCGCAGCATCTGACCTTTTTCAAAATGATGTAATTGGATCGATGTGAAGACCACTTCACCGCTTATAGGTAGTATTAAGTACGATCTTTCAATTTAGTCTTATAATTTTGCATTTATTTTCAATTCTAATTAGATTCGATCATCTTTCGTCGGAGCTCCAATCCGCACGATCAGAGCTCCCTGATCGTCCATAATCATCGCCGACTTCACGATTACCATCGCCATTGTATTCTTCATCTTCCTACACAATCTTACAATCCCAGATCACCTCGAATCTGGGATCCGATCTCCTTCCCGACGACCTTCACCAGAGATCCCCATCCCCTCTCATTTTTTGCTCTTCTATGCTTAATAAAGTTGGTCAGAGTTCTATCTCTGAGCAATAAGTTCTTGCAGGTAGTAGGAACATACCTAGGAGCATGGATTCAAATATGGAGGTCTACGACAAGATGCATACTATTTGAATCTCCAAATCATTGATAGGCGAGTTCTAGAGCTAGGAAGCACGATGGACTGATGCGGAATAGTACTAGGGAGAGTCCAAACCTTTTGCAACAGTGAGTAAAAATAGATTTGATGAGATGTTGTAGATCAAATTTCATTGAGGAGGACTTCAACGGAGTTCTTCATGACATATCCAGATCCATCGGATCAAGAACACATCCTCCAGATCGCATCTGAATTGTTGGTTGGCACCCAATTCCAAATAGTAAATTCGAGTTTCAATTCAAATCATCTCTGTTCGTGCATCCACTTCTCAGTTGTCCAAATAGAAAAAAGACCAGATCCAACCGTTCATTCATCCATGTGTATTAGTGGTAATTAGCATTTCAGACCTTGTTATTTCTTTGATTTTAAATAAGTCAGAGTAGGAAACGTATCTTGCTCTTGACGTTTGAACATATGCACATTTGCCCTTGTATTTACTTTATTTACATTTTAGTTCTTTGTGTTTGGATAAACGTGTGTAGCATGTGAACCTTTAGTGAAATTGCAATAACTCTCCCATTGTTTGCTTATAAATGTTTCGTCCCTATAAACAAGTTTATTTTCTTGTGGTCGGCACACCTCTCATATGCCAACACGCCTTTTCTGGGGAAAACTGCATAAAACACCCTCATCTTTTTATTATGTTATTGATTCAGTCTAGGAAATAACTTTTGTTGCATCCATTCCCCTATGAAGCAGACTCTTATTCGGATTGTTAATTGAGCTTATTAAATTGTTACTTTCCAATAAAAATTCTATCAAAATTACCATAAATTCTTGCTAACTAGTATTATAAGTAGTAACTTTTGTTTAGCATTTTAATTAGTTTTGTTACTTTTAATAAATCAAAAAATTACTATTTTATCCTTATTTATGGAAAATAAATAATTAAAAATATAAAAATTGTTTGATAATATCTAAAAAAATTAGGTACTTGTTTTTATTTGTTTGAATTTATTTATAAATTTTATCATTAAATTCCTTATAAAAACATAAAAAATATAAAACGCTAAAAACATCTAAAAGTTCATATAAAATCATAAAAAAAATCTAAAAAAATCTATAAAATACATTATTAAAAAATTTGAAATTATTCTCTATTTCTGTATATATTTCACTTAATTTCGACTTTATTTCAAATTTTAAAATCACAAAAACATTTTCAGTATTTTCTATTTGTTGTTTTCCCTATTTTAAATTGTTTTAAAAATCATAAAAATATAAAAACTCTCTAAAAATCAAAAAATAGTATGAAAATATAAAAAAACCCAAAAAGTTTTTTATATGAATTTTCTGTACATTTTTTCTTAATTTTAAAATAAAAAACTCGCTTTCTTACATTTTTCTTCTTATTTCTTTATATTTTTTTGTTTTCTTTTATTTTAAAATGTAAAAATATTTGTAAAATTGAAATCATAAAAAAATACATAATCAAGAAATTATAAAAAATATAAAAATTAAAAATCCGTAAAAATGTTAAAAAGGTAAAAAACCAAGAATCACATAAAGAGACCTCTTTTATTTCTTTGATTTTTCATTGATTTAAATAACTCACGGGATTATTGTAGCCTCCTTGAGTTCGATCCTATATGCTATACAAGTAAATAAAATATCAATTGGATATTTCTTGCATTTCTTTGATTGTAGGATTGACTTCTTTATTAGAATAAAAATTTTGGTTTGAGGAAGATTAGGATTTCATTGTCACCTCACTTTATTTTTTAAATAATTAAAAAACCTGAATTCTCGATAAAACAAATGGCATCATTGTCGAGGAGTCACGGTGAGGGAAGCTAGGTTTCCCCTTTAGTATGTTATTCTTTGTTTGTATATACTTATCTCTTTCTTTTATTTTTGTCTATATTTATGTCACCTGTTCATATTATTTTTTGTCTTTTATATTCTTTCTTTTATTCATTTTATTTTTGCTTATATTTTTGTATATGTATATATTGTTGTGGAGTTGCATCTTGTTGACGAGTGAGCACTCACATTAAATGTGTGCTGTGAGGGAGCTTACACAATGCTTGCAGTATCCGATTTGTCGGACACCAAAATCTCCCCTTTTAGATCACTTTTACTTGCTGTTCTTATTTTGCTTGCATCTTGTTGACGAGTGAGCACTCACTTTGGAATTCATTTTAGATCACTTTTACTTGCTGTTCTTATTTTGCTACTCATCCACCTCTGTTTGTTTTTGTGTTTGTTTTTATTTTTTGCTTTTATTTTCATTTTGGCTCATATTTTCATAAATGTGATCTGACACATTTCTTGTTTCTCTCTTTCTTGCGAGGGCTCGATGAGGGAGGCATTCCTAGGAGTGTTGGTGCACCCGAGCGAAGTGGAGGTGGCTCGTTTCTTCACCGAGTAGCAGGAGAGTGTAGGAGAGAAGAAATAGGATATTTGGATGATTATTAAGGTTATTACATTTTTATTTTTAGTATTTTATTTCCATTTTTGTATATACTTGTAATAATTTATTGGTGCTTGCCCTTTTCTATTTTTATTTGAACATTAGACACTTCGTGGATTGCAGGTCTGTTTCATCAAGTATAGGTGCACTTAGGGAACCTCACCGGATTTTTATTTTCTTTGTCATTTATTTTCTTTGTTTTTTTCATAGTTTTTTGTACTTGAGCCCTTAGATGTACGTTTTATTGTCTTGGTTGAGCCAAGTAATCGATTAGGTACACGTCCCTTAATAAGAATTTATGTTCCTATATATTAGATCATAGGATTGGACTAGTCAAATAATTGGTTCTTGTTTGTTAATAGAGGTTACTGCATAGGATGTTTCTTGTGCATCATTTAGAGTAGTTACTTTCTTGTCTTTATTTTATTCGATGATCATTTTGCATGTAGACTGTTGCAGTAAGGTTCACATTTCTTTATTCGTGCATGCATCATTGATTTCCATTGCGTAGGCTTTTCTGACTTCCTCTCTTGATTTTTTAACTTAGGAAAATAAAGGAATTGGAAAAATAATTAGATTGTTTGTTTGAAAAAGATCCAATGAAAGCTGATAACCAATAAAAAAGGGACTACTAAATTTACTTGACCTAAAACAAAACTCAACATTCAATCATTCATTATTTTTTGTAGAGTAACCCCCTCATTTTTTGTAGGTACTTACCTCCTGATAGAGTGGGTGAGGATGTAGACTTAAGGTTTGAGTCCAATTCCCTAGACTTTTACCCTATGCTCTTGTACATATCTCTATGGTGTACGGTTGAGATTCAAGCACTTGCCTACGACATTGGAAAATCGTTTGGTGTACTCATTCTTCTTTCTCCTTTTGGACATAATATTGAACCTAGCAGCCTAGGCAGATGGCACCATTGATTGGGGAGGATTGAGAACATACGTTGGGCGATAGAGGTGACTCACCCTGTATGTTTGGTAGTAAGAAACTATATGTAGTTTCATTAAACTGAAATTGAAAAGATAATTGATCGAACTTTCATGGTCTTCACTTGTGTCCAGTTGGTGAATCAGGAGTTGTATTGTGTTTATTTGCTAGTGTTAGAGATCTCTCTATGCACTTCGCGCATTCCCTTCATTTCCTACTTTTTGTTTGATCCTGTATTCTTACATCTTACCTCTTGTTATCGAAGATGTCGAATTGGAGTATTTTGTGCTCGGATTTTGTGAGGTTATCTTTATACACTCCATTTCGTTTGTCTTCACCGATTCAGGATGACTTTCTTCTCGAATTCACTTCTTTTTCCACATCTCCATTTCTTTCACCAATAAATTCCGCATTCGAGATTGACTCTAATCTCGAATTATCATATAAGACTCCATTTTTGAGGATTGATTAAGTGCCTTACACCTTTTCAGAGTGAGATTTAGATTTTAAGGTGTCGATGTCACCACCGAAGGGTAAGGGTCCGGTGACTGAGTAGCATGAGATCAACTCGTTTATTTTGGCACCTATTTAGGCCATCTGGGCCTAGCTTACGGAGCTGGCTAACACCCAGGCCTGATTGAGAGACATGATATTAGAGCTGAGGTAGGATGAAGTAGAGAGGAGCGAGGAGGATGGACAAAATAGAGAAAGTGGGAATGAGGGAGCCGGTCTAGAGCAGCCAAGTGTGGAGCTGAAGCCTACGCTAAAAGATGCCTATAACCTAGGAGCAGGGCACACGATGGCATGGATATAGATTCCTGTGATTCATGGGAATTTTGAGCTGAAGCCAATCATACTTCCATTTCTCCCGATATTTCGTGCCCCCAGAAGAAGGAGAAAGTATCCCATGATCCATCCACCCTCAAGACAAGTATGACCTCTAATTTTACATATTTATCTGACGCCATTTCTCTCGGAAGTGGTAGGAGATTAGAGATGCCTTGGGTTGGGATTGGGAGATAGAGCATTTGAAAGAGCTACATCAGCACCATCTTCTTCATCAACTGAGCAGTGATCTATAGTTGCAATTCCACATCATGGAGGATCATCATCTTCTTTGTCTCCACCACCACCTTCAGAGAATAAAGCAAGATACAGTGCCGAGTAAGCTTCGAGGAAGAACACACCTATCGTGGAGTCTTCTTCAGCACCAGCAAACAAAGCAACCCACATTATTTTTCCTTTTTCATCTACACTTATATTTGATGATATTGTACAACATGTTTCTGATCATCTATTTGTATATGTTTATTCTGATATGAATAAGAGAAATGAGCAGTTTGATGTTTCTTTAGATTCTGGTCCATTTCCATCTACAATAAATAAAAGAAAATTTCAAAAAAATGAAAATAGCCATATCTGATAATGGAGTGGTAGAGATCTTACATAATATCTTTTTAAAATGCAGCTACTTAAGGCCATGGAGTACATGCTCGTGATTAGAAAGGGAATGAAATAAGCATGTACTAGAAAGCGTCAGTCAAAGAAGAATAGATGCCAGATAACAAAGAAGCACATTTTGACCAAGCCCGCAATTCATGCCATTAGCAACCTCCTGCTAAAAAAAGAAAGATAAGGGAGCACCTCACATACGTTGTTTGATATTTGATTAGGAGTTTGATCGTACTCTATTCGATAGTGGATCCTCGATCAATCTGATGCCATCCTCTCTACTCACTGAGTTTGGGTTGGGGCCTCATAGATCGATCACGATGATCCTTAAGTTTGCTAATAGATAAATTAAGAGGCCGAGGGGCATTCATGAGGACATTATTGTAACTGAACAAGGCATGAGCTTCCAGTTGATTTGTCATCATGGATATGGGCACACATGTACCGTTACACCATAACTCGATCATACATGGTCAGACATTTCTTCGAATGACCAAAACGGTTGTTGATTATGGTACTAGAGAGATCATCTTTTACTCTCACAGTGACAAGGTGAAGATAGAGATGATTCCAGATCTGAGGCCATGACCTCCACCAACATCAGATGCGAGAGATCTAAGTACACTAGTTTCTCAAGACTGTGATTTTCTAGCAGTGATTCGAGACACTGATCTATTCACTGATTTCATGGATACCTAGGAGCTCCCTTCTCGTAAGAAACCCCTGGAAAGAATAGTCAAAGTTGTTAGCTGATGAACCATTTGAGCTGTATCTTAAGAATTAGTCTGAGTTACATTTCGAGATTCCTGAGACACACATTATGTTATTATTATTTAGACGCCTCCTACTGAGATATCTAAGCCACATACAGATTTTCCTAAGATACTTACTAATGAGATACAATCTACTGAGATTAGTGATGAGATATCTAATCCTTTTATTGATGAGTTTACAGATATATTTGAGCAATCTGATGAGCCATTCCTGTTTTAGTAGAGTGCATTCCTTAAAGATCTATATGATACACTTCATGTTGATCCTACAGTAGCCACAATGGATAGTTCATATAGTACAAATCATTTACCTTCTACCAGTGCAGTTGCAAAGATTGTTGTAGAGCCGATTCAAACACCACCTGAGCTCAAAGTCTTACCTACATGTCTAAAGTATTCGTTCCTTGCGGGTGCCCCCTAAATATTTCTGACCATCATTAGTTTGCAGTTGACCGATGACTAGGAATCTTGCTTGCTAGACGTTCTTGAGAGAAACCGCAAGGCTATCTGCTGGAGTATTTCGGATCTTCGTGGGATTAGTCCAGTTTTGTGCTCACATCACATCTACTTAGAGGAAGACATTAGGATGACCCGTGAATTTCAGCGTCGCCTGAATCTAATCTCGGGTATCTTGTCATGAAAGAGATTAGGAAATGGTGTAATGTTGGCTTCATTTATCCCATTTCAGATTCTAAGTGGGTCTGTCTGTTGCATGTTGTCCCAAAGAATTCGGTGATTACTATCATGTTGAATGACCGTGGTGAGGAGAATCCCAGTCATGTACCCACTTCATGATGCGTCTACAAAGATTACCGATGCTTAAACTCAATGACCAAGAAAGATCACTTTCCACTGCCCTTTATTGATCTGAATATTGAGAGGTTGATCGGGAGGGAGTTATTTTGTTTCTTAGATGGGTACTTAGGATATAATCAGGTAGCATTTTCTCCTGAGGATTAAGAGAAAGTACTTTTACTTGTACGTTTGGCACCTACACCTTTAGACGGATGCCCTTTGGATTGTGTAACACTCCCACTACAATTCAGGGGAGTATTTTGGTCGTTTTTTCTGATATGGTAGGTAGTTTCCTCAAGGTCTTCATGGATGATTTCTCGGTCTATGAGGATAGTTTTGACACATGTCTTACTTATTTAGATCGAGTACTTCAGAGATGTTGTGAAGTAAACTTAGCGCTCTCGTGGGAGAAGAGTCACTTTATGGTGACTAATGGGATTGTATTGGGCAACATCTTCTACAAACATGATAAGGAGGTTGTCCATGTTAAGATTGATGTGATCTCCAAGCTTGACATATAGCAAAATTAGAAGCAGTTGAGGTCTTTTCTTGGTCACGTTGAATTCTATAGGCGATTCATCAAGGACTTCAACAAGATCGACATGCCTTTAACTGAGTTTCTGTGCAAGGAGAGTGAATTTATTATCGATGAGAAAGTCCTCCTTGCCTTCCATTAGATGAAATATATGGTTACTAGCACTCCTTTCCTTCGGCCATCTGATTGGTCTCTTCCCTTTGAGATCATGACAAGCGCATCATATTTTGCAGTTGGAGTTGTTTTAGGGCAGAGACAGAATGATATACCATTTCCATACACTATGCTAGCAAGACTCTGGATGAGGCACAACACAACTATGCAATTATGGAGAAAGAGATATTAGTTGCAGTGTTTGATTCAGAGAAGTTCCTCTCTTTTCTTCTTGTTGCATAGTGACTATATACACGTATCATACTACCATATGATATCTACAAGCTAAGAATGATACCAACCGCGCCTTATCGGATGGATCCTTCTTCTCCAGGAGTTTGATTTAGAGATCGAGACAGGCCTAGAGTGAAAAATGTTGTGGCAGATCACCTTTCTTGGATATCAGATGTGTAGTCCCTTGAATAGTTACTATTTCCTATTTTAGAGACCTTTACAGATGAGGCTATCTTGTTTGTTGCCTCACTCCCATGGTACACTGATAGTGTGAGCTATCTTGTCTCCGAGAAAGTTCCACAAGACTAGCCCAAGCTTAAGGTAGATAGATTTCTATCAGAGATTCATTTTTACTACTATGAGGATTCTTACCTATTTCATGAGGATGTGGATGGTATCTTGAGGAGGTTCATTCCTCAGGAGGAATACACCAGTATGCTTGAGCATTATCACAGAGTAGAGGCTAGTGGTAATCATTTAGGGAAGCGCACGACAACAAAGGTAGGTACTTCAATGCAGCCTATGGTGGCCAACTATGTTTAAGGATGCTACAGATTATGTTCGAGGTTGTATTGATTGCCAAAGAATGGGAGGAACCACCGATTCCAAAGACACCATGCCTCTAAGATATATCCATATTTCAGATGTTTTTTATGCTTGGGGCATAAACTTCATGTGCCAATTCCCTATCAGACAGTGAATTCAGTAAATCCTGCTTGTCGTGGATTATATTAGTCGTTGGGTGGAGGTGATCCCCACCCGAGCCGTTGATAGCTGTACGAGTTGTTCCTTCCTTAAGGACACCATTATTGTGTAGTTCGGGATACCCAAGATACTCATTTCAGATGGGGGAAACCATTTTATCAATCAAGTGGTCAAAAAGCTTTTGAAGGAGTACACTATTGAGCATAGAGTTGTGTCTCCTTGCCTACCACAGACTAATATCTTGGTTGAGATTTTGAATAAGCATAACAAGGTGATACTTCAGAAACTTGTGTGTTTAGATAGAAAGAACTGGTCCCAGATGCTTGACTCAGTTCTATGGGCTTATCGGATGATGTATAAGTCTCCATTGGGCACGTCTCCCTATAGATTGGTTTATGGAAAGCCTTGACACTTGCCAGTTTAGAAAATTCATAAATCTTTATGGGCATTCCATGTATGCAACTTAGATTATGAGAGAGCATGCCAGGTCAGAAAAGTGGATCTGAATAGATTGTTGGAATTCTGAGATTTCGTGTACGACAACTGACTCATGTATAAGTACAAAGTTAAGCATTGGCATGATCGACATATTAGGAAAAAGACTTTTGTCCTTGATCAGCAAGTATGGGTTTTTGATGCAAAATGGAAGTTTTTTCCAGGCAAACTCAAAAGCAAATGGTTAAGACCGTTCATTGTTAGAGTTGTATGTGACAATGGTAGTATCCTCATATTTGGGTTGTCATCTGACGCACAGTCATTTGTTGTGGACAGGTAATTGTTGAAGCCATATATAGATCATGATACATTCATATCCGTGATAGATTCCATCCGTTTGGTATTAGACGATGATTCTTCGACATCTTCTGTGTCCGATACATGAGCTGATACTCTTATCTATATGTAATTTTTTTATTCTTTCTTCTTCTGTTTTCATCGTTCACCCCTTTTCTAGTATGTGTGCTATACTTAGGATGTACTCTATCCCAAGTATAGAGGAGGTGAATAACTTGAGTTGTTCTTTTCGTTCTATTTCATCACTCTCACTATTCTTGCCTATACTAAGGGATCCTTTACCCTAAGTATAGGGGGAGTGATGTTGTTCATTTTGTTCTTATTTCATATTTTTATTTCTTTTTATTCTTTTGTTCCTTTGCTTGTCCTTCAACTTGTTAATATTCTTTTTCTACGCTTAGGGATCTTTTACCCTAAGTATAGGGGAGGACAAGTTGAGTCGTTGAGTTTGTACATTATTTTCCTTTGTTTTCCCCGATTGTACAGTCTCTATACTTAGGATTATTTGATCCTAAGTATAGGGGGGATCATCGGCTTCTATTCTTTTTATTCTTTATTCTTTGAGTCATTTTCGTATAGATTGTTTCACTTTTCTATACTTAGCACGAGTTATGTCTTACTTTATCGCTTCTTTGTCATTATAAGGGCATAGTTCGAGCTAAGTATAGGGGGTGTCATATATTATATATATATACACACACACTTACACTTTAGACATAGCTCGTACTTTTGCTTGTTAGTCATATGGCTAATAAACCTGGAATAAAAATGTTTGTAAAAAGATTGTAATAATTCTTTAAAATCACTTTTGTAACTATATAATATATTTGTAAAATTGTTTGTACAAATGTTTTGTAAAATATTTTTAAAAAATCTTTGTAATTTTTTTGTAAAAATCTTGGTAAAATTATTTTGTAAAAATTATTGTATTTTTTTGTAAAATCTTTCTAAACTATTTTGTATCAAAATTATGTATATTGTAAAAATGTTTGTAAAATGAATGTAAATAAAATCTTGTAAAATTGATTTGTAAAATTTTGTAAACTAGTTTTGAAAATCTTTTGTAAAATGGTTTGCAAAATTTTGTAAAATGTTTTGTAAAATATTTTTGTAAGATATTTTGTAAATCTTGTTAAACTTTTGTAAATTTCTTAGTAAATTATTTTGTCACCTTGTAAATAAATAACGTGTTTGTACATATTGTTTTTATATACTAGTCGTATAAAATGTTTGTAAATAGAACTTTTAATCACCTTTAAAAATGTGAATAAAATTCTTTTGTGCATAAAATTCTTTTAATAAAAGCCTTTGTATAAAATCTGTATAAAGTGTATATAAAATTCTTTATTAAAATTTGTAGATAAATTCTTTTGTATATAAAATCCATCTTGTAAAATTTGTAAATAAGATTTGTAAAAATTCTGTTTTTTTTTGTAAAATCTTATATAAATTGTGTATAATCTAGTGTATATGTTTTGTATAATATTCTTCAAATTTGTATAAAATCCTTCTAAATTATTGTAAATGTGAATAATTCTCTCTATTAAAATTCTCATAAAAATTGAAAAAAATAAAATCCATAAAAATTTGCAAAACTCTTTGAAAGACTTTCAAAAATATTAGCCTTTTTCTTTTCTTTCTATTCTTTTCTGTGAAAAATAGATGCTGGGTATATAATTTCTTGCATTTGCATGTGCATTTTTTATAATGATGTTGTTGATTAAACCAATCTTGAATAAAATTGAAGAATGGAGCTCGGTTAAGACCTTAATCCACTTAATTTTAGAGGAACCTTATAGGAACTAGAGTTGAGACTTTTCAGGTCTAGCGACAATACTGAGTCCATAAGACTATGTTCACGTGTCATCTTGACTAGTCTAAGTAGAATATTTCATACACACGCATGGTTCTTTTAGACAGTGACCTATCTTCGACAAGCACTTTACATGTAGCTCTTCACAAATGACGTGGTGAGGGTTAGAATCCACTAGCAAGAGACATATGCGAATGGAAACATACGCAGTAACCTTGAGTGGCCAAAACAAGTGCGGACAACAAGATTCTATATCCATAGGGGCAGAAAAATATATGCAGTGCAACAATTCATTCCACGATGTAGAAGCAAATATGTATACCATAAAAAATCATTCATGTATATATTTGACCACATTGGTACAGCTTCAAAGAAACTATAGATCTTAGTGGATACTTGGCTACAATGGTCAGCTTCACAAGGAGATGTGGCTACACTGGCCACAATCCACTTTCTCTTCTTATTCTTGTACTTCTCCTTCTTTGATTTTCTCCTTCTTTGATTGTGGACACAACATGTACCTGGACTTAGAAGGAAATACCCCGCTCCTAGAGGAAAGAGGAGCTAGACAAGGTAATTAGGGTTACCTTGCTAAGAGAAGGATGGTCTTTGTCATTTTTGATGTAGAGATATATATTTCACATAAACAGTACAAGTAGATTCATGGTCATCAGAATTTGTGTATGAGGACATGTTCTGACTTGACTCTTTAGGCAACCTGAATAGGAGTCTTGTGGAATTTATAGTTTATTTGGTTTTAACTCCATTTCTCAATAAGTTCCCGCCAAACTAATAATCCAAAGGTATGAATTAGCTCCATAGTTTGGTTTTATGAAGAATAAATTAAAAATCAAAATTGTTTTAAGTTCTTTATTTTTCCCTTCTTCTTTTCTTTTTAGTCATTTATTATTCTAATAAGTGTTTGTTAAGGGACTAGCAAAGGTAAAGCATAGGGGGATGATGAATTTGTATTTCATCATCTTTATTCATTTATTTTAACTTAAAATCCTTTCTTAAACACATGTAAATATCAATAAATCACTCTTTTTTATTTCTTATTCTTTTATAAATAGTATGTTAATATCATTGTTTATAACCTAAAATAAATAAAAAAAGGAAAAAAAAGAAAACAAAGATTATATGTATGCAATAAATACTTGTTGACTCTAACCCCGAGAGAATGTCAAGACTTGACCTGATCGACGAGGAATAAACTAGGGGGAGATAAGGCATTTTGTAGAAAAATAAAGAAAATTCATATTCAATCATTATTCATCAATTATAAATGCAACATTATTTTGTATATAATCCTTCTACTATTTTATTTATCATTCAATTCATCTCAAATAAAAATGTATTGTTCTTGAAACTTGTTCATAAAAGTAAGTAGTAAATATTAAAAATAATTGCAAGAAGATTCATCGTATATTGTGTAAGTAATGACACTTTAAAAATCCACAAAGCTAAACTTGCCAGAGCCATATACTCTCCATAAAAATTCAAAATAAATCAAAATCAATTTTATTCTACTCCAAGTAAAATAATCTTTCAAATGAAAGTAGTTTCACTAAAATCGGAGTTGAGATGCAAAACATGGCTTATTATAGTATATTGTATATCATGCATGTACTATATGTGCGTGAATATTTTGGTTTACTTATTTCTTTTACATGTTTGTGTATCTTGTATTTTTAAATAACTGTAAATATTTTATCCAACAAAAATGCAAATAAAATTACAAAATCAAAATATACAAAAATAAATTAATTGTATATTGTGCACAAATCACTATGTATATATTATAAATACACCTATTTATTTAACTAAATTATTTATTTCATGAAAATATAATAAAAATATATTTAAAATCCTTGTAAAATGGTGTAAAGAAAATTACCAAATTATATAATTATTTGAAAAAATAATTTATTAGAACTGCAAGTGTTTTATATAGGTAAAAATATATGTGAATAAAGGTTAATAATTATTTTAACCTATTTAATTAATTTGTTTAATTTATTAAAAACTCAAGTAAATTAAGATTATTTATTTCTTAGCATTTTTTATTTACATTATTAATTTCTAAAAATCACTTTTTATTTTTAATTTAATTTATTTAACATTTCCTTGGTTTTTTATCCTTTAGTGGACTTTTTCTTATTCCAGGTGAATCGCCATTGGTCCACCCAGGTCCATTGACCCGGGTCAGCCTCACCTCCACTCCCCGAATAAACTTGCTCACTAGAGCCCTTTCTTGGACTTCTTTCTACCGATCAGACCATCAATCACTCTATTTCCTTCATGGATTTTATAGACCGATTATCCCTCTACACTGCCTGAATAACGTTTCGCCTTGATTTACCTTAGTTTGTGTGCTCCGCATTTCTAATTTTGCCTAAACCTTCACCTTTATTTATATCCCTTCTAATAATCTTTGGTTTCTGATCTGTTTCTCTCCATTTTCTCCCCGAGCTCGATTCTTGTGTGATAGATAGATGATAGAGATCAATCCAGCACGAGTGGGAGCATGAGAGAGTGTCGGAGGATGCGATACAGATCACGTCAATGGAGTCCTCCACTGCGACATCCTAGCTTCTTCAATTTGCTGCAATTAGATCGAGCCAAAGACCATTTCACGCCTTGTAGGAAGTATTAGGTAAGATCTTTCAATTCAGTCTTTTAATTTTGTGTTTATTTTCAATTCTAGTGTAGATCCACTCATCATTCATCAGAGCTCTGATCCGCATGATCGGAGCTCTCTATGTTGGACATGTGAGCCCACGATGAGCCATTATGCAATAAATGTTATTGCAAATATCATTCCCTGATCTGAAATGAAGAATAACTAATTTGCATAGTAGGCCCCTTAGTACAATTAGGGTTATGTACCATGACCATCTTAATGATCATACAACTGTTGATTCAATTGTTGAATAATAAAGGCTGGTGCTTGAATGAATATCTAAAGCGATAGATTGAGGAGTCATCGAGCATCGTCAAATGATTATTAAGAGATGTCTCTAGTCTGAGAAGGAGATGGAAATCCTTTCTCTAAAGGATGATATCTAACTTACCTCTTGATGCATGTCCTCTACATAGGAATAGATATTAGGAGGTGTTAGATATGTTAGGTCAAAGAGTTGACTTAACGAGATCGAGATAACCAAAGACCTATGTCGTATGTTGTCACGATATAAGCATGCATCCTCTAATCAGAAACAAATGTGTTACTATGTATTCCTGAGTATGTACATTTGGCAGATCAATAGGTCGATAGCCTAATCAAGATCTATACACCGATGCGCTAGTGTGCATACAAGGGCATATGAGTAAAACGATCTCTGAAAGGGATCATACAGTTTCGTTTACTGAATCAGAATACATGAACTCACTCATGAGATATTGGAAATCAAATTCCGTGCATGGTTGTCTTGCTTTGGAAGCCTGACTGAATTTGTAGGTTTGATATATGCTTTTGGAAAGTATATGATCAACACCTGGGTATGATATATGTTTTTGGAAAGTATATGATCGATGAAGACTCCCAATGATAAAATGAGAAACATAATGATAAAACCCTGAAGAAGACAGTCTAAAAAGATCTAAAACTTCGGTTTATTCTAGGTCTTCCGGTATGCATGATGTACATGTATTAGGAATACCTGAGGGTTATGTGATCATAAACAATTGTATAACCATGATGCTTACATTCCTAGGGAGCTATGAAACAGTTTTGGATTTTAGTGACTCCTCTCAATAGATAAGTAATCTGATCTTGGTCCAAATGTTGAATAGTGATTTAATTGTGATTCATATTCAATGAAAAGATTATATTTAGATTTTGATTTAATAAAACATCTATGGCAGTCCGCAAGATCTGGATTTGAGATTTCATCACAATATCCGAGTCACTATATTTGGAACGTGCAATCGCATTGTCAGTATCTCCAAGTAACTATGGAGAAAGTGCATTATCCTTGAAAGAGTTCATGAATAATTTCATTGTTGATATATATATATATATATCTGAGCATTAAGAAAATTGATAACTAAATGTGATTTAATTATCATGAATAATATGAATTTGATTCATATTATAAGGAGAGTTATCAAAGATAATTACATGTGATTTAATTATCAAAGATGTGAATAATGTGAATGTGATTCATATTATTTGGGTACATGAGAATGGAGATCCAAGATTATTAAATGTGATTTAATTGTCATGGATATGAATAATGTGGATAGTACTATCCATATTAATCATATATATTGTAAATATGATTTGTAATATATTAGAGAGAGCCTATTGTAATTTATATTTGTTGATTAATTATTGATGTGAATTGGATTCAAATTGGATAATTAATTGAAAATATAATTTACATTTTATCTTGGGTAGTAAATGTGACTCACAAATTTCCAATGGCATGATTGCAATATTCACAAAATATTTATGAATTATTTGTGTGAATAAATTTGCAATAAATGTTGTTGCAAATATTTAGAGGATTATGTGAGATATAAAATTTCACATAAAATAAAGAGGAGGAGCCACTTTCCATGGTTGGTAGACGACCATCCTTGACTTGTTCGAGAGGGTCGTCCACCCTAATTTTAGAAGGTGGACTCCCTCTTTATCCTCTTATCTCTATTGATTTAATTAAATTAAATTATGTTGATGATAGTTCAATATATATATAATTTAATGCAAATTAATTGTTGTTGCTTTGTTAAGCAACAAAGATCATAGTCATTGATTAAAAATACAAATCAATAGACCATTGATTTAGTGTTTCCCATGGATTGTGATAGACTCCCAAAATACTTTATAAGAAGAGGCAACCCTAGATCTTCTTGACACAATGAAAATATCCATTGATTTAGTGTTTCCCATGGATTGTGATAGACTCCCAAAATACTTTATAAGAAGAGGCAACCCTGGATCTTCTTGACACAATGAAAATATGCTCTCTCTCTATGTACATTCCAACTCTCTCTCTCTCTCTCTCATTGTGTCCGTCCACCATGAAGCCCTAAAGAGAGTAGACATCGTCGCCGCATCGTGGTTATGTTGTCGGATCGTTTGCCCATGGATCTATGTCTCCTTCGATGCTCCTCACTCGTGAAGATGACGTCGGATCTCATGTTATGATATCAGGAGATTCGTCGCTTGGATCATCAACATGTATTGCGAGGAGCACGTGTTTCATCAACGCGCTCACAAGCGTCTCCTCCATTGGATTGGACTTGAGGCAGGAGGTCTCTTCATTTAGATACTCGATCACAACCCCACTATAAGAGGTAAACCTAATACTTATTTGTGGTTTAGATGAAATGATCTGAGAAGTGTTCTTGGATCATGTGGTCTCATCGTTCAACTTTTTTTAAAATTCCAATGCCTCGAGCAACTAGTGTGACATGTCACTCTCGATCGCATATGATGCGATCCTCACGCTTTCAAGATGCTCTTAAGAATCTTCCCATATCCTTAAAGTGGAATGAGAGCCATAGGTCAGAGGTTTGGATATGATCCATAAACCAAAGATGACTTGGGTATTTTTTGGTTGTGTGATGTTTTATCGCATTTTGTTCACGCAGCGTGGTTTCGTGTGTTTTCTCCCTATTTAAAAATATTCAAACACGAAATTATCACTTGTACAATGTTCTCCATTAAATAAGGAAACCGTGGTACTTGAGTTTGCGTGATTTGGAATCCGATTACCGATGTTGTGATCATATTTGTGAATACGTATCCACAGTTTCGGGGATGGCAAATCTTGACATAATTAAAGAGTTAATTACGGTATTAAAACGCCTATAAATGCATGAATATAACTTGGATTCTATTGTAAATCAAATTAGCAAAGTATGACAACTTATTTTGCATGATTTGGATTTAAATTGATTGAGATATGCTAATTTTAGTAATTATGGGTCACTACTAAAAAATGCTTTCCCAATCAAGAACCTTGTGATTGTCATTTAATCAATTAACAGAAATTAATGATTAATTTCCTGAAATAATTATTGATAAATATTTATGAAATATTTGATGATGATTATTCTCTTTAATGGCATTGCCTTAACCAAATTTGATTAGATATGATCTAGGTCACAATTGGTTACATGAACCTTCCAACAAACATAGTTGCTTGAATAAGATTGGGGATTTGTTTAGCAAATCTCCTTAAAGAATTAATCAAAAATATTTTGATAAATATTATATGGTCTAACTTCAGTTGAAAGACCGACTATCATCTCAAATACAAAATGATAAATTCGCATTATCCTAACATGAGGCGGATATAATGTTTAGTCGGGGAGCGTTGGGGTAGCAGGTTGCTCCGTAAGTGGTCTGTCTCACTCCCGTCGGTATTGGCCATGACAGCGGATAAGGAAAGGGTGATGCTTGAAGCGATCATGATGTATATTTCTAATTATTAAAATTTGATTAATACATATTTTTGAGATTATACCATCCTTCAAGTAATAATAAAAAATTATTTGTTGATTAATTGATTGGATTGATAATTGATTTAATATGATTAAATTAAATAGATACAATTATACACTCTATAATGAATAGAGTTGTAATTTACTTTGAAGAATTAATTATGTGAATATGATTCATAATAATTAATTAGAATTTGAACATGATATGGAGGATCACATAAGTGACATTTATGCTCTCACGTCAAGGCGAAGGGTTCCGTCGCCAAGGATTGTATGTAGGAGACACTTGTCCGAAGTGACAGCTCCTACATACAAGAGCATCTGGATCGGACACTTTGCTTCTCTAAAGAGTAAGATCGTATGGGTAGTGACCCCATTATCGGGTCCTCATATTATTGGGGCGATATTGGATTGCGCATAGCTAGTGCTAACAGTTGGTTCAATTAATGATGAGTCAACATCAACTTAGGGATGGTGGGCTCGGGTGTTAAAGACCAAATTGGGAATGCAAGTTGGACGTGTAAGGCAGAATGCATGTCCACTTCTTTTTATCCAAGTTGCAGGTTCTCTTATTATTGGGATGTAACAAAGATAAGAAAGGAGATCCCGCATCTTTCTTAAGAAAAAATGTTAAGTATATCTCTTACATTGAAAGTGATTAAGGGAATGAACTTTCAGTGTTGACAAGGCATGATAACATTGATATAAAAATTCTTAAATCAAAGTAAAATATATATTTATATATATAGGCAAATTACCTTATTTTAGATAATCCTCCTTAAACTCACATAATACTATACTCAATAATGACCAGTAAAATATCGTTGATTGGATCCATGATCAAGAAATTGTACTTGCAGTTGGACACATATTGTATGTGGTTGCAACATGCAAGTTTCCTCGTAATAATGAGTAATGACAATTAAATAGGCAATAGGACAACAACTTAGGGTTTGTGTGTCTCTATAGTCTTGATCTCTCATAAAGTGTGCTTTGGAAGTATCATGTCGATGATGATCATAATTGTCAAAAATCCTTATAAAATCTAAGATGTTTTGGCAAACATATGTGCTCTTGACATTTAATCATGAATTACATGGTTCTCTGCATTATGCAGAATGGTGGCTCGATAAGAGATGATGTACTCAAAATGTTTGAGTACCTGCCTAAACCAAAAGTCTTTAAGAGTTAAGATGGATGTACATGCGATGAGTATCACCATTCTACTATCTGTACTCAATACATTCATGGAGCTTTATAATTTTCATATTGTATTAATTGAATGAAGCATGTATAGATGTTGAAGTACTCTTATATTGAAATCTTTTGAATTCAACATAAGAGATCCTTTGTCTTAAGCAATGGTTGTTTATAGATGAAGGGAGTGTAGTGGAAGCATGGGTCTAAACCAAGTAAGAAGGAAAGTCAAAATTTGACTACTTTTGGTGACTTTTGTATGACATCCAAAGAGTTGGATGAATGCCAATACTGCAATAAGCAAATGTAATGATAGTATGACTATCTAGACTATCTAGGATTCTTAGAGAAGGACTCAGATAGTGCATTGGAATAATCTATATCTACATATCATCATTGAAATCGACTTATTAGATAAGATAAAAGTCAAATTGTATCTCATTCTTCTAATAACACTTGCAATTGGTTGCATATATTTTAGAAAACTAGAAATTTGATCTTAAGGTTTGATAGTCATCCATATGGATATTGATGCAATTGTTGCAACAATTTCTATTGGATAGATAGACTACATATTTTTAGCGGGAGAGCCCGTAGTCTTAGAGAATGTCTCTATGACCTAGATATTAGAATACACTCATTGTTTATTTCTAAATGTTGGAAATAAACATGAATTCAGAAATAGGCCTATCATAAAGAGTTATGATGGATATATTTTAGAAAGTAATCTAACATCTGGAGGACTCTACTTAATTGGAAAATCAATGAATAGTTTATTAATATTTCTAATACTGAAAATTAAACCTTAAAAGATCAATAGGAGGATGAAGATCATTTTGACAATAATCTGACATCAAGCCTTAGACATATGTCTACTGATGAGATCAATAGACTAGTAAGAGATGAAACTTTAGAGTGTCTGAAATTTCAAATCTTACATATTTGTTAATATTGTATTCAAAGTAGAAACTGTCCAATGCACCCTTTTTTGAGAATGGTGTAAGATGCCAAGGTATTCTAGATCTCATACATATCGATGTATGTGGATCATCTATATCACAATAAACATTAATGATATGTAATATCTATCAATGATTAGTTGTGATATGAGATTTCTTCCCTTCACCTTATAAAGCTTTGAAATGTTCAAAGATTTCACAATTTTGGTTTAGAACCAAAGTTTGAAGTAAGTTGAAAGAATTTGATTTAATCAAGGTAGCAAGTACCTATTAGATGAATTCAAGGAATACCTTATGGAGACAGGAATATCATTCCTTTCTCACTCCTAATACACCTAAACTCAATGGAGTTGTAGGGAGATTCAATTGGATCATGTGTGACATGATTTGATCAATGATGAATACTAGCATAATTATCTCTTTATTTCCAAGTATATATGTAGTAGAGACTACAATATATATCATTAATAAACTTCCATGCAAGTAACCTAGATCCAACACCAGAGAGTGTTACTTCATTAGTAAAATAAAGGATGGTATTGGATAACTACTTTATGATATTGAGATTCTTAAAAGATTTCATCTCTAAGGATATGATTCTTAGAGGATGACTCCCTTGAGAATCAATATGAAAATGAAGTGAATGAACTCATTTAATCTTGAGAAGATAATGAGGCTCTTGAAATTGGAAATTAAAAGGACAATTAAAGATGAAACACTAATACCTCTTCAAATGAGTTTGAGGATAGATTCCATGTGTCAATTAAGTCTGACAATGATCTTACTTCATGTGATGAAGCTTCTGAAGATCATGGCATGGAAAGATGGATGTTAGCAATAAAGTCTAAAGTATACTTCATATACAAATGTTGTATATGGACCCTCAAGGATCCACTTATAAGGGTAAAACATGTTGGGTTTAAATGGATCTTCAAGAGAAAGAGGGAACCTGATGAGAAGGTGGAGACCTTCAAAGCACGACTCGTATCCACAAGATACACACGAAGAGAACACATCGCTTGCGATGAGACTTGCTTTTCAGTGACCATGTTTAAACCCATCAGAATATTTCTAACTATATTTACACAACTTGACTATGACATATTCAAGATGTCAGTCAAGATTGCATTCCTCTATGAATACCTCTCCGAGGATATTCATATGAAGTAGCCCCAAGGCTTCATGGTTGAGGAAAGCAAGGTGTGCAAGCTTAAGAAATTCCATCTATGGACTCAAATAAGCTTCCGGTAGTTGGAACATCATATTTGATGAAATTATAAATGTTATAATTTCAGATAGAATCTTGATGAACCATGTGAAGTTTAGTGGGAGTGTCATTGTGTTCATCGTGTTAAATGTAGATGATATCCTAATCATTTGGAATGATATAAGGATAATTATAAGTGTTTTATAATATGGTTGTTCTATACCTTTAGATATGATCTCAAAGATACCTCTTAAGATCTTAGTTCTGAAACTGTTCTGAAGCATACAAAAGAGGGTATTGGGACCGTCACGTTAGAGGTACATCTTGGACATTTCCATTTTTTGGAAATTTCTAAGAAAGGCTTCTTTCCCTCAAGATATGGTACTGACCTATCTGAAGGGATAGACCTCAAGGAGTTGAGAAAGTGAATGCTAAAACTGTGTGCCTTATGCATCAGTTACGAGAAGACGGGTGTATGCTAGATATGTACAAAAGTCAGATGTTTGTCATGCAGTGGGAGAACTAAATTGTTACCAATCCTACTATGGAGATTAAACATTTAATTTCAATAATAATAATACCTTCAAAAAGTTAAGACTTTATAGATAGTGATCTAAAAGGTCTTAACTGCAGATCCCTTATAAGACATAAGATTGGGTCTTAGTCTTAGGAGATAGAGATCTCTGGGGCATTCTAATAAGGATGATAGAAATTACATATTGATTATAACGATTATTGAGTTGTAGTGTCAGGCACACTATAACGGCCTCAATATTGAGTATTGGTTGCATAAGATGCAAAATTTGCATTGGATGCGAGTACTATTACCAGGAGAGATGCAAGTGCCGTAAAAGGACTTGGCGTAGTCTCTCGGGAACAGAGTGATTGATCAGCTTACTTAGGTATTTTTCTAAATATCTTATGATTGTCACATGAGTGCGGGTTTAAAGATTAAACCATTAATTGCTCTTTGGGCTAGTGGGAGATTGTTGGACTTGCGAGCCCACAACGAGCCATTATGCAATAAATGTTATTACAAATATCATTCCCTAATCTAAAATGAAGAATAACTAATTTTCATAATATGTCCCTTAGTACAATTAGGGTTATGTGCCATGGCCATCTTAATCATCATACAAATGTCGATTCAATTTTTTGAATCATAGATGCTAGTGGTTGAATGAATATCTAAAGAGTTAGATTGATGACTCATCAAGCACCGTCAAATGATTATTAGGAGATGATCTCCAAGGCAGAGAAGGAGATGGCAATCCTTTCTCTAAAGGCTTATATCTAACCGACCTATTGATGTAGGTCCTCTGCATAGGAATAGAGATTCAGAGGTGTTAGATAAGTTAGGTCAAAGAGTTGACTTAACGAGATCGACATACCAAAGACATATGTCGTATTCAGTCATTATGTAGGAACGCATCCTCTTATCGGAGACATATATATTACTATATGTCTAAGTATGTATATTTGGCAGGCCAATAGGTTGATGAACTAATCAAGGTTTATGCATCGGCGCCCTAGTATGCATACAAGGGCATATGAGTAATATGATCTCTCAAAGGGATCTTATAGGTTCATTTACTGAATTGGAACACATGAGATCACACATGAGATATTGGGAATCAAATTTCGTGCACGGTCATCTCGCATTGGAAGACTGACTGAATTTGGAGGTCTTATATATGCTTTTGGAAAGTATATGATCAATTCCTAGGTATGGTATATGCTTTTGGAATGTATATGATCGATACCGACTCCCTTTGATCAAATGAGAAACTTAGTGATAAAACTCCGAAAAAGATAATCTAAATAGATCTAAAAATTCAGGTTTATTCTAGGTCTTCCAATATGCAGGATGTACAGGTTCTAGGAATACCTGAGGGTGGTGATCATAAATGATTGTATAACCATGACGCTTCCATTCCAAGGAGTGATGAAATGCGTTTGGATTTTAGCGACTCCTCTCAATAGATAAGTAATATGATCTTGGTCCATATCTTGGATAGTGATCTGAATGTGATTCAAATGCAATGACAAGATTAGATTTATTGATTTTGATTTAATCAAACATCTCTGGGAGGTCTGCAAGATCTGTATTTGAGATTTTATCTCAATATCCAAATCATTATACGTGGAACGTACAATCGCTCTATCCTTATCTCCAAGTATTCACAGAGAAAGCGCATTATCCTTGAAAGAGTTCATGAATAATTTCATTATTGATATAAGTATCCGAGCATTGAGAAAATTGATAATTAAATGTGATTTAATTATCATGAACGATATGAACTTGATTCATACTATAAGGAGAGTTATCTGAGATAATTAAATGTGATTTATTATCAACAATGTGAATAATGTGGATGTGATTCATCTTATTTGTGTACATGAGAAGGGATATCCAAGATGATTAAATCTGATTAAATTATCATGGATATGAATAATGTGGATAGCACTATATATATAAATCATATATATATATACATATATATATTATAAATGTTGTTTATAATATATTAGAGAGAGTCTATTGTAATTTATATTTGTTGATTAATTATTGATGTGAATTGTATTTGCACTGGATAATTAATTGAAAGTATAATTTACATTGTATTTTGGGGTGTGAATCCGATTCACAAATTCCAATGGCATGATTGCAATATTCACAAAAATATTATGAATTATTTATATGAATAAATTTGCAACAAATGTTGTTGCAAATATTTAGAGGATTATGTGAGATATAAAATTTCACATAAAATAGAGAGGAGGAGCTACCTTCCATGGGTGGTGGATGGCCATCCTTGACTTGTTCAAGAGTGGTCGTCCACCCTATTTTTAGAAGGTGGACTCCCTCTTTATCCGCTTATCTCTATTACTTTAATTAAATCAAATTATGTTGATGATAACTCAATATATATTTAATTTAATGCAAATTAATTGTTGTTGCTTTCTTAAGCAACAAAGATCATGGCCATTGATTAAAACACAAATAAATCTAACCATTGATTTAGTGTTTCCCATAGATTGTGATCCATGGACTCCCAAAATACTGTATAAGAAGAGGCAACCCTAGCTCTTTCTTGACACACTGAAAATATGCTCTCTCTCCCTTTCTCTCTCTCTCTACACTCCAACTCTCCCTCTCGTTGTGGCCGTCCACCATGGAGCCCTAGAGAGAGTTGCCATCATCGCGACATCGCCATTATGCTGCCGGATTGTTTGTTCGTGGATCTCCATCTTCTTCGGTGCACCTCTCTCATGAAGAGGATAACGGATATTGTGTGACGAGATCAGGAGATTCGCTTCTTGGATCATCAACATGGATTGCGAGGAGTACGTGTTTCATCAGCGCGCTCGCAAGTGTCTCCTCCGTTGGATCGGAGGTCTCTTCATTTAGAGACTCGATCGCAACCATGCTTTATGAGGTAGACCTAATACTTGTTTGTGGTTTAGATGAAATAATCTGAGAAGTGTTCTTGGGTCATGTGATTTTATCGTTCAATTTAAAAAAAAATCTGTTGCCCCGAGCTACTAGTACAACTAGTCGCTCCGATCACATACGATGTGATCCTCACGCTTCCGTGATGCGCTTAAGAATCTTCTCATATCCTTCACTCCAATAGTCCATAATCATCGTTGACTTTACGATTACCATCGCCACCTTGTTCTTTGTCTTCCTACACAATCTGACCATCCCAGATCACCTTGGATTTGGTATCCGATCTCCATCCTGATAGCCTTCATCGGAGATCCGCATTCCCTATTATTTTATGCTCTTCTCTACCTAATAAAGTTGGTTGACGTTCTATCTCTGAGCAATAAGTTCTTGCAGGTAGCAAGAGCGTACCTAGGAGCTTGGATCAAATCTGGAGGTCCACTACAGGCTGCATACTATTCGAACCTCCATATCACTGATCATTGAGTTCTAAAGCTTGGAAGCACGATGGATTGATGCATAATAGTACTAGGGAAAGTCCGTTACTTTGCAACATCAAGTTGAAGCAGATATGACAAGAATTTGAAGATCAAAGTTCATCAGGGAGATCTTTCAACAAATTTCTTCGTGACATCTCCAAATCTGTTGGATCAAGAATACATCCTCCAGATCGCATCTGAAGCATTGGTCGGTGTCCAATTCCAGATCATAGATTCAGAGTTTCAGATCGAATCATATCCATTCGTGTGTGCCTGCTTCTCAACCGTCCGATCGGAATATAGACCAGATCCAGTCGTTCATTCATAACGTGTATTATTGTAGATTTCATTTTACACCCTTTCATTTCTTTGATTTGTAAATAAGTCCAAGTAGGACACGTGTCATGCCCCTGATGTTTGAATAATTGAACATTTGCCCTTGTGTTTACTTTTATTTGCATTTTAGTCTTGTGTGTTCGGTTAAACGTGTGTAACATGTGAACCTTTGGTGAAATGTCAATAATTGTCATGTTGTTCTCATATTACTTTTTAGTCCCTATAAATAAGTTTATTCCCTCGAGGTCCGTACCAACGCATGCCATTTTTGGGAAAATTGCACAAAACTCTCTCGTCTTTTTTCTTGTTATTGATTGAGTCTAATAAATAACTTTTGTTGCATCTATGCCCTTATGAAGCAGATGCTTATTCTGATTGTTAATTGAGCTGAATAAATTGTTAATTACCATTAAAAATTCTCTAAAAAATACCATAATTTCCTACTAACTAGTATTATCAATAGTAATTTTTGTTATGCATTTTAATTAGTTTTTTTATTTGTAATAAATCAAAAACTCATTATTTTGTCCCTAATTAGAGAAAATAAATAGCTAAAAATATAGAATAATGTTTGAAAAAATCTAAAAAAATCGATTGCTTGTTTTTATTTGTTTGAATTTCTATATAAAATTTCATCATTAAATTACTTATAAAAATCAAAAAATACAAAACACTAAAAACGCCATCATAAAAAATCATAAAAATCCAAAAAACTAGGGTAAATTACAATTTGGGTCCCCATCTATGGGTCAGATCTCAGAATGGGTCCCGATCTTTAAATTGTAACGATTTGGGTCCCATGGTCATTAATGTAAGGAACTTTTTAAGGCTAATGACGAGTATGCCCTTGTTTAGAAGTTGGAACTCCGCCCCCATTTCCCTTTTCAATAAGGGCATCTTCGTCATGAACCTCAAAATTTCCATTTCCTAAATGGTCCTGGGACCCGAATCGTTACAATTTAAAGATCGGGACCCATTCTGGGATCTAACCCATAGATGGGGACCCAAATTGTATTTTACCCAAAAAACTATAAATACATTTTTGAAAACTTTGAAAAATATCATCTGTTTCCGTATACATTTCGCTTGATTTTGACTTTATTTTGTATTTTAAAAACATAAAAACATTTTTAATGTTTTCTATTTGTTGTTTTCCCTATTTTAATTGTTTTATAAATCTTAAAAAATCTAATCTTTTTAAATATCACGAAAACACTATAAAAATATAAAAAAACTCAAAAAAAAATTATTTGAATTTTTTGTACATTTTTGCTTTATTCTAAAATACAAAAACTTGCTTATTATATTTTCTTCTTATTTCTTTATATTTGTTCATTTTATTTTATTTTAAAAATATAAAAACATTTACAGGATTAAAAAGAATAAAATACATAATAAGAAAAATATAAAAATATAAAAATTAAATATCCATAAAAAAATTAAAAAGATAAAAATAATCCATAAAAACCAAGATTTGCATAAAGAGACTTCTCTTTTATTTCTTTGATTTTTTGTTGATTTAAATAACCCTCGAGAATATTACATCCTCCCTGAGTTCGATCATGTACACTATACAGGTAAATAAAGTAGCATTTGATTACTTCCTTATATTTCTTTTATTGTTGGCTTGACTTCTTCATTAGAATAAAGTTTTTTATTTGCGGGAGATAAGGTTTGCATCGGACACCTCACTTTACTTTTTATATAATTAAAAATCCTAAATTCTCGATAAAACCCTCATGTTAAGTATAGAAAAGCCTAACCACAACGACTCAAAGAATGAGAAGTCGACCCCCCCCCAATACCTAGGATTAACTAATCCTTAGTATAGCAGACCGTACACAAGATGGGGATGATCGAGGGTTAGAATGTACGAAATTGTCGACTCAACCTGTCTCCCCCTATACATAGGATAAAGATGCCTAAGTATAGAAAAAGAGATATCAACAAGTTGGGAGATAGGTAAGGGATCACATAATGACCATTCAAATCACCCATACCCCGTATACTTAGGATGAAGCATATCCTAAGTATAGCAGTGATGAAAGGTATGAATGAGTAAATGGAAGAATAAAAATAGAAAAAGAAATGAAAAGAAGAAAAGGAGATGATATTTTTGGGTTTTAAATTATCTGATCCATCAACACCGTGGAGCTCCTCTTGATAAATCACATGAATTAAATCTACAACGGACAGAAAAGTGCCATGCTCGAGGTAAGGTTTCAACAAGTGCAAGTTTACTACCAAAGTTTGTGCATCAGATGACAAGCTTGATATTATAATGCTACCATTGTCATGCATATTTTTCATGATGAAAGGCCTGGACCATTTGCTTTTCAGCTTTCCAAGGAAGAGTTTCAACTTTTTACGTCAAACAACCATACCTTCTGATTTAGATCAAAGGTCTTTCTTCTGATATGTTTGCCATGCCATAGCTTGACCTTTTCTTTGTACATAAGGATGTTTTCGTATGTGCAGTCTCAGAATTTGTTCATGCTAGATTTCTCTCTTTCTAGATTGCATACATTGACTGCAAATAATTATTTATAGATGAGTTCCGTGGGCAAATGGCAAGGCTTGCCATTTACTAGGCAGCAGGGAGACATGCCTAAAGCGGACTTGTATGACGTTCGATACGCCTAAAGAACTGAATCGGGCAATTGCGACATGTTCTTACAATTAGGATGCACAAGTTCCTGTAGGATTGTCTTGATCTCCCTGTTTGAATACTCAGCCAAGCCATTAGTCAGCAAATGGTAAGGAGACATGACGTAATGTTTAATGTTGTACTCCTTTGTCCAACTTCTTGACTTCTCTATTTATAAAATGTTTGCCCCCGTGTGATATCATTATCTTTGGGATCTCGAACCACGAGATGATGTTATCTTTAAGAAATCGATAGAGAGTGCGACTATTTTCGGCTCGAGTGGGGATAGCCTCCACCCATCAACCTCCATAATCAATAGCAAGCAAGATGTAATCAAAACCCTAACTGTTCGGAAACAGGCTCATGAAATTGATACCCTATGCATCAAATACGTCTAATATCTAGATATACTTTAGAGGCATGGTATCTCGGGAATTGATGGTATTGTACATCTTCGGGTAGTATGTACAATCTTTGACACATCTCTAAAAGGAGTCGACCACCCGAGGCTACATTCTGCTATTTTCCCAACCGCCAAATCTCTACCTTGCCATGACTTCACGTCTCACATCGTGCGTCACCTGGAGTGGCTTCTTCGCCGTCATCCGTCGTGCATCCGCAACGTAGAAGCCCCCCCAGCACCGCTCCTCCTACATTCAACTCGCCAGCAAGCTCACCTCCCCCCCCCCACAACCACCTACGACCCTAGTAGTTGCGCATGCACTATTCCACAAAGTGTCACCATCGTCTGCTTCGACACGCAATGCCTCATCTTCTACCTCGAGAACTGCCTTCCACAAGGAGCTTTCAATCGCGAGCTCCAAGCCAGTCGTCGATATGCGACCGCCTCAGCCCTCTCGTGCGCCACCTACAACAAAGCATGTCTCCGCCGCAGGCCTCCTCTGTCCCGCGTCGAAGTACCCACCTCGGGCCACCACCTCGCCTCCTTTCGCTCGGTCGTGTGTCGACGAGCGAGGAGCACGCAACAATCCTCTCCATCGCCATCGACCCCCTTCACTGTCCGCCTCGGGTTGCGGGCCTCCTCCTTCTATCGGCCAGTTACCCCTTATTCCCCCTGCACGTGCTTTGCACGTGAGGGAGGGGGTAAATTGAGCCCATGCCCTTCAGTTATAGCAAATAACAAAGAACCCTCGCTCACATGTTTGAAAAGTGGGACTGGGTGAAACTGCGACATAACCCCCACTCAAATCTAGATTCACAAGAAGATCCCCACTCACGCGCGGGCACATGAGGTGTAGATAAATTGCAACATGACCCTTGGAGCTTCAGCAAATTTGCATTCACACCCCCGCTAGTGGAGGCACGTGCAACTTAGCCCCCTCTATAGGAAAATTGCGCATCTGCCCTTGCAAGTCCTGGTAATTGCATGCAAGTCCTTGTCAGCATATTTTGTTTTTATCAATTTTATTTTTTGTTTTGCATTAAGAAACCTGAGTTTGCATGTTAAGTTGAACATTCATATAGCACCATTTCTTTATTCTGAAATTTGCATATTGTAGAACACTTTATGATTTATCATTATGAATGTTTGTTTTGATTTTTGTGAGCTATGGATTATTTATATAATTATTTTTGTAGATAATTGAATATTTTGTCAACTGCTTATTATTAATTCAATATTATTCTCCCTTGCTCTAAAATTTGTGAAAAAAACTCAATAGATTGAGTAGTATTACTTTGTACCAAAAATCATCTTATTTGCACGCAAATTGACGTTAGAATAAATTATTTGGTAATTCATTTAATTAGATTTTAATAGGTCACAGATCAATTATTTTTATAATCTCATAATTTTCCTGGATTCGCCTCACATAGACTATTATAGGATAATTTTATTTCTGCAAAATAAATTTGTTTGTTATTTATTAAAATTAACTTTGAAAAAATCACCTAGTCTGCATATTTAATTCACAGAAAATTCATTTTTACCTCCAATAATTCTAAAAAAATGCAGTAGCTTAATTTCATCCTTGTTCAACTTCTGGCCAACTTTGAGGATTTTTTGAATTTATCGAAATTGCATTTTAGTCCCTCAACTTAGTCAAATTTGCTTTGCATTTATCACTTGCAATCAAAAAATAAAAAAATGCTTCTTGGAAAACCTAACATCTATATCGACTTGAAATAAATGTAAGGAGAAAGTTGCCTCCCTGAGTTCGACCTTGGGATTGCCCAAGTAAAAAAATTATCGCTTGCTATTAATTGATATATTAATTAAGTGGTTTTTGATAAATCCACATTTTGCCTGACTGCAACGAATGAACACAAATTTAATCGTTAGTTTGATTGAATTAAGAGGGTGATTTACGGGTTTTTCATGGAACTCTACAACAGTGGATGGTACCACTAGATCTCGTCGAGGTTGAGAAGCTCGGGTTGTGATGAATCCATGATTCATTAATTTTTCTGTCGCATTTTTTCTTAAATCCCTTAACAAATGCATGTAAATATTCATTAATTCCCATCTTTTATAAAAACTCCCTTCATGAATAAATATTCAACTTTAAGCATCAAAATCATGTAAATAAACAAAGAACAAAGAAAAATGAAAAGAAGGCGGATTGGATATATGTAAATATGTACAATATGACTTATAAATATAAATATAACTGTAAGGTATATTTATAGCCTAACCTCCGAGACCAAGTCAGCATGGATTGGTCGACAAACCAATAAGTAGGGGGAGATAAGGAAAGAAAACCCTAAAAATAAATTCACACTTCATATTCTTTTCACTATTTATCAAATAAATACAAAAATTCAATGATTTTTAATTAATTCATATGTATATATTTTTCACCAAACTCTTTTCCTAATTATTTCTAAAAATGTATATAAAAATATAAAAATCAGTTAAAAATATTACCCTGTATATAGACCAAGAAATTCAACTTGTAAATTGTCAAAATCTCAACTTCCGAACATCATAACTTCTTCATACGAACTCCAATTTCACTCTACTCACCTTTAAAGTTCATAAAATAATATTCTCTAATTAATAAAGGTGGTTTCATCGAATTCGGAGTCTGTTTGCAAAAAGCCTGTTGTGGGACCAAATGACAACGGGTTTCTGGGCTATTTATTTTATGTAGAATACATTATTTATAGTTTTCTTAATTTTATAATTTCCAATTATTTTCATGATCTTGTAATTTAACCCTAATTTATTTCAAAATTTTTGGATCTTATTTGTTATTTTAATAAAATCAAAAACCCTAAATTATAGGTAAAAATGAACTGGCAAACTAATACCTATATTTATTAATATATGTAAATTAATTTATTAAAATCCCTAAAAATTCACACAACCCTTATTTATTATTCTAATAAATAAAAAATATAAAATTAATTTTTAGTTATTTATTTATTAAAGTAAAAATCCAAAACCCTATCTATACATATTTATTAATATAATATTTATATTTCGAATAATATTTATTATTTATAAAAAGTATTTATTCCATAAATTAGATAATTATATTATTTACATTTCTTGTTTTTATACTTAATTAAAATAATGTTATTTAATATTTATTATATAATTTATAAGCTAATTCACCCATCTGGCCAACGAGGTGCTGACACGTGTCAGCACCTGGTTCATCTTCTTCAAGAAGACAGTGCTGGAAGTTTGTTCTGACCGACCAACTTCACTTATTTATCCCGTGCATATTATAACTCCTTTCGATGATCCAATCCATTGATTCGACCCTCTTAACAACCTTCTTCCTCGCCAACCACTCGATCTTTGAAGCCCACGAAAACTCTTTATATAATCCTTCAAAGATCGCCATTTCGCAACAACTCTCCTTCAACCACCTGAGACTCTTAGTTCCAGTGGTCATTCCCCCTTTTCCTCGCCTCACTCCGCTCGACCAAGGAGGTGACAGCTCCTTGTTCTCGGTTCGTGTGGAAGAAGATTGATCGGAGGAGACGTTCCAAGGCTTTGCTGCCTTGCATCGCCGCCATCGCGCGCGTCTAGCTCCGGTGAAGATCGACCGTCGCAGCAGCTACCAGAAGTAAATACACCTCTCTGTCCCAGATCTAATCCTCCACCTTTATCCAATTTCTTCTCGATCTTCGTGCCACGATTAGCGTGGCTAATCACACCATTAGTTAGTTCAACCATCTAGTTTAAACGCTCAACCTAATTCAATTCTTAATTCATTTCAAATCAATTCGAATCGCATTACATTTCTCAAGAATTATGCACGAATATTTCATTTAATCTGGAAACGCCATTTTTGAAGCTTGCAAAACTATAATCCTTTGGCTGATTCTTGAGAGAATCGAGCATATAAATCTTCTTTGTAGGTTTATCTCGTGTCTGGAGCAATTTCACATCATCTGGGGCTCTCATCTTCTCATAAATCATCATCAAAGAAGTTGCAACAACCTGGTAGACGGCTCCAGAGCAAACGGACCGTCAACTTCGTCGACCTGTAGCCGTCACTCTGAGCCTTCGCCGACCGCCATCCACCGCGGGCGAGCTCGAGGGTTAGAGGAGTTAACACTCTGGCCCCACCGGAGTTCCCAGATCGTCGCCAGCCGCTGGCGAGAAATCAACGAAGAAACGACCTTCGTCAGTTGCTCAACAACCTCAAGAACAGGAAGAACACCCAGAAACTATAGTTGGGCGACACGTGTCCTGTAGCGGATGGCTAGGATCGCGCCTCGCCTTCTAATCTCCGCCGCTCAAGCCGAAGGGATGTGATTTTTGCACACTAAACCCAAAGAAGATTCAGAAGTTCAGAGTGAGTCGAAAGTTTTCCAGATTTACATTTAGGTCCTTCTGCAGGGACCTAAATGTAAACTTCTTTATTTTTCTTCCAAAAGAGTCCCTGCCGAGGACCTTTTTGCAGTATTTTTTATTCTTTTTCTCGTACCCCTGGCCTGTAGGGGAGTTTTGGACCTATTTTTGATATATTTTTTCGTAGTTCTTTTTAGGGTAGTTATGCAACTATCCTAGGAAGTTTTTCAGTAACTTTTCATGTATTCTTGTCGTGTTTTTATTGTGTTTTGATTCGTCGCCAATCGACTCTGTCTTGTTTTATTTTCGTGTGTTGTTCGAGCCTGTTGCTTGCCCTTTTTCACCTACTATATAATATCAAATATTCCATCTATATTCCACCTATTATATCGTAAATAAATTGTGTAAAAAATACATTTTGAAAAATAAAAAAATTGGAAAAGAATAAAATCAAATAAAAAATTAAAATTTAAAAACTTCATAAAAATTGTAGTGTTTCTTTGATCATTTTAAGAAGAGACAAAATAAATCACAAAAATATATTTTCTCCTAAAAAATCAAAAATACCATATTCTGCCTCCTTGTGTTCAACCCAGGAACACTTCCCTGGTTAAATAATAAGTGTAGGTTTTCTCTAAAATCGAATTTTGTTTGATCGACTAGGATTCCTATTGCGGTTTTTCTACACCGACAACTTCTTCTTTTAAAAAGCCGTAAACCGATTTTTAGCCGCATCAAAATGGCACCGTTGCCGGGGAGGCATTAGTGTATTTTGATTTTTTTACCTATTTTCTGTGATTTTGTTTTCTCTCTTCTTCTTGTTTTGTTTTTCGTAGATTTTCTTCGATTTTTCGTACGGCTTTTCCTGACTCGTCTCTCGATATTCTTTAGCCGCTAACTAGTTTTTGCATGGCCTGCAGGATCAGTCGGTTTCTTAGGAAGCCGAGTCAGTTAAAAGAGCAGAGGTCGATTCCTTCTTTACGAGTCGGCTGTAGAGGGCAGAAATTAAGTAGTGTAACATTGTAAAAGAGAGAGAAAAGGAGAGAGAAGATGTATTAAACTCTAGTAGAAGGGGTCCACTAAGGACATCCCGACTTGTAATCCCCCCCCATTTTTTTCGAGGTCTGATTCACCGAGTACTGTATATTCGGGGGATCAGGGCACCCACCGCGGTTTTCTCGCCTCGACGGTTTTCTCGCGGCTTTTTCCGATAGATGTTTGCTTAGGTTTTTTATTCTATCTGATTGTGCTTGCGTAGCTAGTTTTAGGACTTGCAACTTAGGTGCATGATTATAGGATTTTTATTAAAAAAAGTAGATGTTTGATTGAAAAAAACTCAAAAAAAAATATGAAACCACAAAATAAAATCGAGACTACTAAAAATATCTGATCTAAAAACCGTAAAGATTCATCTGACTTGGGAGAGTAATCCCCGCACATCTTCTCAGAGTGCGCGAGCGAGAGACGACCCATAAGGAGTTGGACATGCGAGCCCACGGCGAGCCATTATGAAATAAATGTTATTGCAATTCACTCCTTAATCTGAAATAAAGAGTACATAGTTTGCATAATAGGTCCCTTAGTACAATTAGGGTTATGTACCATGGCCATCTTAATGATCATACAGCTGTTGATTCAATTATTGAATCATAGAGGCTGGTGCTTAGATGAATATCTAATGAGTTAGATTGAGGACTCATCAAGCACCGT
Organism: Ottelia alismoides; assembly: GCA_037367405.1. Lineage (NCBI taxonomy): Eukaryota > Viridiplantae > Streptophyta > Magnoliopsida > Alismatales > Hydrocharitaceae > Ottelia > Ottelia alismoides. The sequence goes on along the minus strand of JAZKJV010003955.1, from coordinate 202,353 downwards.
CAAATGATTATTAAGAGATGATCTCCAGCCTGAGTAGGAGATGGCAATCCTTTCTCAGTTAGGCTGATATCTGATCGACTTCTTGATGCAGGTCCTCTGCATAGGAATAGAGATTCGGAGGTGTCAGATTAGTTAGGTCAAAGAGTTGACTTAACGAGATCGAGATAACCAAAGTCCTATATCATATGTTGTCATGATATAGGCACACATCCTCTGACCGGAGACAGATGTGTTACTATATGTCTGAGTATGTACATTTGGCAGACCAATAGGTTGATGGCCTAATCAAGGTCTATACACCGGCGCGCTGGTGTGCATATAAGGGCATATGAGTAATACGATCTCTCAAAGGGATCATACAGGTTCACTACTGAACCGGAAGACATGAGCTCACTCATGAGATATTGGGAAGAATCAAATTACGTGCGCACAGTCGTCTCGCTTTGGAAGCTTGACTGAATTTGTTGGTTTGATATATACTTTTGGAAAGTATATGATCAAGACCTAGGTATGATATATGCTTTTGGAAAGTATATGATCAATACCGACTCCCAATGATCGAATGAGAAACTTACTGATAAAACCTTGAAGTAGACAATATAAAGTTGATCTAATACTTCGGGTTTATTCTGAGTCTTCCAGTATGCAGGATGTACAGGTATTGGGAATGCCTGAGGGTGATGTGATCATAAACGGTTGTATAACCATGACGCTTCCATTCCTAGGGAGTGATGAAACGGGTCTGGATTTTAGTGACTCCTCTTAGTAGAGAAGTAATCTGATCTTAGTCCAAATGTTGGACATTAATCTGAATGTGATTCAGATTCAATGAGAAGATTAGATTTGCGGTCTTGATTTAATCAAGCATCTATGGGAGGCCCGAGATCTGGATTTGAGATGTGATCTCAATATCCATGTCACTATACGTGGAACAAAACAATTGCCCTGTCCTTATCTCCAAGTATTCGCGGAGAAAGCGCATTATCCTTGAAAGAGTTCATGGATAATTCTATTGTTGATATATGTATCCGAGCATTGAGAAAATGGATAATTAAATGTGATTTAATTATCAAGATTAATATGAATTTGATTTATATTATAAAGAGAGTTATCTTAGATAATTAAATGTGATTTGATTATCAAAGATGTGAATAATGTGAATGTGATTCATATTATTTGAATACATGAGATAAAGAGATCCAAGATGATTAAATATGATTTAATTATCAAGGATAAGAATAATGTGGATAGTAATATCCAATTATTCATAATATATTATAAATGTGATTTATAATGTATTAGAGAGAGTTAATTACAATTTACATGTGTTGATTAATTATTATGTGTATTGGATACACATTGTGTAATTAATTGACAATGTAAATTATATGTTGTTTTGGGTTGTGAATTTGATTCACAATTTTTCTATGGCAAGATTGCAATATTCTCAAATATAATTGTGAATTATTTTTGAAGAGTACAAAGCCAACAAAAGTTGTTGGAAATAAATAGAGGAGATTTTCAAGGAGATATGCAATCTCATGGATTTCCATGAGATTGCTCTCTCCGTGGAAAGAGGGGGGCGGCACATCATTCCTATAAGGAATGTGTGGCCGTCCACTTTGGAAGGTACATGGAGATGAAATCTCCATGTATCTTCTCTCCTTATTTATTGGTTTTGATTTGGATTAATTTGTATTTGATTTTGTCAAATATATTTTGATCTAAATTTGTTGGTTTTACCAACAACAATCTTATCCATTGGATTGACATAAATCAATCTCATCCATTGATTTTATATGTCACATGGATTGAGATCCATGGATCCCAAAACCCTATAAATAGAGAGGCACTCCATGCTCTCTATTTTACACAACACATCTCTCTCTCTCTCTCTCTTTCTTTCTAGAGGTCAGCCCTCTCTCTCTCCCTCTCATGGTCGTCCACCATGGATGCCATGGAGAGGTTCTCCATCGCCGCGGCATCGTCGTTATGCTGCCCGTTCTTCTGCTCGTGGATCTCCGTCTCCTTCGGTGCGCCTCGCTCGTGAAGAAGACGTCGGATCTCGTGTGTCGAGATCAGGAGATCCGCCGCTTGGATCATCAACATGGATTGCGAGAAGCACGCGGTTCATCCCCGCGCTCGCAAGCGTCTCCTCCGTCGGATCGGACTTGAGACAGGAGGTCTCTTCGTTTAGAGACTCGATCACAACCACGCTTCAAGAGGTAATCCTATTACTTGTTTGTGATTTAGACGAAACGACCCGAGAAGTGTTCTTGGATAATGTGGTTTCGTCGTATAATTTTTTTTAAATTCCGCTGCATCAAGCAACTAGTCCAACTAGTCGCTCCTTGTCGTATTCGATACGACGCTCACGCTTCCGTGATGCGCTTGAGGATCTAACCATATCCTTCAAGTGGTATCAGATCCAGGTTGACGGTTTCGAATAGTGATTCGCTAACCGAGGACGACTTGGGTTCGTTAAGGTCGCGAAAGTTTTCATCGCATTTGATTTCGCAGATCTATTTAGTAAATAAATTCGGTACTGTTTAAATTATTTAAACACAAATTTAATACTTGGATTTTGTTCCCCATTAAATAAGGAAACCATAGGATCTGAGTTTGCGTAAATCGGATTTCGTATGCTCGAGATATGGTCGTTTTAATGAACATGTATGCACTGTTGCGGGAACTGTGAATCTGAACGTGATTAAAATGTTAATTACTGTTTAGACTTGCCTCAAAATGCGTGAAACATCACTTAGGATCTGTCCTAAATCAAATTAGCAAACTTTATAAATTGACTTTGCTTAATTTGGATTTAATATGATTGAGATATGCTAATTTTAGTAAGTAGGGGTCACTGCTGAAATTGCTTTCCTAATCAAGAACCTTGTGATTGTCAATTAATGAAATTAATTGTTAATTTCGAGAAATAATTATGAAAAATATTTGTGAAATATTAGAGGATGATTATTTCCTTAATTGACTTGACCCCAATCAATTAATTGATTAGATTTGATCTAAATCTTAATTGGTATCACAATCATCAAACTTCTTGCTTGAATAGGATTGGGAATTTGTCTAGCAAATTTCCTTATAATCAAAAATTATTTTGATTACTATATGGTATAATTTCGGTTGAAAAACCGATGATCATCTCAAGTACAAATTAATCAATTTGGCATTATCCTTTCCCGAGGCGGATATGGTATCTAGTCGGGGATCGCTGGGGTAGCGGGTTGCAACGTATGCGGTCCGTTCCACTCCCGCCAATACTGGCCATGACAGCGGGTAGGGCCGGGATAATGTCCGAGGGATTATGATGTATTTTTCTAATTATTAAAATACGAATTAATACGTACTTTGAGAATAATACCATATATATATATTCAAGCATAAAATTAAGTTTGATTGATTAAATTGGATTGATAATTAATTTAATATGATTAAGTTAATTATATCCAATTAAGAATACTTTAATATGATTAGAGTTAATAATTTCCTTGGAAGAATTAATTATATGAATGTGATTTGTAGTAATTAATTAAATTTGAATAAGAGGTGGAGGATCACATAAGTGACATCCATGGTCTCCCGTCAAGGCGAAGGGTTTCCGTCGCCAGGGATTGTATATAGGAGACGCCTGTACGAAGTGACAGCTCCTATATACAAGCGCATCTGGATCGGACTCTTTGCTTCTCGAAAGAGTAAGGCCGTATGCGTAGTGACCCCAATATCGGATCCTCATATTATTGGGGCGATATTGGATTGCGCATAGCGAGTTCTATTCCTGTTGACGGTTGGTTCAATTGATGACGGGTCAACATCACCTTAGGGGTGGTGGGCCCGGGCATTAAAGACCGAATTGGGAAATGCAAGTTGGACTTGCAAGGCGGAATGTGTTCCCGCTTCTCTTTATTGGAGTTGCAGTTTCTCATATTATTGGGATGTAACAAAGATAAAGAGGAGATCCCAGATCTTGCTGAGATATAATGGTAAGTATATCTCTTACATTGAAAGTGATTAAGGGAATGAACTTTCATTGTTGACATGGCAAGAAAAATTTGATATAAAATTCCTAATTCAAAGTAAAAATATGTATATATATACACTCATGCAAATGTCTTATTTCAGATAATCCTTCATTAAACCCACTTAATTCTATACTCAATAATAACCAGTAAAATATCCTGGATAGGACCCTTGATCCAGATATTGTAATTGCAGTTGGACACATAATGTATGTGGTTGCAATATGCAAGTTTCCTCATAATAATGAGAAGTGAATAATTAAATAGACAATAGGATTAAAACCCTAGGGTTTGTATGTCTCTATAAGTCTTGATCTCATCGAATGTACTTTTGAAGTGACATGTCGATAATGATCGTAATTATCAATTAATCCTTATAAAATCAATAAAGAAATTCTGGCATACATATGTGCTCTTGACATTTAATCATGACATGGTTCTCTACATCATGTAGAATGGTAGCTCTATAACAGATGATGTATTCAAATTGTTTGAGTACCTACCTGAACCTATGTTTTAAGAGTTTAGATGGATGTAAATGATGAGTGTCATCATTCTACTGTCTCTACTCTAGTCATTCATGAAGCTTCATAATATTCATATTATATGAATTGGGTGAAGCATGTATAAATGTTGAAATACTCTTATATTAAATTCTTTTGAATTTAACATAAGAGATCCTTAGTCTTGAGTAATGGTTGCTTATAGATAAAGGGAGCGCAGTGGAAGCATGGGTTGGACCCAAGTAAGAAATATAGTCAAACGGTTGACTGTATTTCTGTAACTTCCATATGACATTCAAAGAGTTGAATGAATGCCAATACTGCAATAAGTTGATGTGTTGATAGTATGACTATCAAATCTATCTAGAATCCTTAGAGAAGGAATCAGATAGTGCATCAGATTAATCTACATATAATCATTGATATTGACTTACTTATTTGATAAGATAAGGTCTAATAATTGTATCTCAATTTTCTAATGACACTTGCAATTGGTTGCGTATGTATTAGAAATTTGATCTTAAGGTTTATCGGTCATCCATGTTGAAAGTGATGCAAGTGTTGCAACAATTTCCATGAGATCAATAGACTTCATATTTTTCAGTGGGAGCCCTTAGTCTTAGAGAATGTCTCTATGACCTAGATATTGGAATACACTCATTGTTTATTTCTAATTGTTGGATATAAACATAAATTCTGTAATAAATCTATCATAAAGAGTTATGATGGAGATATTTCAGATAGTAACCTAAAATCTAGTGGACTCTATTAAATTAGAAAATTAATGAATGGTTCATTAAGTTTTTTTTAATACTGAAAATTAAAAAGATCAATAGGAGGATAAAGATCATTTGATAATGATCTGACATCAAATTTTGGACATATGTCTGTTGATGAGATCAATGGACTAGTAAGACATGAAACTTTAGATTGTCTAAAGCATCAAATCTCACATACTTGTGAATATTGTATTCAAAGTAAAAATGTCCAATACACCCTTCCTTGGGAAAGGTGTAAGGTGTCAAGGTATTAAGGATCTCATACATATTGATGTATGCAGATCATCTATATCATAGTAAACATTATGGATATGTGATATCTGTTAATGATTATGTATGATATGAGATTTCTTCTCTTCACCTAAGAAACCTTTGAAATGTTCAAAGATTTCGCAATTTTGGTTTAGAACCAAAGTATGAAGGAAGATGAAATAAATTTGATCTAACCAAGGTGGCATGTACCTATTAGATGAATCCAAGGAATACCTTATGGAGATGTGAATATCATTCCTATCTCAATCCTCCTGATGAACCTTAACTCAATAGAGTTGTAGGGAGATACAATTGATCATGTGTGACATGATTTGATCAATGATTAATCATAGCATAATTATCTCTTAGTTTCCAGGTATATATATGTGGTAGAGACTACATTATATATCCTTAATAAGGTTCCATGTGATTAAGCTGGAATCTGGCACTAGAGAGTGCTACTTCATTAGGAAAGTAAATGATGGTATTGGATACCTACTTTATGACCTTGAGATTCTTAAAAGATCTAATCTTTGAGAATATGATTCTTATAGGATGACTCTCTTGATAATCAAGATGAAAATGAAGTAAAGGAATTCATTTAATCTTGAAAAGATAATGAAGCTCCTGAAATCGGAAACTAAAATAGATAATTAAAGATGAAACATTATTACCTCTTCAAATAAGCTTGAGGATGAATTCCATGTGTCAGTTAAATCTGAAAATGATCGGACTTCATGTGATGAAGCTCCTGAGGATCATGACATGGAAAGATGGATGTTAGCAATAAAAGTCTAATGTAGACTTCAAATACAAGTGTTTGTATATGGACCCTCGAGGATCCACCTATATGGGTCAGACCCATTAAGATGTAAATGGATCTTCAAGAGAAAGAGGGAACCTGATGATAAGGTAGAGACCTTCAAAGCACGGTTCGTAGTCATGAGCTACACACCGAAGAGAAGACATCGCTCGCGATGAGACTTGCTTTCCAGTGACCTTGCTTTAACCCATCAGAATATTGCTAACTGTAGCTACACAACTTGACTATGACTTCTTCATGATGTGAGTCAAGATTGCTTTCCTCTATAAATACCTCTCTAAGGATATTCATATGAAATAGCCCCAGGGCTTCATGGTTGAGGAAAGCAAGGTGTGTAAGCTTAAGAACTCCATCTTTGGACTCAAATAAGCTTCTTGTATTTGGAACATAAGATTTGATGAAATTGTAAATGTTATGATTTCAGATTGAATCTTGATGAACCATGTAAAGCTTAGTGGGAGTGCCATTGTGTTCATCGTGCTAAATGTAGATATTATTCTAATCATTTAAAATGATATAAGAATAAATAATAAGTGTTTTAAAATTTGGTTGTTCCATACTTTGGGATATGATCTCAAGGATACCTCTTAGATCTTAGTTCTGAAGTCGTTCAGAAGCAAAGAGAAGAGGGTATTGGGACCGTCACATTAGTAATACACCTTGGACTTATTCCAATTTTGGAAAATTCCAAGAAAGGCTTCCTTCCCTTAAGATGTGGTAGTGACCTGTCTAAAGGTATAGCACCTCAAAGAGTTGAGGAAGTGAATGCTAGAACTACTTGCACTTGTGCATCAGTTATGAGAAGCTGGGTATATGCTAGATGTGTACAAGAGCCAGATGTCTGCCATGCAGTGGGAGAAGTAAACTGTTACTAATCCTGCTATGGAGATAAAACGCTTGATTGCAGTAATAATAATATCTTCAAAGATGATGAAACTTAGAGATAGTGATCTCAAAGTCTTATATTCAAAGGTTTAAGACCTTGTAGATAGTGATCTATAAGGGTCTTAACTGTAGATACCTTAGGAGATAGAGATCCCCAGGAATGAAGGTATTCTAATAAGGATTATCGGAATACTGGTTATGATAATTAATAAGATGTAGTGTCAAGAACACTATAACCAACAAAATTGAGTGTCGGTTGCATGAGATGCAACATTCGCATTGGATGCGAGCACTGTTACTAGGAGATATGCAAGTGCCATAAAAGGACTTGGCGTAGTCTCTTGGGAACGGAGTGACTGATCAGCTTACCTAGCTATTTTCTAAATAGCCTATAATTGTCACATGAGTGTGGGTTTAAATGATTAGCCCACTAATGACTCTTTGGGCTAGTGGGAGATTGTTGGACATGCGAGCCCACGTCGAGCCATTATGCAATAAATGTTATTGCAATTCACTCCTTAATCTGAAATAAAGAGTACATAGTTTGCATAATACGTCCCTTAGTACAATTAGGGTTATGTACCATGGCCATCTTAATGATCATACATCTGTTGATTCAATTATTGAATCATAGATGCTGGTGCTTAGATGAATATCTAATGAGTTAGATTGAGGACTCATCAAGCACCGTCAAATGATTATTAAGAGATGATCTCCAGCCTGAGTAGGAGATGGCAATCCTTTCTCAGTTAGGATGATATCTGACCGACTTCTTGATGCAGGTCCTCTGCATAGGAATAGAGATTCGGAGGTGTCAGATTAGTTAGGTCAAAGAGTTGACTTAACGAGATCGAGATAACCAAAGTCCTATATCATATGCTGTCATGATATAGGCACACATCCTCTGACCGGAGACAGATGTGTTACTATATGTCTGAGTATGTACATTTGGCAGACCAATAGGTTGATGGCCTAATCAAGGTCTATACACCGGTGCGCTGGTGTGCATATAAGGGCATATGAGTAATACGATCTCTCAAAGGGATCATACAAGTTCACTACTGAACCGGAAGACATGAGCTCACTCATGAGATATTGAGAAGAATCAAATTCCGTGCGCACGGTCGTCTCGCTTTGGAAGCTTGACTGAATTTGTTGGTTTGATATATACTTTTAGATGGTATATGATCAAGACCTAGGTATGATATATGCTTTTGGAAAGTATATGATCAATACCGACTCCCAATGATCGAATGAGAAACTTACTGATAAAACCCTGAAGTAGACAGTATAAAGTTGATCTAATACTTCGGGTTTATTCTGAGTCTTCCAGTATGCAGGATGTACAGGTATTGGGAATGCCTGAGGGTGATGTGATCATAAACTGTTGTATAACCATGACGCTTCCATTCCTAGGGAGTGATGAAACGGGTCTGGATTTTAGTGACTCCTCTTAGTAGAGAAGTAATCTGATCTTAGTCCAAATGTTGGACATTAATCTGAATGTGATTCAGATTCAATGAGAAGATTAGATTTGCGGTCTTGATTTAATCAAGCATCTATGGGAGGCCCGAGATCTGGATTTGAGATGTGATCTCAATATCCATGTCACTATACGTGGAACAAAACAATCGCCCTGTCCTTATCTCCAAGTATTCGCGGAGAAAGCGCATTATCCTTGAAAGAGTTCATGGATAATTCTATTGTTGATATATGTATCCGAGCATTGAGAAAATGGATAATTAAATGTGATTTAATTATCAAGATTAATATGAATTTGATTCATATTATAAAGAGAGTTATCTTAGATAATTAAATGTGATTTGATTATCAAAGATGTGAATAATGTGAATGTGATTCATATTATTTGAACACATGAGATAAAGAGATCCAAGATGATTAAATATGATTTAATTATCAAGGATAAGAATAATGTGGATAGTAATATCCAATTATTCATAATATATTATAAATGTGATTTATAATGTATTAGAGAGAGTTAATTACAATTTACATGTGTTGATTAATTATTATATGTATTGGATACACATTGTGTAATTAATTGACAATGTAAATTATATGTTGTTTTGGGTTGTGAATTTGATTCACAATTTTTCTATGGCAAGATTGAAATATTCTCAAATATAACTGTGAATTATTTTTGAAGAGTAAAAAGCCAACAAAAGTTGTTGGAAATAAATAGAGGAGATTTTCAAGGAGATATGCAATCTCATGGATTTCCATGAGATTGCTCTCTCCATGGAAAGAGGGGGGCGGCACATCATTCCTATAAGGAATGTATGGCCGTCCACTTTGGAAGGTACATGGAGATGAAATCTCCATGTATCTTCTCTCCTTATTTATTGGTTTTGATTTGGATTAATTTGTATTTGATTTTATCAAATATATTTTGATCTAAATTTGTTGGTTTTACCAACAACAATCTTAGCCATTGGATTGACATAAATCAATCTCATCCATTGATTTTATATGTCACATGAATTGAGATCCATGGATCCCAAAACCCTATAAATAGAGAGGCACTCCATGTTCTCTATTTTACACAACACATCTCTCTCTCTCTTTCTTTCTAGAGGTCAGCCCTCTCTCTCCCTCTCATGGCCGTCCACCATGGATGCCATGGAGAGGTTCTCCATCACCGCGGCATCGTCGTTATGCTGCCCGTTCTTCTGCTCGTGGATCTCCGTCTCCTTCGGTGTGCCTCGCTCATGAAGAAGACGTCGGATCTCGTGTGTCGAGATCAGGAGATCCGCCGCTTGGATCATCAACATGGATTGCGAGAAGCACGCGGTTCATCCCCGCGCTCGCAAGCGTCTCCTCCGTCGGATCGGACTTGAGACAGGAGGTCTCTTCGTTTAGAGACTCGATCACAACCACACTTCAAGAGGTAATCCTATTACTTGTTTGTGGTTTAGACGAAACGATCCAAGAAGTGTTCTTGGATCATGTGGTTTCGTCGTATAATTTTTTTTTAAATTCCGCTGCATCGAGCAACTAGTCCAACTAGTCGCTCCTCATCGTATTCGATACGACGCTCACGCTTCCGTGATGCGCTTGAGGATCTAACCACATCCTTCATAAGGCTAGAGCCAAAACCCTGTATTTCTTACGAAATACTACTTAGTCTATACACCTAATCACTGTTCGTCAGTGGGTACGCTCGGGTAGCCGGAAACGATCCGAGTTTACTTAGCAAAGTGGGAGGTTTAGAGGACACTGCGCAAGGCTCCATCCTCAAGTAACACAGGTAGCCAGAAACGGTCCATACTTACTCCCATACTGGCTGAGTGCGAGTGATTTTCTGTAAAGACTCGGGCCAGTGTTTCGGAGAAAATATCGGGCAACTATCAGCTCGTATCGGCTCGCGATAACCGATTATACTTGTTTGCTAATTACAACCCTAAAACCGACAAGATAAAAGACCAAACTCTTACGGTCTTCATTGGGTTGTGTTAGTGAAAACGGGGTTTGCTTTGTGTTTGCTTGCGGGGCGTGAGTTACCGCGGCTTTACGCACTTTTCACTCTCCTTTGAATCGCAAATCGTGCTCTCCCGATAATTCTCTTGATATCAAAGATGACGTCTTGACGGGATTTTTGCTCAGACTCTGTGAGCTTTCGACCGTCCACTGTCGAGCGTACATCTTCACAAGCTTGGGATGACTCTCTACCCAAGCTGGTCCCATCTGATCTCAAGGAGAGTCAGACCTAGGCTCCATCACCTCCTGGCCAGAATATTGAGGTAGACCCTTGCCTCAATACATCTAGATCTCCAGCCGATTTTTCGCTGAGTTCTTACGAGGGCTTTTCTTTCACAGACGATTTGAATCAGATGGCTCATGGAAAAGGACCAGCAGCAAACGAGAGGCCACCAGCTGAGGAGCATCATGAAGTAAGACCAGACTTTGCAGATATCATGATCGGGATTCTCGATACGCTCCAACAAATAAACATCCAGATTCGAGAACAATCTCAGAATGAGTTGCGGGCTGAGATAGCCACGCTGCGAGCAGGGGTCGGGAACCAGTTACCGCCTACAGTGGTTCCCGCTACTTTACGGGAAGAGTATGACCTGGGCGCAAGAACGCTCCATCACTAGATTCGGCTACCGCCGAATCAAGGGTCATACGAGTTGAGACCGTCCTTTATATCACTACTTCCCAAGTTTTACGGGAATGCCACAGAGGAGCCGTTTACCTTTTTACAGCAATTTGAGATGATATGTGGTACGGCTAGTTATCCAGGAGTTACGCAGGAGGTTGTACGCCTCAAGACCTTTCCCTTTGCCTTAGCCTATAAGGCACTTTACTGGCTGAGTCACCTGGGAAGGGAAATTTCTACATGGGACGATCTGAAGTCCACATTCCTGCATAAATATTTTCCTCTGGGGAGGACGAACATGATGAGGAGTCAAATCTCCAATTTTACACAGCTTCCGCACGAGTCTTTCCATGAGGCATGAGATAGATTCAAAGACCTTATGGAGAGATGCCCGCATCATGAGATACCAATGAAGGTGCTAGTTCAAAATTATTTTGGAGGACTCCAGTCGGACATCCGGGGGATAGTGAGTGCCGCATGTGGCGGCAGTTATTTGAATAAGGATGCCGAGTTAGTTTGGGCCATCTTCGAAGGGATAGATGAGAACTCGAGAGTCGTTGACTCTACTCAGGCATTTCAGAAAGCCCCGTAGCCACCACATCACTGAGAGCACCATAAGGTGGCTAATATCGCAGAATCCGAATCAAACACCAACATGGGCTTTATTAGCGAGAAGTTAACATTGGTGGATTTGATTCAGAAGCAAGTCCAGGACTTACAGCCGCTACGAGAGTTGGAGAAACTCTCATCTCTACCTCAGCAACTGAGTGATCTTTCGAAGAAGGTTTCTGAGCTTCAGCTTCAGTACCAACAGAGCCAGTCTTCTTTGACCGCATAACCAGCACGGAGGATCTTACCCGCTCCACCCACCCGTCAGATTCACTACGTACAGAGCGAGCCAGAGACTATGCAGATTGATTGGCATGAGGATCAGTCTCATGCCAATCCCAGCCAGATCACCAGCGCTGCAGAGATGGAGGTTGAGCCACAAGCCACTCTCGAGATTAACGGGATTTGGTATACTTCGATTCAGCAACCGAGTATACCGCATCATCAGAAACAGCTGTACGGTCATCCACAGCATGGGCGTCCACATTTTCAGCACCGCCAGAATTTCACGCAGCAGCTGTCTCACCAGAATGTTTATCAGAGACCATAATCACACCAGTATCCTGCTCACTATTCACAGACTTACCCTTATCAGCAGCCGCAACAATCTTCCTCCACACCGCAGAGATACTCCCAGCCTTCCACCTCTCAGCAATACACACAAAGGCAAGAGAGAGGAGCAAGCCAGGGCCACCACATCGAACCTGAGATGTCTTCACAAGCCTAGGCATTAAATCAAATCATGGATATGCTGAGTACGCTCCAAATTGCACATAAGACTGAGATGGAGCAGGTTAACTGTCGTCTGGACAAGTTAATTGCACCGAAGACCATTCTTTCAGCCCAGCCTCAGATGAACCCGAACAACAAGAGGAGGCATCTAGATAAGGTAGACACTACAGGTAAGATCTCGTTTCCTGAATTTTTATCTAACTTCATTCGTCTCAGGAGCGGTAGATCACCACGAGCACCTGCTGGAGTAGAGGAGAGGGCACTAGAGGAGCAGCAGCAGATCCATGAGCAGCAAGATTCAGATGCCGAGGAGGACAACCAGCACGATGATGAGGACCACCTTGCATACTCAAGAGAAGGGAGCGATGCCGATACAGTTGACATGGACACTAGCGAATCAAACGATGACATCACGCTAGACCATGCAGATACTCCCGAGAAAAATATATCTTCTCCTATTTTAGAGAGTTTTGTATATAATTCTGAAACTCTCAATGTACAAGCTGATTCCAATATTAATAAAAATTCTGATTTTCTGACTCCTGAGATTGTTCCTTTTCCCGATGCTTTGCATGGAAAAGGCAAGAAAAATAACAAAAAGAAAGTTGTCACTCTAGATACCGAACGATTACTAAAAGATCACATCTTTCTGAAGATTCCACTTCACGATGCCTTAGATCATTTTCCTACACTCAAGAATCAGTTGAGGAACAAATGAACTACACGTAGGAAAAAGAGAACACGAGTTGAGAAGCATATATTGACCAAGGTAACTTTGTGTGCGATTCGGAACAAGGTACCCAAAAAGAAGAAAGATTCTGGAGATCACTATGTCAATTGTCAGATTGAAGGCACTACATTCCATCATACTATCTTAGATAATGGTTCCTCGATCAATTTACTTCCATCCTCTTTGCTTGATAAGCTCAAGCTAGGTCCTCTCTACAAATCACAAGCGATACTTCAGTTTGTAGATCGATCTGTAAAGAGACCTAGAGGTGTACTAAGGAACATTGTCGTGACCGTTCAGGGCTTGCAGTTTCCAGTGGACTTTACTGTCTTAGACATGACATGTCCTACACAGTTACACCTTGCTCCAATCATTCTCGGGAGGCCCTTCTTGCAGACAGCAAGAGCACTCTTTGATTATGATGCTGGGAGAGTATCATTCCGCGCAGACAATGGAGAGATACACATTAAGATGGAGAGAGAATGTAGCAGTCCTAGATCAGTATTGTCATTTACTTCAGAGGACACCAGTCTTGCAGAAGATTGCCAGCACATAGATGAGACACAGTTTCCTGATCTTGAGAGTGTTTATTTTGATACTCACGATATCCTAAACGAGGATAGGGTAGATCACCTGATACCTAGTTCTTCATATGATTGTTCACATACAGAGACAGAGTTCATATCAGACTCAGATGAGCAGTCACCTGCAGTAGATATCTCAGTGCCGCAGATTGAAAGTACACATATTACAGCACAAGAGTCAATTGATTACATTTCACAGATTATACAGTCTATTCAACGTAGAGAGTCAGATGGTGTAATACTTACACATATAGACACCTTTGTAGTCCGACTCTAGAGACATATATTTCAGAAAAGAGAGATATGCCATGTACAGAGTTCACTCACAAAGAAGGCTCTACTTTTTCAGCCAAGGATCAGTACACACATAAAAAGTAGAAGATTCAGTATGACCCAGGTTGAAGTGATCTATTTTGTACAGGATTCATGATCATCCTTTCACTTCATCTCATCCTGTACAAATGCTTTTGAGCCATTCGACTTCTGGAGATCTGCAACACTTGTATATTCTTCGTAGACCACAATCGTCCCCATTTTTGCTCGTCTTCTATACTTAGGATACCAGATCCTAAGTATAGGGGGGACCGATTGTTCGTTGATTCATGTTTTATATTTTGTTCTAATTCTTTTGTATATCCTTTCTTTTTCACAAATCATTGGTCTCCGATTTTTGGCTACACTCTTTTCTATACTTAGGATGCCTTATCCTAAGTATAGGGGGGACCGAGCGATTTCGATGATTTCGTATTCTTTATTCCTTTTGATCTTTCGTTGTATATTCTTTTTACTCAGTCACCTCATTTTTGCTCTTCCATTATACTTACGATGACCTGATCGTAAGTATAGGGGGGTTGACTGACTTGTATTCTTTATTCTTTTTCACCCACTTTTACTCAGCACGAGTTATGTCCTTTTTCTCTTTTGACGCTATGAGGACATAGCACAAGCTAAGTATAGGGGGTGCATATATATCGTATATATACTTTTGTCCATAACTCATACTTTTATGTATTTTCTATATATATAAAATCCATAAAAAGTAGGTAAGGGTTAATTTAAAATCCATTTATATATTTATTTATTACTTATAAAATCCTTGTAAATAAGTAAAATATGTCTAAACCTTGTATTTAAAATCTGTAATTAAAATATGTATTTAAAATTTGTATTTAAAATTTATAGAATACTTATTTAAAATCCTATTTATTAAAACATGTGTAAAAATCATTTAATCCTTGTAAAATCCCTTTTAGATAAAATCTGTAAAACACATTAGATATTTAACTCAAATAAAATATATATTGTAAAATTCATGTACAAAAACTTTTTTATAAAAATCAGGAAATCCATAAAAAAATACAAAGTCCTAAAAGTCATAAAAATTACAAAATCTTTAAAATACATAAAAATGAGTAAAATTGAGAAAATATACTTCACAAAATCATGGTTGCATTTGCATTCGCATTTTTCAGAATAAGTTTGATTTCTGGAACTAAGGATTGAGTCTAGTCTAAAGGATGGAGCTT
Source organism: Ottelia alismoides (assembly GCA_037367405.1). NCBI lineage: Eukaryota > Viridiplantae > Streptophyta > Magnoliopsida > Alismatales > Hydrocharitaceae > Ottelia > Ottelia alismoides. Next base: position 186,776 of record JAZKJV010003955.1, on the reverse strand, counting down.
GATTACGGCCTTTAACTTTCGTTGTAAGGAGCCTAGTTAGGATCTGAAATTTAGACTCTTCAGGTCTGTGACTAAAAATCTTTGGGTTCCATAACACCATATTCAGGAAATCAAGTCATATGTGCTTAAGTAGACCATTTGGTGTCATCCGTACAACTCTACACCAGTGAACCAATCTTGAACACATGCACTCTGCACTTAGCTCAACTCGCATGGAGTTACGAAGGGCAGTACATCTTGGTAGTGCGTTTCTATCCTTATCTTTGCGGCACTGACATCTAAAGACGGGAGAGATTGGGGTTGCGATAGTTGCTTCGGATGAGTGAAGGATCTGCTGACACATATTTTCTAAGACCTCAAAAAAGGGACGGAATAAAAGATGTTATATCCATCGAGGCACAAAAAGATGAATGCAGTACAAGCAAATTACAAAGTCAAATCAAATAAGAAGCCACCAAATACGACCACAATTGTCCAAGATTCCACCAAAAATGCATGCACGTCTTAGTGGAGACTCAGCTACACCGGTTGAGCTTCACAAGGAGATGCGTCTACACTGGTCGCACTCCACTTCTTTTCTCATTCTTCTAATTTTTCTCTATACTTGATTGTGGACATAGCACGAACTGACATCAGAAGGGAATATCCCCTACCCGAGGAAAGAGTAGTTGGATGAGGAAGCAATAGAAGTGTATAGCCGGGATGGACGGTTTCTTCGTTTCTCTAAGCAGAAAGAGCTAAATCAATTCACACACTGTACAAATTGATTTCAAGGATGATAGAGTTTGCGATATGAATAAGTGAGTCTGAACTAGCTAATGAAGTGATCCTGAATAAGGATTTGTGGAACTTGAGGACTGTTGAGGATAAAATCCTAATCCTAGTTAAGGTTCCGACAAAATGCTTGTTTCAGGCCCGATCGAGCTTTGTCCGTTGTCTATTCTCATGAATTGGTTTAGGAAAACAAATTCATTCTAACTTTTTTTCTTTTTCACTTACTTTTTCAAATAAGTGTTTGCTAAGGGACTAGCAAAGTTTAAGTATAGGGGTTGATGAATCCATGATTCATTAACTTTCCTGTCGCATTTTGTCTGAAAACCCTTAACAAATGCATGTAAATATTCATTAATTCCCATCTTTTATAAAAACTCCATTCATGAATAAATATTCACATTTAAGCATCAAAATCATGTAAATAAATAAAGAACAAATAAAAAGGAAAAGAAGGCAGATTGGATATATGTAAATATGTACAATATGACTTATAAATATAAAGATAACTGCAAGGTATATTTATAGCCTAACCCTCGAGACCAAGTCAGCATGGATTGGTCGACAAACCAATAAGTAGGGGGAGACAAGGAAAGAAAACCCTAAAAATAAATTAAGTCACACTTCATAAACTTTTCACTATTTATCAAATAAATACAAAACTTCAATGATTTTTAATTAATTCATATGTATATATTTTTTGCCAAACTCTTTTCCTAATTATTTCTAAAAATGTATATAAAAATATAAAAATAAGTTAAAAATATTACCCTGTATACAGGCCAAGAAATCCAACTTGTAAATTGTCAAAATCTCAACTTCCGAATATCATACGAACTCCAATTTCACTCTACTCACCTTTAAAGTTCATAAAATAATATTCTCTAATTAATAAAGGTGGTTTCATCGAATTCGGAGTCCGTTTGCAAAAAGTCGGTTTTGGGACCAAATGACAACCTGGTTTCTGGGCTATTTATTTTTTGTAGAACACATTATTTATAGTTTTCTTAATTTTATAATTTCCAATTATTTTCATGATCTTGTAATTTAACCCTAATTTATTTCAGAATTTTTGGAGCTTATTTATTATTTTAATAAAATCAAAAACCCTAAATTATAGGTAAAAATGAACTGGCTAACTAATACCTATATTTATAAATATATGTAAATTAATTTATTAAAATCCCTAAAAATTCACACAACCCTTATTTATTATTCTAATAACTAAAAATATATAATTAATTTTTAATTATTTATTTATTAAATTAAAAATCCAAAACTTATTATCTGTACATATTTATTAATATAATATTTTATATTTCGAATAATATTTATTATTTATAAAAAGTATTTATTCCATAAATTAGATAATTAAATTATTTACATTACTTGTTTTTATACTTAATTAAAATAATGTTATTTAATATTTATTATATAATTTATAAGCTAATTCACCCATCTGGCCAACCAGGTGCTGACACGTGTCAGCACCTGGTTCATCTTTGTCAAGAAGACAATGCTGGAAGTTTGTTCTGATCAGCCAACTTCACTTATTTATCCCGCGCATATTATAACTCCTTCCGACGATCCAATCCATTGATTCGACCCTCTTAACAACCTTATTCCTCGCCAACCACTCGATCTAACTTGAAGCCCATGAAAACTCTTTATATAAACCTTCAAAGATTGCCATTTCGCAACAAACTCTCCTTCAACCACCTGAGACTCCAAGTTCCAGTGGTCGATCCCCCCTTTCCTCGCCTCGCTCCGCTCGACCAAGGAGGTGACAGCTCCTCATTCTCGGTTCGCGTAGAAGAAGATTGATCGGAGGAGACGTTCTAAGGCTTTGCTGCCTTGCATCGCCGCCATCGCGCGCGTCCAGCTCCGGCGAAGATCGGCCGTCGCAACATCTACCAGAAGTAAATACACCTCTCTATCCCAGATCTAGTCCTCCACCTTTATCCAATTTCTTCTCGATCTTCATGCCACGATTAGCATGGCTAATCACACCATTAGTTAGTTCAACCATCTAGTTTAAACGCTCAACCTAATCCAATTCTTAATTCGTTTCAAATCAATTCAAATCGCATTCCATTTCTCAAGAATTCTGCACGAACATTTCATTTAATCTGGAAACACCATTTTTTATGCTTGCAAAACTATAATCCTTTGGCTGATTCTTGAGAGAATCGAGCATATAAATCTTCTTTGCAGGTTTATCTCATGTCTGGAGCAAGTTCACATCATCTGGAGCTCTCATCTTCCCATAAATCATCATCAAAGAAGTTGCAACAACCTGGTAGACGGCTCCAGAGCAAACGAACCGTCAACTTCGTCGACCTGTAGCCGTCGCTCTAAGCCTTCGTCGACCGCCATCCACCGCGGGCGAGCTCGAGGGTTAGAGGAGTTAACCCTCTGGCCCCGCCGGAGTTCGCAGATTGTCGCCAGCCGCCGGCGAGAAATCGGCGAAGAAATGACCTTCGTCAATTGCTCAACAACCTCAAGAACAAGAAGAACACCCGGAAACTACAGTTGGGTGACACGTGTCCTGCAGCGGACAGCTAGGATCGCGCCTCACCTTCTAATCTTTGCCGCTCAAGCCGAAGGGATGTGATTTTTGCACACTAAACCCAGAGAAGATTCAAAAGTTTAGAGCGAGTCCAAAGTTTTCCAGATTTACATTTAGGTCCCTTCGCAGGGACCTAAATGTAAACCTCTTTTTTTCTTTCAAAATAGTCCATGTTGAGGACCTTTTTGCAGTCTTTTTTTATTCTTTTTCTTGCATTTATACCCCTGGCCTATAGGGGAGTTTTGGACATATTTTTGACATATTTTTTCGTAGTTCTTTTTATGGTAGTTATGCAACTATCCCAGGAAGTTTTTCAGTGACTTTTTGTTTATTCTTGTCATGTTTTTATCGTGTTTTGATTCGTCGCCAATCGACTCCGTCTTGTTTTATTTTCGTGTGTTGTTCGAGCCCGTTGCTCGCCCTTTTTCACCTACTATATAATATCAAATATTCCATTTATATTCCACCTATTATATCTTAAATAAATTGTGTAAAAAATACATTTTGAAAAATAAAAAATTGGAAAAGAATAAAATCAAATAAAAATTAAAAATTAAAAACTTCATAAAAATTGTAGTGTTTCTTTGATCGTTTTAAGAAGAGACAAAATAAATCACAAAAATATATTTTCTCCTAAAAAATCAAAAATACCCTATTCTGCCTCCTCGTGTTCGACCCAGGAACACTTCCCTGGTTATATAATAAGTGTAGGTTTTCTCTAAAATCGAATTTTGTTTGATCGACTAGGATTCCTTTTGCGGTTTTTCTACACCAACAACTTCTTCTTTTAAAAAGCCGTAAACCGGTTTTTAGCCGCGTCGGGTTGTCACCACTAAGACTCCATCTTGCATCGGTACTAAATACATATGGGTTTCAAGAGGAGCTATGGTGAGGGATATATAGGGATGGAGTGGTTGGTCGGAGATGGAAGTTGCAACGATGGGGATTTGACTTCAACAAAATCGAGGGGATTGGGTTTGATTGGGAGGAGATAGGATTCGCGAGATTAAGGGTGATCTGAGAGGGAGGTGGCGATGGATATTATTGGGTGGAATCAGTGGTGGCGATATCTGCGGAGGTGTCTATGCCCCACATGGAAAGGGGAGACCGACCGATCGAGTAGGGGGAAGGAGAATCACAAGGGTCATCCGATCGACCGAGATTGGACGATCTTGGTACGACCACATCGTGATTTTTTTATAAATATGAAATAAATATGCCAAAATGGGTGACACGTAGCAGCTCCAAGAGCTGCCACATGGCACCCTTAGAAAATTCGAAGAAAAAAAGAAAAGATAAATAAAAAAGAAATAGCCAACAGCCTTGGATCGAAATATTTTTTCACAAAATTGCTCGTCTCGATGAGATCTACAATTTTTATGAAGGGACCAATACCAAAATAGGTCATTTGCATAAAGTGATATTTTTGGGGGTACTCTATGTACATAGAATACCTTGATTTTTGTAATTTTGTAATTTTTTGTCATTTTTAATTAATATAAAATTCGATAAAAAAATATATTAAAATTAGAGACAAATATTTACACAATATTACATTTTTTGGATTTCTATTAATAAAGAAAATAGAGAAATAAAATAAAGCATGATAAAGAGGACTTTTGTACAAACTGTTAGTGAACACTCAAACTCGGTCAATTTCTTTGATTTTGACGTTATTTTGGATTTGGATTTTGTGCATTTTAATAAATTTTTTGTCAAAGAAAATAAATGAAAATAATAAAATAAAAAGATTTAAATAAGTACATAAAATAAAAGGTCAAAATCGGGTAAAATACACAGTGTACAAAAGAGGCCCAAAACCCAACTTTCACATATGAGCTCCGACTCACTTGAACTTGGTCTTGTTTTGAAGATAATTGAATGTACATTAGTTCAAAAGTGAGTAGGATTAAATAGAACATTGTGTTAGGAAGATATCAGTATTTTAGTCCAATTATCCTGAAATTAGGGTTTGGGTTTCTAGTCCACTTATTTTCGTCAGTGATTATTTTGAGAGAGATCGAGCATATTAGGTGTTGGATAGGAATACGGAGGGGCCCCCATAGGGGCTCCGTTTCCTATATTCTTGTTAGTGATATGTAGACAATGGAGTTGATTTTTGGTGATTTGGAGTTAGCATGAATTAATTAAAAATCAGGGAAGTTAGCTTATTTTACAGGTCAATGGGGCTGGGATTTTTGGCTTCTTATTTTATGCAATTTTGCATGATAAATGTAATTATTATTTACATATGCATGAATGTTAATTATGTAAGATAATTGATAAAATGCAACTGAATTTTGGGGAACTAAGCTTAATTAATCTCTTTTAGAGTGATGAACCACATATTCATCAATATCAAAACAAGAGATATATGGAAGGCATGTATTACACGGAAGTACATGCACACCGCAAACAAACACAATAGCAAACCTCCAATTCACCAACTTCACGCAATGAGGACCGTAAGAGTTTGGATGTTTATCTTTTGAGTTTTAGTTAGGTGGTTCAGGCAGTTATTTAAACAGACTCACAAGTGGTATCGCCATGTCGCCCAACATACTTCTTCACACTCCCCCAAACAATGGAACCATTTGCCTGGGCTGCAGGGTTATATCAATCCCAAAGGAGAATGTTAAGAGGATAACACCAAAACGAATTTCTATGGTCGGAGGCAAGTGATTGCAGTTACGACCGTGTATCGAAAGATGATACATGGGTACTTAGGGCACAAGCCTATGGATTTTTTTCTCTAATTCTTTGAGCTACATCCTCACCCACTATGTCTGGAGGTAAGTACCTATAATAATGAGGGGGTTGCTCTCTCAAAGCAATTAATTTCAATTAACTTTTTTTATTTTTGTTGAAGTTTCAAAAGAAAAAAACTTTTTTTATTTTTAGGTCTTCACTTTTTGGGTATTTTCAACAACATAATGGGATGTCACTTTTCCATTCAGTGAAAAGATGTCGTACGAAGGGAGAATCATAGAATGCAGTGAAAAATCATGATGCATGCGAAGATAGAAGTCATACCTGGCTCCAACACTCTACATGCAAGTGATCTACGTAGAAATGTAAACCTAATTATAATGCATGCATAAGATGGTAAAACCAAACCCTAGACATATAGCTCTAGACTAAGAATGAGTTGATTTTAAAAAATCGTCTGAATTTTATGCATCAGTGAGGATTAGGGTTTTGGATTTTATTTAATCGTCTCATCAAGTAGGCATACATCCCTAGGATCCATGAAATCACAAGAATCAAAGAAAAAATCGAGAAAATCGAAAACCAAGGTAGGGTCCCCTAAGTACACAGGTTGACAAAGTCCAACTACAAATTAAGATGTCCTTCGTGGGCCCTTTCTACAAAATGAAAAATGAGCAAGTGCCCCTTCCTCTCTCACAAAAATAGAAAATTGAGCAAGGGCCCTCTCTCAAAGAATATAGAAAAAGAGTGTCTCTAAAAAACAAAAATGTGTCAAGCTTACTCGCGCTAGTCCTCTACAATCGACTCATAGAGAAAGAGCTCGGTCTTTGGTCTCTCACCTGAATTGGCTCCAGAAGAAATCGGTTGATCCTACATGCCCTACACCACTCATCAGCATAAAAAATAATAAAAGAAAATAAAAACAAAAATCAATAGAAAATCAAGAAAAGTCATAAAGCAAAAAGAAATTCAAAATACACAAAAATCGAGAAAACAGAGAAACAAGAGATGAGAAAAATCATGAAAAATAAAGAGAAGAAACTGAGGAAAAAAAGAAGAAATAAAAATACAAAATTCTTAAAAACTAAGTATAGCTACGCCTCCTCGGTAATGATGTCATTTCAAAAACTAATAAGCGCTTCCCAAGAGAAAAGTCAAAAACCTAATAAGTCCATGATAATGGTGCCATTTTGAAAAATGTGTTCTTCCTTGCGATTAAAATATGTAGGTTGTAGAAACCGCGGAAGAGAAACATGTTTTTCTAACAAAAATTCAGAGAATAGAGAGAGAATATGAAAGATGAATAAAAGAAATAAAAGTCTCTCTCTATTTCTCTATTCACTAATTATTAACCAAGTGTCATTGGGTCAAAAACAAAGAGGTAGAAAGTATATTCGGACTTGGAGAAAAAATATTTTTTGTGATTTACTTTCTTCTTATTTGATGAATCCATGATTCATAAACTTTTCTGTCGCATTTTGTCTTAAAATCCTTAACAAATGCATGTAATTATCCATTAATTCTCATCTTTTAACAAATCACCATTCATGTGTAAATATTCACTTTTAACCACTAAAATCATGTAAATAAATAAAGAACAAGAAAATAAAGAAAAGGCAGATTGAATATATGTATATATATAATATGACTTAAATATAAATATAGCTGTAAGATATATTTATAGCCTAACCCCCGAGACCAAGTCAGCATGGATTGGTCGACAAATCAATAAGTAGGGGGAGATAAGGAAAGAAAATATAAAAAAATATTTTAATACACACTCCATACACCTTTCATTATTTATACAATAAATACAAAACTTCAAAGACTTTTAGTTAATCCATATGAACATATTTTTCACCAAACTCTTCTCCTAATTATTTCTAAAAATGTATATAAAAATATAAAAATAAGTTAAAAATATTACCCTGTATATATGCCAAGAAACTCAGCCTACAAATTATCAAAATCTCAACTTCCGAACATCATAACTTCCTCATACGAACTCTAATTTCACTCTACTCACCTTTAAAGTTCATAAAATAATATTCTCTAATTAATAAAGGTGGTCTCATCGAATTTGGAGTCCGTTTGCAAAAAGTCGATTTTGGGACCAAAAGACAACGGGGTTTCTAGGCTATTTTATGTAACACACATTATTTATACTTTTCTTAGTTTTATAATTTTTAAATTATTTTATGATCTTGTATTTTCACCCTAAATTATTTCATAATTTTTGGACCTTATTTATTATTTTACTAAAATCAAAAACCCTAAAAAATAGGTATAAATGAACTACTTAGATACTAACCATATTTATTAAAATATACAAATTAACTTATTAAAATCCATAAAAAAATTCCATAAGCCTTATTTAATATTTTAATAATTAAGAAAATATAAAATTTATTTTTAAGTATTTATTTATTAAATTAAAAATCTAACACCTATTTATAAATACATATTTATTAATATAATATTTATATTTTAAATAATATTTATTATTTATTAAAAGTAATTAGCCCATAAATTAGATAATTAATTTATTTATATACATTTCTTATATTATACTTATTTAAAATAACTTCATTTAATATTTACATCTTAATTTATAAAGATATTCCACCTCTGGGCCAACCAGGTGCTGACACTTGTCAGCACCTGGTTCATCTTCCCCAAGATTCAGTTGCGTCGGGCTGCACCAACCTGCTGACTTCCTCCAATTTTCCCGCGCGACTCTAGAACCTTCTGGCCGATCTAAGCCATTCGATCCCTTCTCCTAACTACCCTATATCTCGCCAGCCATTGATCTAGGCTTGGAGCCCAAGCAATCCCATCTATAAAAGCTTCTAAACACCCTCCATCGCCAACTAACTCTTCCAGCTATCTGAAACCCCGGTACCAGAAGCCCGACCCCCTATCTTCCAATCCTCATTCCGGCCGACCTGAGGTGGTGACAGCACCGTGGAGACGCTCGCGAGGAGGAGGAGACGTCGGAGAAGGTTCCAAGGCTTCGACAGCCTTGCATCGCCACCCAAGCGCGCGTCGGAGCTCTGGTCAAAGGTCGTCGTCGAGCAACTGTTCCAGGTACTACACCTTGGATGTTCCCAGACCTTTTCCTCCATTTTCTTGTCATTTCGCCTCGATCTTCGTGCGTTGATTAGCAATGCTAATTGCGTCTTTAAGTAGGTTAATCATCTATCTTAGGCACGCATCAAATTCACATATTCATTTCGATTAGAATCGCTTCAGATTTCTTCATTAATCCATCGTCGTTTTCACGTGTTTTGAAGTTCTTCTGGAAATCCGTATTTTTCCATGATTTGAGATTGCAAGTTTATCATTCCTCGGCCGATTCCTAGAGAATCGAGCATCTATATCATTCATTTGCAGATCCATCAGCATTCAGGAGCCATCCTCAGGATCTGGAAGCGACCCATCGTCATCCAAATCCACCTCAAAAGTCGGACGCCAGAATTGAGCATCCTCCAGAGGGACGAGACCGGCGTCTTCATCGCCGCGCCACCGCCGGTCGGAGTCGCCACCGCCAGAACCCTACCGCGGGCGAGTTCGAGGGGTGGAGGAGCCACCCCTCTGGCCCCGCCGGAGAGCCAAAGACTTCACCAGTTGGCCGTGAAAAGTCGGAGAAGAACGCCCAGTTCCAGCGACTCCAACAAACTCAAGAACAAGAGGAGTACAGGTGACTGACACGTGGCAGGAGCAGAAGCGTTCGATCGGCGCCAGCACGTTCTAATTTGCGCCGTTAATTGCGAAACGGTGGAAAAATTGCGAAATAAACCCAGCAGCTTCCATATATTTTGCTCCGCCCCCAGGTTTTCCATAATTACATTTAGGTCCCTCCATAGGGACCTAAATGTAAACATTTGTATATCTTTTCTTTCAGAACAGTCCCTAGGACCAATTTGCAAACTTTTTAATTAGTTTTTCTTGCGCTTATGCCCCTGGACTGTAGGGTTTGTTTTGACCTCGCGTGACCTTATTTTTTGACGGTTTCTTTAGGGTAGTTACGCAACTACCCCATCTACCTAGTATTAAGTTTTCGAGGATTTTTGTCATGTTTTTGTCGCATTTTGATTTTGTCAAATCTCGCCTCGTCTTGTTTTGATTTCTTGTGTTGTTCGAGCTCGCTGCTCGACCTCGTTCACTCTACTATATTCTACCACCTATATAATATCCATCTATTATATAATAAATAAATATTTTTGAAAATCTCCCTTCTTGAAAATCAAATAAAAATAATAAAAATAAAATCAATAAAAAAGGTGTTTTGGCTAGATAACTTTGAGAAGAGATAAAAAAATAAGATTACAAAGAAATCTTCGAAAGAATCAAAGGATTCTATTCTGCCTCCATGAGTTCGACCCAGGAACACTTGCCTGGTTAAAAATTTAGTGTAGGTTTTCCGAAGGAAAACCGAATTTGTTTGATAAGTTGGAGATCGTTCTTGTTTCGCGGCTTTTTGGCTACATCGACCGTGCTTCTTCTAAAAACAAAAAAACCACGAACAGATTTTCAGCTTTATCAAAATGGCGCCGTTGTCGGGGAGGCATTAGATTTTTTTGATTTTTTTCTTTTTCTTTGCAATTTTATTTTTTTTCTCTCTTCTTTTTGTTTCTCTTTTCGTACGACTTTTTCTTCGCTTTTGTTTTCTTAGTTTTTCTCGCGATTTTTCTTACGGTTTTCTCGGCTTTCTCGATCGGTTTTCTTTGCTAACTTTCTTTGCAGGGCCTGTAGGATCAACCAGCTTCTTCGAAAGCCGAGTCAGTTGAAAGAGCAGAGGCCGGCTCCTTCTTCGTGAGTCGGATGCAGAGGGCAGAGCAGTTAGTGTACGTTTTGTAAAAGAGAGAGAAAGGGAGAGAGCTGTAATAGATAATAAACAACCCCCCCCCCCCATTTTTTTGGGGCCTGATTCGGCGGATACCGTGTGTCCGCGGATCAGGGCACCCACCGTGGTTTTCATCGCTTATCAGCTTTCCGCGATTTTCTAGATGCTTGTTTAGGAGTTTTCTTTACTCTACTTGTTTGCGTCGCGTAGTTAGTCTTAGGACTCGTAACCTAGGTGCTTGCTTTTAGGGTTTTTAAAATAAAAAGAAAAAAAATCGGTAGATGTTGTTTGAAAAAACCAAAAAAAATTACAAAACCACAAAACTAAAATCGGGACAGCTAATCCTATCTGACCTAAAAGCCGTAAACCAACTCATTTGATTTGGGAGAGTAATCCATGCACACTTCTCAAAGTGCGCGAGCTAGAGAGCCGACACATAAGGATAAATCCCAAACCCCGTATTTCTCGCGAAATACTACTGTGTCCATACATCTGATCACTGTTCCTCAGTGGGTAAGCTCGAGTAGCAGGAAACAATCCGGGTTTACTTAGCAGAGTGGGAGGTTTAGAGGACACTGCGCAAGGCTCCGTCCTCAAGCAACATGGGTAGCCGGAAACGGTCCGTACTTACTCCCATACTGGTTGAGTGCGAGTGGTCTCGTGTAAGGATTCGGGCCAGTGTTTCGGGGAAACCATCGGGCACCTATTGGCTTGCTCAGCCCGCGTAACCGAAAGACTTGTTTGCTAAGCACAACCTTAAAACCGAAAAGATAAAAAGACCGAACTCTTACGGTCTTCATCGGGTTGAGTTGGTGAACACTGGGTTTGCTTTGTGTTTGCTTGCGGGGCATGAGTTTCCGTGGCTTTCGCATTTTTCTCTCTCTTTTGAATCGTAAACGTGATCTCCCGACAATTTCTTTTGACAGCGAAGATGACGTCTCGACGGCTTTTCGGCTCAGACTCTGTGAGCTTTCGACCGTCCACCGTCGAGCGTACGTCTTCACAGGCTCGGGATGACCCTCTTCCCGAGCCGGTCCCATCAGATCTCAAGGCGAGTCAGACCCAGACTCCCTCGCCTCCTGGCCAGACTATTGAGGCAGACCCTTGCCTCAATACATCATCTAGATCTCCTGAGTACTTTTCGCTGAGTTCTTACGAGAGTTTTTACTTCACAGACGATTAGATGGCTCACGACAAAGGACCAGCAGCAGACGAGAGGCCACCAGCTGGGGAGCAGCACAAAGGAAGGCTAGACGCAGATGTTACAACAGGCATTCTCGATACACTTCAGCAAATGAACTTGCAGATTCGAGAGCAATTTAGAGTTCAGAATGAACTGCGGGCTGAATTAGCCGTGCTGAGAGCAGGGGCTGGGAACTAGTTACCGCCTGCGGTTCCCGCAACTTTACGGGACGAGTATGACCTGGGCGCAAGAACGCTCCACCATTGGATTCGGCTACCGCCGAATCAAGGGCCATATGAACTCAGACCGTCCTTCGTCTCCTTGCTTCCCAAGTACTATGGGAATGCTTTAGAGGAGCCGTTCACATTTCTACAGCAGTTTGAGATGATTTGCGGAACGGCTTGTTATCCAGGAGTAACGCAGGAGGCCGTACGCCTTAAGGCCTTTCCCTTTGCCTTAGCCGATAAGGCCCTTTATTGGCTGAGTCATCTGGGGAGAGAAATCTCTACATGGGACGACCTGAAGTCCACCTTTCTGCGCAAATATTTTCCTCTGGGAAGGATGAACATGATGAGGAGTCAGATCTCCAACTTTACGCAACTGCCGCACGAATCATTCCATGAGGCATGGGATCAATTCAAGGATCTTACAGAGAGATGCCCGCATCATGAGATCCCGATGAAGGTGCTCATACAGAATTAATTTAGAGGACTCCAGCCGGAAGTTCAGGGGCTAGTCAGTGCCGCATGTGGCGGAAGCTACTTGAATAAGGATACCGAGTCAGTCTGGGCCATCTTCAAAGGGATGACCGAGAACTCGAGAGTTGTAGACTCTACTCGGGCATTTCAGAAAGCTCCACAACCACCACATCACCGAGAACATCACAAGGTGGCGAACATCTCGGACTCTGAATCCAACACCAACATGGGCTTTATTAGCGAGAAATTGACGTTGGTGGACGTGATTCATAAGCAGGTCCAAGACCTACAGCCGCTGCGAGAGTTGGAGAAACTCTCATATCTACCTCAGCAGCTGAGTGATCTCTCGAAGAAGGTCATTGATCTTCAGATACAGTACCAGTAGAGGCAGACTTCTTCGAATGCGCGACCAGCACAGAGGATCGCACCCGCTCCACCCACCCGTCAAATCCACTACATCCAGAGCGAGTCCGAGATTCCGCAAATCGATTGGTACGAGGATCAGTCTCAAGCCAATTCCGGCCAGATCACCAGCACCGCAGAGATGGAGGTGGAGCTGCAATCCACTCTCGAGATCAAAGAGATTTGGTATACTCCGCTGCAGTAGCCGAGTATACCGAATCAGCAGTCGCAGCAGCCGTAAGGTCATCCGCAGCATGGACGTCCGCAATTTCAGCACCGCCAACGCTTCACACCGCAGCAGTCTCATCCGAATGTCTACTATCAGAGACCGCAGCCTTCATATCAACACCCTGCTCAGTTTTCACCGAATTATCCTTATCAGCAGCCGCAACAGTCTTCTTCCACACCTCAGTGATACTCCCAGCCTTCCACCTCTCAGCATTTCAGGCCAAGGCAGGAGAGAGGAGCAAGCCAGGGCCACCACACTGAACCAGAGATGTCTTCACAGGCCCAGGCACTCAACCAGATCATGGACATGCTGAGTACGCTCCAGATAGCGCACAAGACTGAGATGGAGCAGGTTAATCGTCGTCTGGATGAGTTAACCGTGCTGAAGACCACTCTCCAGCCCAGCCTCAGATGAACCCGAACAACAAGAGGAGGCATCCAGAGCAGGTAGACACTACAGGTAAGATCTCGTTTCCTGAATTTTTATCTAACTTCATTCATCTCAGGAGCGGTAGATCACCACAAGCACCTGCTGGAGAAGAGGAGAGGGCACTAGAGGAGCACGAGCAGAGCCATGATCCTGAAGCCGAGGAGGAGAAACCGCAAGATGATGAGACCATTATGCAGAATCAAGAGACGGGAGCAATGCTAACACATCAGATATGGACACTGGCGACTCAGACGATGACATCACGCCAGATCAGGCAGAGAGGCACGACAAAAATATTTCTTCCCCTGTTTTAGAGAGTTTTGTAAATAATTCTGAGACTCTCGATGTAAAGCTGATTCCTTATTGAATAAAAATCATGATTTTCTGACTTCTGACTTTATTCCTTTTCCCGATGCTTTGTTTGGAAAAGGAAAGAAAATGACCAAAAATAATCTTGCATCTCCAGAGATCGAAAAACTACTCAAAGATCATATCTTTCTGAAGATCCCGCTTCATGAGGCCTTAGATCAGTTTCCTACGCTCAAGAATCAATTGAAAAACAGATGTACCACGCGTAGGAAAAAGAGATCCCGAACAGAGAAAACATGTTTTGACTAAGGCTACATCCTGTGCAATACAGAACAAGTTACCGAAGAAGAAGAAAGACTCAGGTGCACATTATGTCAGATGCGAGATCGCAAAAGCCGAGTTCGACCGCACTCTATTAGATAACGGTTCCTCGATCAATCTGATACCCGCTTCCTTACTCGATAAGCTCGAGTTAGGTCCTCTTTACAAATCCCGCGCGATCCTTCAGTTTGCTGATAGATCCGTAAAGAGACCTAAGGGTATACTTAAAAATGTTATCGTAACCGTACAGGGTCTGCAATTCCCAGTAGATTTTACGGTCCTGGGACCATGAATTGCCCTGCACAGTTACACCTTACCCCGATCATTCTCGGGAGGCCTTTAAGAGACCGCAAAGGCTCTCTTCGATTACGATACAGGGAAAGGTATCTTTTCGTGCCGAGGGCGAAAAGATACATATAAAGATGGCGAGAGAATCGAACACTTTCAGTGATGCATCTTCAGATTTTTTGAGTTCTTTAGCCTCCTGTGATTACATGGATGAGGTTCGTCTTGACGACCTCTGAAAAATATCAGGTAGAGACCCAAGAATGTTTGACAGAGGACGGGTCCGAGACTTCAGGGGGTAATTCTTCTGACGGAACCTTATACTTTAGTCTGGATGATGAGAAGCACAAGGATCAGACTTCTGACGAAATTAATGCAGATCTTTCAGACTCAGAAACTCTACATAATTCCTCCATCTCAGATGATTCAGAGTTTCATTTAGCCGACTTATTCTCTTCTGATCATTCTGAGGAGTCGGATGATGTCTTGAACATCTTCTGTAGTCCGACTCTAGAGCACATAGAGATGGTGGATAATCAGAATGCAGACACATCACCAACCGATACAGATCCCCATACAAATACAGATGATGTTTCGGCAGATACAGATACTACCTTACCAGAGCTTAAAACTTTGCCACCAAACATGAAGTATGCTTTCCTTGCGGGTCCACATCAATGGTTTCCGGTCATTATCAGCTCATCTTTGACCGATGATCAAGAATCTCGTCTGATGGAGATTCTAGAAAGAAACCGCAAGGCTATTGGGTGGACTGTATTGATGAATACTCTTCATCACTCTTTATTCTTATATTTTAGCTACAAAAACCTTTGCAAATGCATGTATATAGTTGTAAATAGAAATAATTACCAAAAGCATGCATTGTGTAAAAACCTATAATTAGCATGTTTTTGTGCAAAAATAAAAGAATAAAGATTAAAAGAAAAGAGGGAGATATTTAGAATAAATATTGAGCAACCTAACCCAAGGTAGGGCTCAGCATGGGCCTGACCGCATAAAAGCCAAAGTAGAGGGAGATAGGGGCTCATGTATGTAGATATTTATGTAAATAAAATAAAAATATTTTCCTCCCAAAAAGAGACTAAAATCGGCTTGTAAATACTTGTATATATTTATAAAGATACAAACAAGATAAAAATAGAAAAATTAAAAAGAACACAAAAACACCACTTGTGTATAGTCCACTCATCCCTATTTATTTAGCCTTATAAATAAATAAAATTAATCTCTAAAAAGTTTTGTAAATATGCTATATGATATGGTGTAAATAAATAAAATAAATTAAAACAAAAACAAAATAAAAATAACAAAATTAAAAATCCAAAAATACTTTGTAAATATACCATGTATATAAATGTACATATCTATTTATTTCACCTATGTATATAAATAATAAAAATAAAATAAAAATATCTTTTTATTCCTTATTTTATGATATAAACAAATAAATTATAAAATGGGAATAAAATTGTATAAAAATAACAAATTAAAAATCAAAATTAAAATCCTATATATTGTACATATACCTATATATAACCCTACTATGTAAATATTTTTATTTTTACTTTGAAAAATTAATTAAAAATCACTAAAAATAGAAAAAAATAAAACAAAAATATTTCATGTTTGACTTTTTAATAATTCGGCCATTCGGTATTTTAATTGAATTTTCAAATCTTATCCACGTGGCATGTTCCTATTGGTCCAGGGGGATGTTGACCGCCCGGTCAACTACCCCCCCCCCCCAGGACCACTTCTCACGGGTCCTTGTCGCCCGACCCGCCTTCTCGGATTTTTCCCATGTAAACCCGATCCCATCTCGCCTAAACCCCGGGTCCGACTCGTTAATGATATATCCGACACCCTCGCCGGAGCCACCGCCTCGGGATCCGCACTCCAGATTTCCCTACCCGCGCTCATCTTCCCGGGCCCTCCACCATATATAGCTCGAGCTCCGCCACCTTCATTCCCATCTTTGGCCATTCGTTCCACCCCCCAGTGAGCTCCAGTGCGTGAGTGAGAGTGACAGCTCGCTCCCCGTGCTGTCGAAGCGAGGAGAGGGACCGGATTCCACTGATCCGACGAGTACCACCGCCGTGCTCCACCCAGAGTGGAGAGCTCGAGCCTCGGAGGGAGACGCTCCTCAAGGCCACGACCCAGAGCATCGCCAGCTCGTCCACAGTCTCTTCGTCCATCCAGGTAGCTGTAGTTCCTTTTCTTTTTCGCCAATTTCATGTTTCCCCCAATTTGCTCCGCCGTCGTCTCTAGCTGATTCCAACCATCCCGCTACTCCATTCGATCATTGGAATCCACCGTCACCTCCGCCTTCCTCCCGCGCACGTTCTACATACTCCCATTCAACCCAGCTCGCACAGGAGCTGGGGCTCGAGCTCCTCCGTCCACACCTTTGCCGGAGCTCGCCCACATCGACCCTCCGACCGCCTTCACCCCGCCTAACCGGGTCGAGGCAGTTTGCCCTCGACCCACGAGCTGTCTGGTCTATTTTGCAGGTTCATCCAAGCCCATCTGAGGGCTTGGACCGTTGGGTCCAGAAGCTTCACCTCCGCCAACCTCGCAGGAGCTCTCCAGAGCTCGGTTGGGTCATCGGAGACCACCACTCGACGCGGAAGCTTCCCACGCACCTTCTCCGATCTTCAGCGAGCTTCTAGGAGGACAGCAGCGCCGCCACGAGCCCGGCGAAGGTCGTCCGCGCCCAGTTCGTCCAGCATCCTCCGTCGTCGTCCGATCGCCTTCGACCTCCAGTTCACATCCTGACCGTCCATCTGAGGAGGTCCCGTCACCGTTAGATCCTTGGAGAAGCGATCTGGACCGCCCGATGCGCGAGGTGTAGCAGCGACGCACTGCCACCGTCAGATGCACCACGTGGCGTCCATCCAGCGGCTCCATTAATAAAGGGTAATTTACCCTTAGGCCCTATCTTTTCTGTTATTTAGCATTAGTCATGTAAATACGTTATCTAGTTGTTTAGTTTTGGTACATTTACATAGAGGACCATGCACTTTACTTTCTTTGCATTTATACCCCTGTGAATGGTGTAGCACGTGCTTCGACACGTGGTTTTCTGGTGTATTTGCATTGACCCCCTTGTAGTTCTGAATGTTACGTAATGAATGAATATTTTTAGAAAATTACTTTTATACCCCTGTGCGTGAAATATTTGTGCATGTGCGTTTATTCTTGGGTTATTTGCAGACTAGCCCTTGGACTTTTGGTACCTGTTACCAAATAGTCCAGGGACTTAGTTTTTATTTCATTTGGGTCCCTGAGTGCCCCAGGCACGCGCGACGCGCGTGACCTCCTGGGTATTTTGCACCAGACCCCCCAGGACTCCTGGTATTTGTGTTTTGGTCTCTGTGTACTGTGTCATTGTGTTTGATTTTAATAAAATAGCAAACATACTCCAAATCCAATGAAAATTGGACACATGGGCTTCTGCCATAGTGTAAAATTTTCTGGAAATTTTGGAGACATTTTTGTTTTGATTTGATATTTTTAAAAATTCAAAAACATCTATTTTTGTTACTGTTTGAGTTTAAAAATCACAAAAAAATATTAAAATTATCTAAAATTCACAAAAAAAGTACCTACTGTTTGTTTTGTTGTGCTTGATTTTCTAACCAATTTTGGCTATTTTTCATTACCTAAAACACCTAAAAATTGAAAAACACTTAAAATCTTATAAAAATTCTAGTAAATACATTAAAACCCAAAAATAATAATTTAGGTGCTCAAATTTTCCTTGTTTTATTCTCTATACAGGAAAAATACCTCCAGGCTTATTGGGGGATCTTAGATATTTTATCTAAGCCCCTTAAGCTCGGCTGGACAGTACCTACAGTTTTTGTCTTTGTTTTATTTTTAGAAAAATTAAATAAACATCAGAAAAATTCCAAAAATTCACTAAAAACAGTAAAAATTATAAAACGCACAAAAATATTTTTATTTTAATTTTTGGTTGATTTTTAGTGTATTAAATAAATTGTTGAAGTGCCTTGTTTTCTTGTTTTTATTATTTTCTTAATATCTTAAAAATCCAAAAAAATATAAAAAGACTTAAAAACCACCAAAAATACCTTTTATTTCTTTTTCCATTCTTTTTGACTACTTCGTAGGCCGCGAGGCCAATCCGTGCTCCTTGTGTTCGACCCTGGTCGCTATACCAGGTTAAACTAATAGCAAGACCGCTATTGATTTTTGATTTGATTTTATCTTTATTGGTGGTCTATTTTCTTGATTGATCGACTCCGAATGATTGAGGTCGCGACGACCTTCTTAGATATACCTGATTACCTTAGTCGCTCGTGGATTTCTCGGTCACCAGAATGGCGCCGTTGCCGGGGAGCACGGCTTAGTAGTTTTTACTTTTGTTTTATTTCTTTTTCACGGCTTTTCGCGACCCTTTCAGAGTCCGCGGCTTTTCGCAGCTTTTTGTTTTTATTTTATTTTCTTTTATTTTGTTTTATTTTATTTTCTTTTACTTTTATTTTTTCTTTTGTTTGATTTTTGTTTGTTTATTTTATTTTACATTTTTGCATATATACCTCATTTTATTTTCATTTATTTTTCTTATTATTATTTGCTCATTTTATTGGTCTGACCACTCTGTTCTTTCTTGCGAGGGCCCGAGGATCGAGGCGGCTGATTTCGAGAAGCCGACACAACCGAGGAACTTGGAGGCGGCTTCCTTCTGTACGGAGCCGCAGGAGAGCGTGAGGGAGAGACTGAGTGGGAGAGGTTTAGCTTAGGTTTTTATTTCAGTTGATTATTATTGTAATAATACAGGGACACTTAGACTCTTGGACTTGAACTCTTAGCGGGTCTGTTTCGCCGAGCACCGGTGTGCTCGGGGGACCCTTATGTTTTTCGTGGCTTTTTCGCGGCTTTTGGTTTTTCGCTGCCTTTTCCGGTTTTCAGCGGTTTTTATCGAGCCCCTAGACTTAGGATTTTCTACTTGATTGTGCCGTAATTAGTAGGGTCCCCACACCTAATTGCTTGCATGTTCCCATAGTGCGATTAATTGGACCTACTAATAATTGATTAATAAAAATAACTGATTCATCCCCTTCGTAGCCTACGTGTCGTAGTCTGCCCCGCAAAGCGCTTTCTCTTACCCACGATGTGTCAGGCAGAGGAGGGGTAGACCTAGACCGGACCTTTGGCTTGAAGGATCGGTGATCAGTTAGACGGTTTCTTCGAGTAGACTTACTTGTTTAGGACTCGGCTTTCACTGCTGCATCATATAGGTAGTTTATTTTCTGTCTTTACATTTCTGCGCGGATCACTTTCATGTAGAGTGCTGGAGGAAAGGTACGCATTTCTATCTCTGCACGCATCATTGATTTCATCGCGCATCGGCCTTTTCGTCTTCTCCCCCTTGTTTTTGGCTAAATAACCAGGAGAACCAAAAATTCGTTAGGCCTTTGTTTTTATTGAAAAAAATTAAAAAGAAAAATCATAAAATTGGGACTGCTAAAACTATTGACCCTAAAAGACACCTGACTTAAAACTTGTCTTGGGGAGAGCAACCCCCGCATTGTTTGATTTGATTGCGCGAGAGAGTGACCCGCACACTAGGTAGAGCCCTCCGGTGCTATTCCCAGCTGACTACCAACTCTTCCGTGCGGGCCAGTCGGTTGGGGTAGCATCGGGTATCCCAACAGGTCACGTAAGCGCTCTGATAGACTGCTTGTTCGCCTAATAAAATTTGACAAGATAATTTGACTGAGCCTTTACGGTCTTCAGCTCGTGTTGTGTTGGTGAACAGAGGGTTTGGTTGCTCATCATAGTTTTTCCAGATCTCATCCGCCCTACTCGTCAGATCACGATGATGGGTAGACGCTCTCTTAGGCAGCCTCTGGCTACACCGCTTTCGGGCACGTCTACCCATTCATCTAGGTTGGCCCGCGAGAGCCGAGACCAGTTCTCTGAGCCCGAGTATGATTCCGCCTTGTTCTCCCTCGACCCCCTTTCTTTCGATCCTGAGAGATATGAGCCAGATGAGAGATTAGCAGACTTGACAGCACCTGAGTTTGGCTCATTTGATTTTACAGACGCCATGGCCGGCAATTTTGAGGATCGTTCCCGAGGTCAGCCTGAGCACTTTGTGCTGGACCAGGGTGCCATCAACTCCACCCTGATCGCCTCAGTAGAGACCGTTCAGCAGCAGCTGAGGGATCAGGGAGCATTCATGATCGATGTGAGGAGAGAGATGGAGCAGATGCGAGCAGAGAGAGCAGAGCGAGATCAGAGGAGAGAGGGGCCGAGGATCCCAGAGGATGCAGATGCAGCGGCCGCAGCAGCAGCCGCGGCAGGAGGACCACCAAGACCAATGTGGGAGTTACACAACCCCGGATCGACGCTGACGCACCACTGGGTTGTACTTCTAGCCATCGTGGGGGACTTCAAGTTCCCCCCGAACACCTTGCAGTTACTCCCCCGCTTCCACGACTCGCTACTGAGGAGCCCCATCTCCACCTCCAGGAGTTCCTGATGATTTGCAGCACTGTCTACGACCGTCAGGTGGACCAGGATACGATACGGATGATCGCCTTCCCCTTTTCCCTAGCAGACAGAGCAGCCACCTGGCTGAAGCACTTGGGGAGGTTTGTTTACACCTGGGAGCAGCTCCGCACTGAGTACTTGAACAAGTACTATCCACTCGGGCGGACCAATGCAGCGAGAGCCCTCATCAGCAACTTCTCCATGCTCCCCAACGAGCAATTCCATGAGGCATGGGAGAGGTTTCGTGAGCTGACTGACCGATGCCCGCACCATGATATTTCAAAGCCCAACCTTGTGCAGAGCTTCTTCAGTGGGCTGACACCAGAGCTCCAGGGCTTGGTGAATGCTTCTTGTAGCGGGTCTTACTTCGCCAAAGATCAAGACCAGGTCTGGGCCATCTACGAGGAGATGGCTGAGAACTATATGGTGATGTCCTAGACCGGGTTGTATACTCAGGGCAGACCCCAGCAGCAGCCAGGACCCGTGCAGTACCAGAGGATAGCACGGGTCGATGCCGGTCCATCCAGTTCATCCGCAGTAGCAGCAGCATAGGCAGAGTCATCCGCTGCGGATATGGGTATTATCAGCGAGAAGTTGGATCGGATGGAGCTGATCAAGAAGAAGCAGTGCCAGGGCATCACTCAGATGGAGCAGATGGCACAGAATCTGAGCGACATGAAGACCCAGCTCATGTGTCTCCAGGAGGCACAGATGGCTTCACAGCCCCGTCTTCAGTCGCAAGGCGATACCGACGGCAGCAGCAGCTCGTTCCAGCGCTCCAGCTCACACCAGCAGCCTAAACAGGTTCACCTTGTATAGGCGGAGCCGTACCAGCAGCCGCAGCCCGCCTACCAGTCACCACCATCTCCAGACTTGCAGATGGTGGTATATCGGCCAGATCAGCCTCTGGCAGTACTCCCGCCAGCCCAGTATGATGCAGAGCCGTTGATGGATGTCAACGGATTTGGTATGACCATCCTCAGCCTGGGATCCGATGAGACCATCCCGGATTCAGGTGGGGGAGTGGAGGTACCCAGCCCCAGCAGCAGTTATCCGGTCAGGGAGGACATTTCAGCCAGCAGAGAGATCACCAGCAGCAGCAGCCCCCAGCCTATCAGTCACAGCAGCAGTCATCCTTCGTTCCTCGTCCCTATCAGCAGGGACAGTCTTGGAGGCGAGAGAAGCCTCACCAGCCACACCAGCAGCAGCACCCTCCTACTTACCCCTCTCAGCAGCAGCGGCACCAGTTCCAGCAGCCTCATCACCTAAGAGGCTACCCGTCGGGCTCCCACGAGAGCCCTATTTTGGATGACATAGCCCGCCTCCTCTCGGACCAGCAGGCTACTTTCAGACGAGAGATGGACGAGTTCCGCCAGGAGATGCGGGACATCGTGAGAGGTAAGGCCGCCATACCCGCTCAGATCGAGCCGAATCCCAACAGCCTGAAGCGAAATCTGAGCAGGTAGTTTACACTGAGCATGCCACTCCTAGCGATCCATTTGATGATATGTCTTCGGATCTATTTGATGCTGATTTTGGCACACTTAGGAGCGATAGGACACCAGCCGATGGCGGTGCCTCGTCTGAGCGACGGCATGAGGATACACCTAGGGCGCCAGATGAGGAGGAGGAGGAGAGCGGTACTGAGGCCGCTCATGATGATGACGGTGGTACTGATGCCACCAAGGATGTTGATCCCACCGGCGGTACTGAGGCCGCCACTTTACCAGTTCGAGGAGGTGGTACTGATGCAACCCGAATTTCCGAGCCAGCACGCAGTACTGAGGCTGCGAGACGTCCGGCAGAGCCAGCCCATGGTGGTACTGAGGCCACCGGTGTTCATGTAGAGAGAGCTGTTGTTTTTCCTTCCACTGATGTAGCTCGGAACCATGTTTTGAATAAAGGAAAAGGTTTAGTTTACTCTGGTCCCACTGTGGTGCTTGATGTATGTGTGGATCCGGCCATCGAGCCGTCTAGACCTATTCCTAGTCCTTCATCTGAGAAGGACCCTGTGATCCCCTTCCCTAGAGCCCTTCAGATGGGGAAGGGGAAGAAAAAAGAAAAAGATCCAAAAAAGAGAGAGCAGGAAGAGTTCAGCCAGAGCATGATTGATCGTTTCCATATCCAGCTGACCCTTCAGGAGGCTTTGCAGCACATCCCCCTTCTTCAGCGATCGTTGAGAGACAGGACTACAGTCAGGAGGAGGAGGAGGAACCACCATTCAGAGATACATGTGCTGACGAAAGCCACGTGCTTCGCGATCCAGAACCGTCTGCCGGCCAAGAGGCCAGATTCAGGAGCCCCATATGTCAGATGTCATATCAGAGAGCAGAGGTTCGACCGGACTCTACTGGATAGCGTATCGTCTATCAACCTCCTTCCGGCAGCCCTTCTCGACCGCTTCGAGTTGGACACTCTTAGACAGAGCATGATAGTCCTTCAGTTTGCTGATCGATCTGTCAAGAGGCCGAAGGGGTTGTTGCGAGATGTTATCGTCACTATTCAGGGTCCGCAATTCCCCGTGGACTTCGTAGTGTTGGACATGGAGATCCCTGATTCAGTGGCCGATACCCCCATCATTCTCGATCGTCCTTTCTTGGCCACAGCCAAGGCGGTGACTGACCATGATAGCGGGAAGGTATACTTTCGCGTCGAGGGCGAAAATGTACAAATAGAGACGGTCGAGGACTACAGAGCCAGAGACAGAGCATGCTCGGAGACCAGCACAGATACAGAGCAGCTGACAGATGCCGGGTTAGACATCCACCAGGACTGTGATTTTGTGATCACAGATGATGAGGCAGCATGGGCAGACCCCGCAGCACAGGCCATCCTCTCATATTCAGACACCGCTGATGCCGAGTTGATAGTAGAGGAGAGCTTGGAGAGCACAACCCTGGTCCAGGATACTTCAGTGGCAGCAGAGCCGGTTCTTGACCGCGACACGATTTCTAGTGATGGTGGTACTGAGGCCACCTTGTGTGATGGTGGTACTGATGCCACCTTGTTTGATGCAGATCCCTCGGATTCAGAGTCTGATGGGGCAGATTGCGCGGATCAGATGCCAGACCTGAGTCCCACAGAGCCTACAGCTGAGGAGGAGGTAGATGCAGAGCAGATCAGAGACAGTTCAGTTGAGCAACCTTCTCCAGATCCAGTTTGCGAGAGTTCGTTTTCATTCTCCGAGGCAGACTTGGCAGCATACACGCATCTTCTTCCGAAGCCAGATTTGCCAGCACCCAGCTGTCCAGAGCTGAAGTCGCTCCCTACTTCGCTGAAGTATAGATTCCTTGCGGGCGAGCCTGAGATGTACCCAGTCATCATCTCCGCCGATCTGACTGGAGAGCAAGAATCCCGTTTGATGGGGGTTCTTGAAAAGAACCGCAAGGCAATCGGATGGAGCGTAGCAGATCTCCATGGGATTAGTCCATCGTTGTGCTCCCACCATATTTATCTCGAGGAGGGGTCGAAGCCGTCGCGTGAGTTCCAGTGGCGGCTGAACCCCAACCTGAGAGAGGTCGTCATGAAGGAGATTTCAAAATGGTGGAGCGCAGATTTTATTTATCCCATTTCTGACTCCAAGTGGGTCAGCCCCTTAAATGGGGTGCCCAAGAAGACGGGCATCACGACTGTGATCAGTGAGTCGGGAGAGGAGATTGCTACACGAGTACCCACCTCTTGGCGGGTCTGTGTTGACTACAGGAGACTCAACTAGGCCACCAAGAAGGACCATTTCCCCCTGCCTTTTATTGACCAGATCATTGAGAGACTGGCAAAGAAGAGCCATTACTGTTTCCTGGATGGGTACTCGGGCTACAACCAGGTGGCCATCGCTCCTGAGGATCAGGAGAAGACCACCTTTACCTGTCCCTTCGGCACATACGCCTTCCGGCGCATGCCATTTGGGCTATGCAATGCCCCTGCGACTTTTCATAGATGCATGCTGTCGATCTCTTCGGACATGGTAGGGGAATGTTTGGAGGTCTTCATGGACGATTTCTCGGTCTACGGCGACGGATTCGACTCCTGTCTTGACTGCCTAGACCGGGTACTCCAGCGATGTATAGAGGTCCATTTGGTGCTTTCTTGGGAGAAGAGTCACTTCATGGTGACTCAAGGGACGGTGCATGGAGGTTGATCCGGCCAAGGTTGATGTCATTAGAAAACTCGCACCGCCGTCCAATTTGAGGCAGTTACGGTCATTCCTGGGGCACGTTGGTTTTTATAGGAGATTTATTCATGATTTCAGCAAGATTGCCCGACCGTTGACTGACCTCTTGATGAAAGACACCGAGTTCCTTGTCGATGACAAGTGTCTTTCGTCCTTTGCGACTCTCCAGCAGTGTGTGATTGAGGCTCCTGTTCTCCAGCCGCCTGATTGGTCTCTCCCATTCGAGATCATGACGGATGCCTCCGATTTTGCCGTAGGGGCCGTGCTGGGACAGAGGAGGGATGGAGTCCCCTTTGCTATTCACTACGCTAGCCGCACATTGGATTCCGCGCAGCGGAATTATACTGTCACAGAGAAGGAGATGCTAGCCGTAGTGTTCGCCCTAGATAAGTTTCGATCTTATATCATTGGATCTAGAGTGACCTTGTACACCGATCATACCGCCATCCGATACCTCATGGCAAAGAAGGATGCCAAGGCCAGACTTACTAGATGGATCCTTCTACTCCAGGAGTTCGACATTGAGATCAAGGATAAGCCTGGAGTCAAGAATGTGGTGGCGGATCACCTCTCCCGTATAGAGCAGCCTGAGGAGTCTGAGCAGATTGATCCCATTTGTGAGACCTTCCCAGATGAGGCGATCCTTGCTATCGCCTCACTCTCGTGGTATGCCGATATTGTGAACTTTCTGGTTGCAGGGAAAGTCCCACAAGATTGGCCCAGGCAGAGGCTTGAGACCTTCCTTGCGAAGGCCAATTCCTACCACTAGGAGGATCCCATCCTTTACCACGAAGGAGGGGATAGCGTCTGGCGTCAGTGCATTCCTCAGGAGGAGCACCATAGCGTCCTCACTTACTGCCACAAGCTTGAGGCAGGAGGACATCATTCTGGGAGGAGAACGGCACAGAAAGTGCTCCAATCCAGCTTGTGGTGGCCTACCCTCTTCAAGGACTCTGATGAGTTCGTGAAGAGGTGTACTGACTGTCAGAGGATGGGCACTTGTGGACAGCGTGATGTGATGCCGATGCAGCTCATTCACTTCTGCGAGGTTTTTGATGCATGGGGCATCGATTTCATGGGTCCATTCCCTAAGAGTCAAGGATTTGAGTACATTCTGTTGGCCGTGGATTATGTTAGTCGTTGGGTTGAGGCTATCCCCGCCCGAGCCGCTGATGCGAGGACAGTTTGCAGATTTTTGAGGAAGCACATCATCACGTGGTTCGGGGTCCCTCAAGTTTTGATTTCAGATGGGGGATCTCATTTCATCAACGACCAGGTGAAGGCCCTTGCTAGCGAGTTCAGTATAGACCATCGTGTTGCTACACCTTACCATCCACAAACGAATGGTCTAGCCGAGGTGTCGAATAGGGAGATCAAGACTATACTGCAGAAAGTCGTCCGCCCTGACCGAAAGGATTGGTCACAGCTTTTGGACTCGGTCTTGTGGGCATATAGGACGTCTTTCAAGACACCATTGGGCACATCTCCCTTTCGCCTCGTATATGGCAAGCCGTGCCATTTACCTGTTGAGCTGAGGCACAGGTCACTATGGGCAGTTACAGACATACTTATGGATCCAGATGGTGTAGGAGACCAGAGGAGGGCAGAGTTAGCAGCCCTGGAGGAGTTGAGAGATACCGCCTTCTCAAACAGCCTACAGTATAAGGAGAGAGTGAAGGAGTGGCATGATTCTCATATCAGCCACAAGCATTTTGAGATTGGACAGAAAGTATGGCTGTTTGATGCGAGGCTTCGTTTATTTCCAGGGAAGCTACAGAGCAAGTGGAAGGGACCCTACTTGGGGAGAAAGGTACACGACAACGGTAGCATTGATATATCCGAGTTGTCTTCTGAGAGTACCTTTCGAGTGAACGGCCAGCGGCTCAAGCCATTTCTAGATCATGAGCCGCGGGTTGTTGATCTTGCTACTATTCATTTTGCGTGAGATGTGATCTTTGACTCACATCTAAGGCATCTCACGCCCGAGTTTCACTGATCTTCCGTCTTATATAGATCCAGATGTCTATATCACTACATTCTTTAGTCCCACATCCCTTACTTCATCTGTTGATTATGCTATACTTAGGGTGCACATTACCCTAAGTATAGGGGGGATGTAGGACCTTTGGGTATTCCTTTTGTTTCTGTCTACCCCTGTTTTTGCTGCCTATACTTAGGGATATTTCACCCTAAGTATAGGGGGGTAGACCCTGTACATTCTCCACTCAGTTTTCCCTTAGTACACAGCCTGCTATACTTAGGATTACTTGATCCTAAGTATAGGGGGAAGACCCGAGATCCTCTTGACTTTTCTGTTTCATTCATTCGTCTTTGTATATAGCCTTTCTTTTCACTTCCCTATACCTAGCACGAGTTATGTCTTCTTCATCGCTCTTGACTCCGAGGACATCGTTCGAGCTAAGTATAGGGGGGTGTGTATATATTGCATATATACTTTAGCCATAACTCGTACTTTGTGTGAGTGTGTTAATAAATAAAATGGCTAAAACCCTTAAAAATCACAAAAATTAAAAATTTTTCATGTACATAAACCTTCTTTTATTTGCACATAAATAGCTAGTGTACAAAGTATTTTTGTAAAAATGTTTTCAAAAATCTTTTGTGTAAAGCTTGTGTAAATATCTTCTTATCAAAATTATGTATATAGTACAAAATTTTTCCAAAATGTTTTGAAAATCAAAAGTTTGCAAAAATCTTGTGTAAATGTGTGTAAATATCTTTTTGCAAAACTTGCACTTCATGCATCATCCATTCATGATTTCAAAACATTTTTCAAAAATTTTGCATGTTTGTAAACTTTGTGTAAATAGCATCTTTTGTACATATGTATATAGTTTTTCTGGATGATAGTTGACATTTAAACTAGCCTGGAATCAAATTGAGAAATGGAGCTTGATTGAGATCTTAATCCACCTAACTTCTAAGAGGAACCTTATAGGGCTTAGGTTTAAGGCTTTTCAGGTCCATGGTGACTTAATTCTTTGAGTCCACTAGGCTATGATCACATGTCATCTCAATGAGCCTAAGTAGAGCACTTAACAACAACACATGACTCATATAGATTATGGCTTTACTTGGACACCAGCACTATGCACCGAGCTCTCTACGGATGAGGTGGTGAGGAGGCAGTCTTCCTTGACTTGGGGTAGCATATGAGGGTAGTACTTCTAGGAGGAACCTCTCTTCTTCTTTTAGTGAAGGAAGTGCGTCTCAACTTGGTCTGGTTGCCATGAGGTCTAACGACGGGAGTTGTGGGTTGCAATAAAGCTTCAAAAGAGGGATAGTCTACTGGCTCAAGAGGAAAAACTCCTTGTATATATGCTGCACATGTATATGTTGTATAGATGCACTTGAAAAAAAATGCAAAAAGAAAATAACTCCAAAAAACTGGTGGGTCTGATAGAAAATGATAATCCCACCGGAGTATGTATATAGAGTGCAATAAGCAAAGCTTGAGTTTCATGATCCACCTGATGTAGCTTGCAGCAGGGAGACTTGGCTACACTGGTCAAGCTCCCAAGGGTACATGGCTACACTGGCCTTGACCCATTCTCTTCTTCCTCCTCTTCTTGAGCCGGTTGAACTTGAACTTAGAAGGGAATACCCCGCTCCTCGAGGAAAGAGTGGCCGGATTGAGGTCATAGAGTTACCTTGTTGGGGAGGATTGTCAAGTTGCCATTTCTGAGGTGGAGAGCTTAGACCTCACATTCACAGGACAAGAAAAGATTCATGGTCTTCAGGGTTTGTGATTGATGACTTGTTCTGACCTGGAGCATTGAGGAGTCTTGGTTATAGATTAGTAGAACTTAGAGGCTGTTAAGTTTTAAACTTAACTCCAAATAAGGTTCCGACACATTAATAATCCAAAGATCTGATCGAGCTCCATACCTTAATTTAATGAAGGCAGGTTTAATAATCAACCTTGATCCATGTACATTCTCTTTTTCTTTTTCTTTATTTCTTTTTCACTTCTTTTTCAAATAAGTGTTTGCTAAGGGACTAGCAAAGTTAAGTATAGGGGGTGATGAATACTCATTCATCACTCTTTATTCTTATATTTTAGCTACAAAAATCTTTGCAAATGCATGTATATAGTTGTAAATAGAAATAATTACCAAAAGCATGCATTGTGTAAAAACCTATAATTAGCATGTTTTTGTGCAAAAATAAAAGAATAAAGATTAAAAAGAAAACGAGGGAAATATTTAGAATAAATATTGAGCAACCTAACCCAAGGGAGGGCTCAGCATGGGCCTGACCGCATAAAAGCCAAAGTAGAGGGAGATAGGGGCTCATGTGTGTAGATATTTATGTAAATAAAATAAAAATATTTTCCTCCCAAAAAGAGACTAAAATAGGCTTGTAAATACTTGTATATATTTATAAAGATAAAAACAACATAAAAATAGAAAAATTAAAAAGAAATCAAAAACACCACTTGTGTATAGTCCACTCATCCCTATTTATTTAGCCTTATAAATAAATAAAATTAATCTATAAAAAGTTTTGTAAATATGCTATATGATATGGTGTAAATAAATAAAATAAATTAAAACAAAAACAAAATAAAAAGAACAAAATTAAAAATCCAAAAATACTTTGTAAATATACCATGTATATAAATGTACATATCTATTTATTTCACCTATGTATATAAATAATAAAAATAAAATAAAAATATCTTTTTATTCCTTATTTTATGATATAAACAAATAAAATATAAAATGGGAATAAAATTGTATAAAAATAACAAATTAAAAATCAAAATTAAAATCCTATATATTGTACATATACCTATATATAACCCTACTATGTAAATATTTTATTTTTACTTTGAAAAATTAATTAAAAATCACTAAAAAATAGAAAAAAATTAAAACAAAAATATTTCATGTTTTGAATTTTTAATAATTCGGCCATTTGGTATTTTTAATTGAATTTTCAAATCTTATCCACATGGCCTGTTCCTATTGGTCCAGGGGGATGTTGACCGCCCGGTCAACTCCCACCCCAGGACCACTTCTCACGGGTCCTTGTCGCCCGACCCGCCTTCTCGGATTTTTCCCATGTAAACCCGATCCCATCTCGCCTAAACCTTGGATCCGACTCGTTAATGATATATCCGACACCCTCGCCGGAGCCACCGCCTCGGGATCCGCGCTCCAGATTGCCCTACCCGCGCTCATCTTCCCGGACCCTCCACCATATATAGCTCGAGCTCCGCCACCTTCATTCCCATCTTTGGCCATTCGTTCATCCCCCAGTGAGCTCCAGTGCGTGAGTGAGAGTGACAGCTCGCTCCCCGTGCTGTCGAAGCGAGGAGAGGGACCGGATTCCACTGATCCGGCGAGTACCACCACCGTGCTCCGCCCAGAGTGAGAGCTCAAGCCTCAGAGGGAGACGCTCCTCGAGGCCATGACCCAGAGCATCGCCAGCTCGTCCACAGTCTCTTCGTCCATCCAGGTAGCTGTAGTTCCTTTTCTTTTTCACCAATTTCATGTTTCCCCCAATTTGCTCCGCCGTCGTCTCTAGCTGATTCCGACCATCCCGCTACTCCATTCGATCATCGGAATCCTTCGTCACCTCTGCCTTCCTCCCGCGCACGTTCTCCATACTCCCATTCAACCTAGCTCGCAAGGGAGCTGGGGCTCGAGCTCCTCCGTCCACACCTTCGCCGGAGCTCGCCCACATCGACCCTCCGACCGCCTTCACCCCGCCTAACTGGGTCGAGGCAGTTTGCCCTCGACCCGCGAGCTGTCTGGTCTATTTTGCAGGTTCATCTAAGCCCATCTGAGGGCTTGGACCATTGGGTCCAGAAGCTTCACCTCCGCCAACCTCGCCGGAGCTCTCCAGAGCTCGGCTGGGTCATCGGAGACCACCACTCGACGCGGAAGCTTCCCACGCACCTTCTCCGATCTTCAACGAGCTTCCAAGAGGACAGCAGCGCCGCCACGAGCCCGGCGAAGGTCGCCGGCGCCCAGTTCGTCCAGCATCCTCCGTCGTTGTCCGATCGCCTTCGACCTCCAGTTCACATCCTGACCGTCCATCTGAGGAGGTCCTGTCACCGTTAGATCCTTGGAGAAGCGATCTGGACCGCCCGATGCGCGAGGCGTAGCAGCGACGCACCGCCACCGTCAGATGCACTACGTGGCGTCCATCCAGCGGCTCCATTAATAAAGGGTAATTTACCCTTAGGCCCTATCTTTTCTGTTATTTAGCATTAGTCCTGTAAATATGTTATCTAGTTGTTTAGTTTTTGGTACATTTACATAGAGGACCCTGCACTTTACTTTCTTTGCATTTATGCCCCTGTGAATGGTGTAGCACGTGCTTCGACACGTGGTTTTCTGGTGTATTTGCATTGACCCCCTTGTAGTTCTGGATGTTACGTAATGAATGAATATTTTTAGAAACCCCTGTGCGTGAAATATTTGTGCATGTGCGTTTATTCTTGGGTTATTTGCAGACTAGCCCTTGGACTTTTGGTACCTGTTACCAAATAGTCCAGGGACTTAGTTTTTATTTCATTTGGGTCCCTAAGTGCCCCAGGCACGCGCGACGCGCGTGACCTCCTGGGTATTTTGCACCAGACCCCCCAGGACTCCTGGTATTTGTGTTTTGGTCCCTGTGTACTGTGCCCTTGTGTTTGATTTTAATAAAATAGCAAACATACTCCAAATCCAATGAAAATTGGATACATGGCTCCTGCCATAGCGTAAACTTTTCTGGAATTTTTGGAGACATTTTTGTTTTGATTTGATATTTTTAAAAATTCAAAAACATCTATTTTTGTTACTGTTTGAGTTTAAAAATCACAAAAAAATATTAAAAGTTATCTAAAATTCACAAAAAAAGTACTTACTGTTTGTTTTGTTATGCTTGATTTTCTAGCCAATTTTGGTTATTTTGCATTTCCTAAAACACCTAAAAATTGAAAAACTCTTAAAATATTATAAAAATTCTAGTAAATAAATTAGAAACCCAAAAATAATAATTTAGATGCTCAAATTTTCCTTGTTTTATTCTCTATACAGGAAAAATACTTTCAGGCTTATTGGGGGCTCTTAGATATTTTATCTAAGCCCCTTAAGCTCGGCTGGACAGTACCTACAGTTTTTGACTTTGTTTTATTTTTAGAAAATTAAATAAACATCAGAAAAATTCCAAAAATTCACTAAAAACAGTAAAAATTATAAAACACACAAAAATATTTTTATTTGAATTTTTGGTTGATTTTTAGTGTATTAAATAAATTGTTGAAGTGCCTTGTTTTCTTGTTTTTATTATTTTCTTAATATCTTAAAAATCCAAAAATATAAAAAGACTCAAAAATCACCAAAAATACCTTTTTATTTCATTTTCCTTTCTTTTTGACTACTTCGTAGGCCGCGAGGCCAATCCGTGCTCCTTGTGTTCGACCCTGGTCGCTATATCAGGTTAAACTAATAGCAAGACCGCTATTGATTTTCGATTTGATTTTATCTTTATTGGTGGTCTATTTTTCTTGATTGATCGACTCCGAGTGATTGAGGTCGCGACGACCTTCTTAGATATACCTGATTACCTTAGTCGCTCGTGGATTTCTCGGTCACCAGACTGTATCCGATCTCCGCGGGATTAATCCTGCTTTGTGTTCACTTCATATCTATCTCGATCATGACAGCAAACCCTCCAGAGAGTTTCAGCATAGGCTGAATCCGGTGTTACGAGAAGTTGTCAAGAAAGAGATCACGAAATGGTGTGACGCAGGGTTCATCTATCCCATCTCCAACTCCGAATGGGTTAGCCCATTACATGTTGTCCCGAAGAAGTTGGGAATTCGGATGGTGAAAAACGAGAGTGGAGAGGAGATTCCAAAGAGAGTAACCACATCGTGGCGAGTATGTGTTGACTATAGAAAGCTGAACACCGCGACGAAGAAGGATCACTTCCCTTTGCCTTTCATAGACCAGGTCATAGAACGGTTGGCAGGGAAGGGGTACTTCTATTTCCTTGACGGTTACTCCGGATACAACCAGGTATCAATTGCTCCTGAAGACCAGGAGAAAACCACCTTCACATGTTCGTTCGGTACGTATGCCTTTAGATGGATGCCCTTTGGATTGTGCAATGCTCCTGCGACTTTCCAGAGGTGCTTGCTTGCTATTTTTGCGGACATGGTCGGTGATTTTCTAGAGGTTTTTATGGATGATTTCTCGGTCTATGGTGAGTCTTTTGACGATTGTTTAGCACACCTAGACCAGGTTCTGAAAAAGTGTTGTGAGGTAGATCTTGTATGGTCATGGGAAAAGAGCCATTTTATGGTTACTCACGGGATCGTGTTGGGGCACGTCATCTCCCAGCGAGGCATGGAGGTTGACCCTGCCAAGGTGGATGTCATCAAGAAACTCGAGCCACCATCCAACATCAAATAGTTACGGTCATTTCTGGGGCATGTCGGTTTTTACCGATGATTTATCCAAGACTTCTCCAAGATTGCCCGACCGTTAATTGAATTGCTAGGCAAAGACATCGAGTTCGTGTTAAATGATAAATGTCTTAATGCCTTCCTCACATTGAAAGAGAAAATAATCAGTGCTCCTATCCTACAGCCGCCTGATTGGTCTCTACCCTTCGAGATCATGACGGATGCTTCATATTTTGCGGTCGGGGCTGTATTAGGACAGAGGAGGAATGGACTTCCAGTTGCCATTCACTATGCCAGTAGAACCTTAGATGATGCTCAGAAAAATTACACAGTGACAGAAAAGGAGATGTTGGCAGTAGTGTTTGCATTAGACAAGTTTCGATCATATCTGCTTGGCTATAAAATCACAGTATACACAGATCATTCAGCTATAAGATTTTTAATGGAAAAGAAGGATGCCAAGGCACGCCTTCTTAGATGTATTCTATTACTTCAGGAATTCGACTTGGATATCAAAGATAAACCTGGAGTAAAGAATGTGGTAGCTGATCACCTCTCCTGATTACAGCCAGATCAACCTTCAGATGAGTACACGCCAGAGATCGCAGAGAGATTTCCTGACGAGAGCATCTTTGCGGTTACCCAACTTCCGTGGTATGCAGATATAGTGAACTTTCTGGTCACACAGAAAAGTTCTCAGGGTTGGCCAAAGAACCGAGTTGAGAAACTAGTTTCTGAGGCACGATACTACCATTGGGAGGATCCGATTCTTTTTCGTGAAGGACCGGATTACGTTTACAGGCGATGTATTCCTCAGAAGGAATATAATAGTATCCTCACATTGTGTCATTCTTTAGAGTAAGGAGGACATCATTCAGGGAAGAGGACAGCGCAGAAGGTACTACAGAGTGGTTTATGGTGGCCGACTCTTATTAGAGATGCCTGCACATTCGTGAAGAGTTGTCCAGATTGTCAGAGAGCTGTAGGGACAGTCAGTGCCAGAGATGCAATGCCGATGCGACCCGTCATTATCTGCGAGATCTTTGACGCATGGGGTATAGATTTCATGGGACCGTTGCCTTCCAGCAGTGGCTTTGAGTACATTCTTCTCGCTGTAGACTATGTTAGTAGATGGGTGGAAGCTATACCCGCACGAATCGCACACAGTAAGACCGTTTGCAAGTTCCTAAGGGAACACATTATTTCACGGTTCGGGATTCCTTGTATCTTAATCTCTGATGGGGGTAGCCATTTCATTAATAAGGAGGTGAAAAAGCTAGTGAAACAATACAACATCGATCACAGAGTAGCTTCTCCTTACCACCCACAGACGAACGGCATGGCTGAAGTCTCAAATAGGGAGGTGAAATCAATACTTCAGAAATTAGTACGACCGGATAGGAAGAAATGGTCTCTGCTTCTAGATCAAGTTCTTTGGACATATCGTACTGCATGCAAGACTCCCTTAGGTACTTCACCATTCAGGTTGGTTTATGGAAAGCCGTGCCACTTGCCCGTAGAGATCATGCATAAATCTGAATGGGCAATTCGAGAAATACTGATGGATGTACAGAAAGAAGGAGCCAAGAGAAAGATAGATCTGAATGAGCTGGTAGAGATTCGAAATCAAGCATACGAGAACACACTCATCTATAAGGACAAAGTGAAGAACTGGCATGACAGACATATTCGACACAAAAGCTTTGTTCCTGGGCAGAAAGTCTGGTTGTTCAATGCGAGATTGAGAATTTTTCCTAGCAAATTGAAAAGAAAGTGGGAAGGACCGTATATAGTCCGAACGGTGCACGACAATGGCAGTATAGCAATATCAGATGTGTCACCTGGTGCAGAGCCGTTCGTAGTTAACGGGCAGATACTGAAGCACTTCATCGAAACTATTGATCATCTAGCCCGCACTGAAGTGATCTATTTTGTACAGGAATCATGATCATTCTTTCACTTCTTCCTGTACAAATCCTTTTGAGCCATTCGTTTCTGGAGATCTACAACACTTGTATATTCTTCATAGACCACAATCGTCCCCATTTTTGCTCGTCTTCTATGCTTAGGATACCAGATCCTAAGAATAGGGGGGACCGATTGCCCGCTGATTTACGTTTTATTTTTTGTACTAATTCTTTTGTATAGCCTTTCTTTCTCACAAATCGCTGGTCTCCAATTTTGGATACACTCTTTTCTATACTTAGGATGCCTTATCCTAAGTATAGGGGGGACCGAGTGATTTCGATGATTTCGTATTCTTTTCCTTTTGAACTTTCGTTATTCTTTTCATTCAGTCATCCCATTTTTGCTCTCCCGTGATACTTACGATGACCTGATCGTAAGTATAGGGGGGGTTGACTGACTTGTACACTCTCTTCTTTTTCACCCACTTTTATTTAGCACGAGTTATGTCCTCCTTTTTCTCTTTTGACGCTATGAGGACATAGCACAAGCTAAGTATAAGGGGGTGCGTATATATTGTATATATACTTTCGTCCATAACTCATACTTTTATGTATTTTCTATATCTATAAAATCCAAAAAAAGTGGGTACGGGTTAATTTAAAATCCACTTATATTTATATATTATTTATAAAATCCTTGTAAATAAGTAAAATATGTTTAAAACTTGTAATTTAAATATGTCTTTAAAATTTGTACTTAAAATTTGTATAATACTTATTTAAAATCCTTTTTATTAAAACATGTGTAAAAACCATTCAATCCTTGTAAAATACTTTGTAGATAAAATTTGTAAAATACATTAGACACTTAACTCGAATAAAATATATCTTGTAAAATTTATGAATAAAATCTTGTTTATAAAAATCATAAAATTCATAAAAAATAAAAAGTCCTAAAATTCATAAAAATTACAAAGGCCTTAAAATCCATAAAAATGAGTAAAATTCAGAAAATACACTTCACAAAAACATGGTTGCATTTGCATTCGCATTTTTCAGAATAAGTTTGATTTCTGGAACTAAGGACTGAGTCTAGTCTAAAGGATGGAGCTTGATTACGGCCTTTAACTCTCGTTGTAAGGAGCCTGACTAGGATCTGGAATTTAGACTCTTCAGGTTTTGTGACTTAAATCTTTGGGTTCCGTAAGACCATATTCGGGAAATCAAGTCATCTGTGCTTAAGTAGACCATTTGGAGTCATCCGTACAACTCTACACCAATGAACCAATCTTGAACACATGCACTCTGCATATAGCTCGACTCGCATGGAGTTCCGAAGGGCAGTACACCTTGGTAGTGCGTTTCTATCCTTATCTTTGCGGCATTGACGTCTAAAGACGGGAGAGATTGGGGTTGCGATAGTTGCTTCGGATGAGGGAAGGATCTGCTGACACAATTTTTCTAAGACCTCAAAAAAGGGACGGACTAAAAAGATGTTATATCCGCCGAGGCACAAAGGATGAATGCAGTGCAAGCAAATTACAAAGTCAAAGCAAAGCTGAAGCCACCAAATAAGACCACAATGGTCCAAGCTTCCACCAAAAATGCATGCACATCTTAGTGGAGACTCAGCTACACCGGTTGGGCTTCACAAGGAGATGCGTCTACACTGGTCGCACTCCACTTCTTTTCTCATTCTTCTAACTTCTCCCTATATTCGATTGTGGACATAGCAGAACTGAACTCAGAAGGGAATACCTCCCTCCCCAAGGAAAGAGTAGCGGGATGAGGAAGCCATAGAAGTGTATAGCCGGGATTGACGGTTTCTTCGGTTCTCTAAGCAGGAAGAGCTAAATCAATTCACACATTGTACAAGTTGACTTCAAGGATGATAGAGTTTGCGATATGAAAAAGTGAGTCTGAACTAGCCGATAAAGTAATCTTGAGTAAGGATTATGGAACTTGAGGACTGTTGAGGATAAAATCCTAATCCTAGTTAAGGTTCCGACAAAATGCTTGTTGCAGGCCCGATCGAGCTCTGTCCTTTGTCTGTTCTCATGAATTGGTTTAGGAAAACAAATTCATTCTAACTTTCTTTCTTTTTCACTTACTTTTTCAAAATAAGTGTTTGCTAAGGGACTAGCAAAGTTTAAGTATAGGGGGTTGATGAATCCATGATTCATTAACTTTTCTGTCGCATTTTGTCTTAAAACCCTTAACAAATGCATGCAAATTTCCATTAATTCTCATCTTTTAACAAATCACCATTCATGTGTAAATATTCACTTTTAACCACTAAAATCATGTAAATAAATAAAGAACAAGAAAATAAAGAAAAGGCAGATTGAATATATGTATAAATATATACAATATGACTTAAATATATATATATATATATATATATATAGATGTAAGATATATTTATAGCCTAACCCCCGAGACCAAGTCAGCATGGATTGATCGACAAATCAATAAGTAGGGGGAGATAAGGAAAGAAAACATAAAAAATAATTTAATACACACTCCATACACCTTTCATTATTTATATAATAAATACAAAACTTCAAAGAATTTTAATTAATCCACATGAACATATTTTTCACCAAACTCTTCTCCTAATTATTTCTAAAAATGTATATAAAAATATAAAAATAAGTTAAAAATATTACCATGTATATATGCCAAGAAACTCAGCCTACAAATTATCAAAATCTCAACTTGCGAACATCATAACTTCCTCATACGAACTCCAATTTCACTCTACTCACCTTTAAAGTTCATAAAATAATATTCTCTAATTAATAAAGGTGGTCTCATCGAATTCGGAGTCCGTTTGCAAAAAGTTGGTTTTGGGACCAAAAGACAACGGGGTTTCTAGGCTATTTTATGTAACACACATTATTTATACTTTTCTTAGTTTTATAATTTTTAAATTATTTCATGATCTTGTATTTTCACCCTAAATTATTTCATAATTTTTGGACCTTATTTATTATTTTAATAAAATCAAAAACCCTAAAAAATAGGTATAAATGAACTACCTGGATACTAACCATATTTATTAAAATAAACAAATTATATTAAAATCCATAAAAAATTCCATAAGCCTTATTTAATATTCTAATAATTAAGAAAATATAAAATTTATTTTTAAGAATTTATTTATTAAGTTAAAAATCTAACACCTATTTATAAATACATATTTATTAATATAATATTTATATTTTAAATAATATTTATTATTATTAAAAGTAATTAGCCCGTAAATTAGAGAATTAATTTATATACATTTCTTGTATTTATACTTATTTAAAATAACTTCATTTAATATTAATTCTTAATTTATAAAGATATTCCACCTCTGGGCCAACCAGGTGCTGACACTTGTCAGCACCTGGTTCATCTTCCCTAAGATTCAGTTGCGCCGGGCTGCACCAACCTGCCGACTTCCTCCAATTTTCCCGCACGACTCTAGAACCTTCTGGCCGATCTAAGCCATCTAATCCCTTCTCCTAACTACCCTCTATCTCGCCAGCCATTGATTTAGGCTTGGAGCCCAAGCAATCCCATCTACAAAAGCTCCTAAACCCCCTCCATCGCCAACTAACTCTTCCATCTATCTGAAACCCCAGTTCCAGAAGGCCGACCCCCTATCTTCCAATCCTCATTCCGGCGGACCTGAGGTGGTGACAGCACCGTGGAGACGCTCGCGAGGAGGAGGAGACGTCGGAGAAGGTTCCAAGGCTTCGACAGCCTTGCATCGCCGCCCAAGCACGCGTCGGAGCTCCGGTCAAAGGTCGTCGTCGAGCAGCTGTTCCAGGTACTACACCTTGGATGTTCTCAGACCTTTTCCTCCATTTTCTCGTTATTTCGCCTCGATCTTCGTGCGTTGATTAGCAACGCTAATTGCATCTTTAGGTAGGTTAATCATCTAGCTTAGGCGCGCATCAAATTCCCATATTCACTTCGATTAGAATCGCTTCAAATTTCTTCATTAATCCATCGTCGTTTTCACGTGTTTTGAAGTTCTTCTGGAAATCCGTATTTTTTCCATGATTTGAGATTGCAAGTTTATCATTCCTCGGCCGATTCCTAGAGAATCGAGCATCTATATCATTCATTTATAGATCCATCATCATTCAGGAGCCATCTTCAGTATCTGGAAGCCACCCATCTTCATCCAAACCCACCTCAAAAGTCGGACGCCAGAACTGAGCAACCTCTAGGAGGACGAGACCGGCGTCTTCATCGCCGCGCCACCGCCGCTCGGAGTCGCCACCGCCAGAACCCTACCGCGGGCGAGCTCGAGGGGTGGAGGAGCCACCCCTCTGGCCCCGCCAGAGAGCCAAAGACTTCACCAGTTGGCCGTGACAAGTCGGAGAAGAACGCCCAGTTCCAGCGACTCCAACAAACTCAAGAACAAGAGGAGTACATGTGACTGACATGTGGCAGGAGCAGAAGCGTTCGATCGGCGCCAGCACATTCTAATCTACGCCGTTGATTGTGAAACGGTGGAAAAATTGCGAAATAAACCCAGCAGCTTCCAGATATTTTGCTCCGCCCCCCAGGTTTTCCATAATTACATTTAGGTCCCTCCGCAGGGGCCTAAATGTAAACATTTGTATTTCTTTTATTTCAGAACAGTCCCTAAGGACCAATTTGCAAATTTTTAATTAGTTTTTCTTACGCTTATGCCCCTGGACTGTAGGGGCTGTTTTTCCTCGTGTGACCTTATTTTTTGACGGTTTCTTTAGGGTAGTTACGCAACTATCCCATCTACCTAGTATTAAGTTTTCGAGGATTTTTGTCGTGTTTTTGTCGCATTTTGATTTTGTCGAATCTCGCCTCGTCTTGTTTTGATTTCTTGTGTTGTTCGAGCTCGCTGCTCGACCTCGTTCACTCTACTATATTCTACCACCTATATAATATCCATCTATTATATAATAAATAAATATTTTTGAAAAATCTCCCTTCTTGAAAATCAAATAAAAAATAAAAATAAAATCAATAAAAAAAGTGTTTT
Source organism: Ottelia alismoides (assembly GCA_037367405.1). Taxonomy (NCBI): domain Eukaryota; kingdom Viridiplantae; phylum Streptophyta; class Magnoliopsida; order Alismatales; family Hydrocharitaceae; genus Ottelia; species Ottelia alismoides. The sequence continues at coordinate 145,953 of JAZKJV010003955.1, read as the reverse complement.
GGCTAGATAACTTTGAGAAGAGATAAAAAATAAGATTACAAAGAAATCTTCGAAAGAATCAAAGGATTCTATTCTGCCTCCTTGAGTTCGACCCAGGAACACTTGCCTGGTTAAAAATTTAGTGTAGGTTTTCCGAAGGAAAACCGAATTTGTTTGATAAGTTGGAGATCGTTCTTGTTTCGCGGCTTTTTGGCTGCATCGACCGTGCTTCTTCTAAAAACAAAAAAGCCGCGAAATCGATTTTCAGCTTTATCGTTATTCGAAAAGATTGTTTTTGTGGTTTTTAATTTTTTATTATTTTTATTTAGTTTCCAATTTTTTAATTTTTTAATTTTATTTTGTACTTTTTATTTCATTTTCAAAAATGATTAATTTTAGAAAAAAATGGTGATACAATATAGTAGGTGGACAATAGGGTAATATATTATTCTATGTAAGGGTTAAAGTGAAGAAATGATTTGATTTTTATTTTAATTTTCAAAAATGGAATATGTTTTGCAAACGATATAATGTATAGTAGATATATGTGATATATGAATATAGGTGATACTGTATATGTCTGAGAGACAATAAAAATCGAGCCACTGATAAACTACAAAATCACCTACTTAATAAGTCATTTTTATCATAGCACAGGAGGCGATTTTAGATCTACGCAGAATCGACCACAAGCTTGAATATGTGGCGATGAATTTTTACTTGGCAAGTATAATAAGATCGAACAAAAGGACAGAAGACTCCTCGTTGATTGATCAGAATTAATGATTAATATTGAGTAATTAAATTCATTAATATAGGTCTCTTCAATATAGACAGAATGCACATCACATAACAATGCAAATAAAGATGCACAAATTAATCATGCAAAGACATGCATTCAAGACCAAAATATAATGAATAAGATGCATGAAAAGAAAGAACTTTTTATTGATTTTTAAGCACACAATGCAATGTATAATGAACACATAACTTGCATTTTTTTATTTTTATGTGGAGTAAATGCGACACAATAAACAGAGAAATGAAATGCATGGAACGATGATCAATATGCATTTTTATTTGTTTTTTATCAATTAAAATGATGCAATATACTACACAATATGATGTGTGCTAGTAGAAAGAATATGCACAAAATTATCCCTTTAAAAATAACCAGCTTATTGAGTAATAGAAATAGTCAAAATTTCAATATCAATTGAAGCACAATTATATTTCACACCTCCAATAATGGTATTAAAATGAGGAGCAATTGATACAATTAATACCTAGAATTTAGCATATCGAATAAGTGTCAAATTAGTTAAATAGTGATGTCATTAGAAAGGGAAATAAATTAGCAACACAACAAAATTGAAATCACTAGATTTGGAGTTTGTATGCTCAAGTTATGAATTAAAGAGTGCAATGGCATAATTGTAATAAAAATATGAAGATAAAATGTCTAAAAGTTGCATCTAAGTCCTTTAGAGGGCATAAATATAATAATGAAAAAATTGTTGTGCCCCTTCATAAATTTCCCAAGCACATACATGAGGCACGCGAGCCTAGGAAAGACGGTATTGCAATTATTAGAGATATGCATGACATGGATGCAAAATGCCCAACCCGCGCATGCAAGGCAAACACGCGGGCTAGGCTCATAGGCTGGGAGGTTCGGATGGAGGCTGGGCATTAGTTGCAGCAGCCTCGAGCCACGTGGTGACCCGAAGAGCTTCGGGCGAAGGCTCAGTTCCACCGAGCCATGAGACTTCGTTGAGGCGACATGGCTCTGTCAGGACCATTGGATGGTCGGCAAGGAGGCGTCATCCAATGGTAACTGCTCATTCTGGGGTATCCACTACGTCATTCTATGGGCAGCATGATTGGAGCTCCGGTGAGGATGATAGAGCTCCATTTCACCCCTTCTTGCACGTTGAAGGTACGGGCGGCATGCGAATCACCTAGTAATGAAGTCCGGAGCTCGGAGGAGGCGTAAGGCAAACTGGAGTCGACCGTCGGTGAAGCCTTGTATCTGCAAATGGGTTAGCGGGGTGGATAGTCGAAGCGAGAGTGAGGTGGGTGGCGGGCAAATGGGGCGTAGAACATGGCGCCCGAAGCGAGTCCTCCTCCGCCTTCGGTGGAGAAATATGTCTGGAGTGGATGGGGTAGCGAAGGAAGGAGATTGTGAATAAGACGATCGACACAGGTGGTTGAAGTGTAGCGAAGGTGGAGATGCAAAAAATCGACGATGGGATGAAGAGTGTGTGGTAAAAAATAGAAGAAAACTAGAGAAAAAGAAGGGAGAGAGAGTACCTGATTCGGAGATGAAGTAGTGGCAGAGGATGGGGTATGGGTTGAGCTCGGGGTCTTTGCTCTATATGCTCGGCTGGAGCATGGGGCTCAAACGGTGGCAGAACCACCATGACATGGTCAATCGACCATGGGTCGCACTTGGGTATCGTCGACCGTCTTTGCCCCCCCCCCCATCCATCCTCCGTCTGTCATAGGGAGCGGAGGGTGGTCGGGTCATGGCCATGTGTGGTGGACGAGGTTTATTGGCAGTAGAGGTTGGGTATTTAAGGGGTGGATGTTGAGTGCTATAGATGTGTAAGGGTGCATTGTAGCGACCTGCATTGGTCATAGAAGTAGGATATAGGGGAGTGATGGCTGGGTGAGGATGATGGGTCTTAGGGCTATGTGGGGGAGACATTAGATCGTGGACGGGTGTCGTGATGGACGCGCTAAAATAGGAAGGGGAATGGTGATCGGTGAGGGAAACATGGGAAAGAGGGTTTGATCGGAGGTAGAAGATGGGTCCAGGGACATTGGATCTTACGATCCAACGATTGAGGTAAGGGCGTGAATGAGTGTCTAGGATCAGATCAAGGGATCTGATCCAAGGATGGACAGGGAAGTGGAGAGGGACGTCTAAGATGAAGTAGATGGCTAGATCAAATGGTGGGGAAGAGAGGGGATGCGTGGAGGAGATGAAGTCGTTGGATGCCAAGTCATCTAACGGGTGTGGTGGAGGCGGGCGTGGGCGGTCTGGATCACATCCATCAGGCGTGATCAGATGGTTGACGCCGAGGCAGAGAGGAGCGACTGAAATGAAGTAGGGGGAGTAGATCCAAGGGCGAAGAGATGAGGCAGGTGGCGCAAGGAGAAGGGATCACATGGAGGCTCCAGAGAGCACCACGTGGCCTAATGGGATTTAAGGAAAAAGGAAAAAGAAGAATAAATTCAAAAAAGAAATAGAAGGAAGAAGAATTAGGAAAAATTCAAAACATGAAAGTTGTAGATCTCGAAAATATCTACAAGTTTCATGTTGGATAAAAAATCAAAAAATATAAAATAAATGAAGCAAAAAATTGAAGAGTATTTTTAATGAATAAAAACATTGCATTTTAATGTTGGGATTTTTTTATCTTTTTTAGTTTCTTCTAAAGTCCAAAATAAATATATACAATAATTAGTCTGATTTTTGAGTTTTTACTAGGAATTAAAATAAGAAAAAATAAGGAAAATAATAGAGGTTAACTTGTACAATAATTAATGCTATTTACAGACAAAGGGTCAATTGCTAATTAGAGTGAATTATTGGTGATTTTTATTGAATTGCTCATACTCAGAGGATAATTACGGAATATATTGATGATAAATCAGAGATTCATCACCCTCTATACTTAAACTATTCTCATTCTCTAGCATCTAAAGAATGAAGGAGTCAAATTAATCCCGGACAGTACACGTGAATTTTCAAAGCTCAATTCATCAAGGACCCTTAATTTTGGTGATCCTAAAATTCAGGACTCAACCATGGTCTAGTAAAAAGGAATCCAACTTCTCTATTTATTAGAGTCTCTATTTGTGCATATAATATAGGGATATGACATTTAGTGTATTGCAATCACGAGAGTCGAGATGTCACCCAAGGTCTCGGTCCATGAGACTCTCTTCTAGACCTAATCCTCAACACTAGGGAATAAGTCAGATTTTGCTTACAATCCACCTTATCATTAGTTTGTTAGACTTGAAAATGAAGATGGAAGGTCAGATGATGGAGGGCGTAGGTTTTTGTATTTTCTTCTCTCCCTCACATTGGAACAAGTTTCTTCTCGAGTGCCTTATTTCTCAACACATGTATTTTTTGTTTGTTGGTCAATGTGTCCATTAAGAGAGCTTAGAGTCATCTGCACTTGTTTCCTGGGAGTACACCAGGGTGTGTCTCTTTTGAGTATCTAAGATACCTTCAACGCCCAAACTTGTATCACTCTACAATGCAGAGCCCTTTTTGAGTGCTAGCCCGACTCCTTGGTCCTAGTAGCTTTGGTCCAAGTGGACACTTTGAAATGGTTGGGAGGGATTGCCATTGATTGAAGCTCTTTGAGATTAACTTTGTATTTGAGATCTCTTTTTATTCATATTTCTTTTCTTTTTGGTAGGCTAGGTCCACTGCTTTTACCAAGTTGGCGCACACTGTTCAACAATTACTTTGTTTCATCACACCATGGCACATAGGCCAATATCAAACAATAGCATGAGAACTTTTTCACATACTGGATAGGGTTTGATGACACTCAGGTTTCTTGAAACCTTCATTGACTTTATCCCATCCTCGAGCATCATCAAATTGGGTCTAGACTCAAATCTCCAATTCCATTCCCTCAAGTGATATCTCAACTCATCTCATCATTCATGCAGTTGTGTATGTGATGTGTTGATCGTATTCTTAAAAGGTAGAGACTGATAGTGCAATATAGTGCTCATATCTTTCAAACAAGGGAAGTGTGGATTATTAAGTTTCAAACCCTAATGACTAAGGCTACTTAACTCAAACTCTCATGACCTCAAAAATCAAGTGTCCTCAAATCCTCTAGCCTTGAGTGATAGTGAATGTGTCAGAGATACACCAACTCCAAAGTTAGTGATTTTTGTAATTTTAATTTTGCAATTTTATGGAATTTTCTATTCTTTATAGAAATAATGACTAACCCGAGCTCATATGAATATTTGCATCTACTTCCGGCCAGTATGGTTGAAAGTACGGACCGTTAGACGGTTGCCCATATTATTTCAAGATAGTGCCATTCGCATTGTCTTTTCCACCCACTCTACTAAGGGAGACCATAGTTCCCTCACTGAGAAGTAGCTACTCATTTTTAAGCTTAGTAGTCAGAATCGCTACTAAAGAAATTTTTTAATTTTTTAGATTTTTATGGAACTTTTTGAATAAGGTTAGGAGAACACATATTAGTCTCATTTTACCCCTTATTTTTGAAAGAATTTTGCAAACCATGTCACATAATATATAGATTTTCAAAACATTTTTCAAATGATTTTCAAAACGAGTCAAATCCCATTTTCCAAACCATTGTCAAATATTTTTCAAAACAAGTCGCATAATTAAGAAAAATATTCAAAGCTTTTTCAAACATTTTTAAGAAAATTAGTTCACAAAATAATATACCCTAGCTCTAAGATTTTTCAAAATTATTCAAAAATTTCAAAATATGAGCTATGGCTAAAGTATATATGAAGTATATATTGTATACCTCCCTATACTTAGCTTTTGCTATGTCCTCATAGCACAAAAGTGATGTGAAGTCATAACTCATGCCAGAATATAGGAAAGCACATGGGAACTGACTCGAGAGACCCCCCTATACCTCGGTTAAGAATAACCTAAGTATAAGAAGATGATTGCGGGAATGAATCAAATGAGTGGAGAGAAGGTGACAGGGGCTCGGGGTCTCCCCCTTATACTTAGGCCGAGAAGAGCCTAAGTAGAGAGTATGCAATGAGGATGGAGGGATCTGAGGTGAATACTTAGATAGTGTACAAGGTTCCCCCTATGCTTAGGCTAAAGAGTAGCCTAAGTAACTGGATGAAGAATTTAGGATGGGAAACATGGTAATTGTTAGGGCTAGAGGGGGAGTGGATTTACAAAAATGATTGAATCTGCAGAGATGGGGATGGAGTACCTAGGGCTACAGGAGGGTTGGGTGAAAAACACATTCAGGCTTAACTAAGCAAGCAATGATACCCATGATTTCACCAACTTCACACATGAGGGCCGTAAAGGCTCGTCAAATTTATCTTGTTTGTTTTAGTTAGTGATCATCAAAATTTCGAGTCCATTACGCAGGGTTTAAAGATAGGTTTTGGGCACTATATGAGGGATACGTCCTCACCTATCAACATTCAACCACAATCTGCGTACAATGTGGGTATTGCTCTCCCATAATCCGAGGTTAATTTTATTCCATTTATTTACGTCGGCTTGCATTAACAGTCCTGATTTTATGCTTTTGATTACCACTGATTTAATGTGAGCACGGATCAAGCATCCATCGTCTAACGATCATTCCTAATTTCCTTTAATATCCTAAGTGATAAATCAAGAGGAAGAACGAGAAAAAAACGATGCATTCGAGAAAACCATGATGCATGCTTGAGAGAGAAACTTATCATGCATCCACCATTCTCCGTACTCATGCAAGACTGTATTGAAATTTTAACACTATATGCATGCAAGTCGAGGAAATCACACCCTAAACATGATACTACTAGTGGGAAGAATTTGAGTTAATTTTGGCAAAATTGATCTATGTTTATGTTTGTTTCAATGAATCAAGGAGAAGAAGTGAATTTTCCTCGATCCTTATTTATGTGTGTCCTAACCTACGAATCAAGCACATGATATTTGAAAGGGAAGCTCAGAGAGCTGTGTGCCAAATCCTGTGTTAGAACAATCAAGTGAAGCCCCACACCTGAACTGGGGTGAAATAGGTTCCACACAAAACATGCAATATCAAAGTTCATTTACACACGCGAGTCCTCGAATGAGGACAATTGGAAATGCAATTACTACCATTTTATATACAAATAAAATGCACAAAATGCTAATTAAATCTCTTGATTCCATCTAATTTTCTTCTGCGACTCCTTGTAGCAGGAGCTCCCAACTCCATGCCTCCATGTTGATCGAGCGTCCTCCATCTCCAAGGTCCCTACCACAAAAAAATTTGTCAGAATAACATCAATACATTTAATTAACAAATAATGATGCAAAGAAAACACAACATGAAGACATAAATATATGAAAATAATCATCTCAAATTAATACAATAAAATCCAATAAATAAATGAGGATGAGCCTTGTCTTCGATAATGGTGCCATTTGATAAACCACAAAATCGCCTACTTAATAAGTTGTTTTTATTGTAGCACAAGAGGCAATTTTGGATCTACGCATAATCAACCACAAGCTTGAATATGTGGCGATGAATTTTTACTTGGCAAGTATATCAAGGCCGAACACAGGGAAACGGGACTCCTCGTTGATTGATCGAAAATTAGTGATTAATATAGAGTAATTAAATTCATTAATATAGGCCTCTTCAATGCAGACAAAATGATCATCACAAAATAATGCAAATAAAGATACACAAAATAATCATGCAAAGACAGGCATGCAAGACAAAAATACAATGAATAAGATGCATGAAAAGAAAGTATATTTTTATTGATTTTTAAGCACACAATGCAATGTATAATGAACACATAACTTGCCTTTTTTATTTTATTTTTATGTAGAGTAAATGCAACATAATAAATAAAGAAATATGATGCATGTAATGATGATCAATATGCATTTTTATTTGTTTTTTATCAATTAAAATGATGCAATATACTACACAATATGATGCATGCTAATTGAATGAATATGCACGCAATTATCCCTTTAAAAATAACCATCTTATTGAGTAATAAAAATAGTCACAATTTCAATATCAATTGAAGCACAAAGATATTTCACAACTCTAATAATAGCATTAAAATGAGGAGTAAATGACACAATTAATACCTAGAATTTATCACATCTAATAAGGTGTCAAATCAATTTAATAATGATGCCATCAGAAAGAGAGTCAAATTAGCAACACAATGAAACTAAATTTATCGGATTTGGTGTTTGTATGCTCAAGTTATGAATAAAAGAGTGCAAAGACATAATTATAATAAAAATATTAAGATAAAATGGCTAAAAGTTGCATTTAAGTCCTTAAGAGGGGCATAAATATAATATGAAAAAGCCACTAGGCCCCTTCATAAATTTCTCAGGCACACATGTGAGGCACGCACGCTTAGGAAGGACCATATTACAATTATTGGAGATATGCAGGGCATGGATGCAAAATGCCCAACCCGCACACGCATGGCACACACAAGGTCTAAGATCGGAGGCTGAGGAGGTTTGGATGGAGGTTGGGAAGCCGTTGTAGGAGCCTCGAGACATGCGGCGGCCCGAGGAGCTTTGGGCGAAGGATCCATTCCACCGAGCTGCAGGGCTTCTACGAGGTGACGCAACTCCATCAGGACCATTGGATGGTTGTCGTGGAGGCTCCTACGAGGATGCTAGAGCTCCACCGCGCCTCTTCTTGAACGTTGAAGGTTCGAGCAGCATGCAGAGCACCTGGCGATGAATTCTAAAGCTCGGAGGAGGCACGGGGCATACTGGAGTCGGTCATCGATGAAGACTCGCCGAAGACGGAGCTTTAGAACTGAGCTCCTCCCGAAGTCAGGCTAGTGAAGGAGTACTTGCAAATGGGTTAGTGGGGTGGATAGTTGAAGCGAGAGTGAGGTGGGTGGAGGGCAAATGGGGTGTAGAAGGTAGCGCCTAGAGCAGGTCCTCCTTTGCCTCCGACAAAGGAATATGCTTGGAGTGGATGAGGTAGCAGAGGAAGGAGACAATGAATAAGACAGTCGGCGAAGGTGGTTGAAGTGTAGTAAAGGTGGAGGTTCTTCGAATCGATGATGGAACAAAGCATGTGCGGTGGAAAAAATAGAAGAAAACTAGAGAAAAAGAAGGAAGAGAGAGTACCTGATCGAAGATGAAGTAGTGGAGAAGGAGGGGGCCTGGGATAAGCTCAAGGGAGATCAGGGTCTTTGCTCTACATGCTCGGCCACGACATGGGGCTCAAAGGGTGGCAGAACCATCGTGACATGGTTAGCTGACTATGGGTCTCACCTAGGTATCATCAGCCATCTTTGCCCCTTGATCCGTCCTCTGTATGCCACAGGGAGGAGAGTGTGGCTGGGTCACGACCCATGTGATAGTGAATGAGGTCTATTGGCGGCGGAGGTTAGGTATTCAAGGGGTGGATGTCGGTCGTTACAAAGGTGGTAAGGGGGTATTGTAATGGCCAACATTGGCCTTATAAATTGGATCTAGGGGGAGTGATGGCTGGGCAAGGATGACAGGTCTCAGGGTTACGTGGGGGCGACGTTATATCATGGAGGGGCAACGTGGTGGAGGCGTTAAAATAAGAAGGGGAATGGTGATCAGTGAGGGAAATGTGGGAGAGAGGGTTTGACCGGAGGTAGAAGATGGGTCCAGGTCTATTGGATCTCGCGATCCAACAACTGAGGTAAGAGCGCAAGTGAGTAGCCAGAATCAGATTAAGGGATCTGATCCAAGGACAAAGAGAGAAGTGGAGAGGGACGACTGAGATGAAGTAGAGGGTTGGATTAGATTGTGGGAAAGAGAGGGGATACGCGGAAGAGGTGGAGTCATTGGATGCTAAGTCATCGAACGAGTATGGTGGAGGTGGGCACGGGCGGTGCATATTACATCCATCAGGCATGATCGAATGGCAGAGGGTGAGGCGGAGAGGAGCGATTGAGATGAAGTAGGGGGAGGAGATCTAAGAGTGGAGAGAAGAGACAGGTGGTGTGAGGAGAAGGGGTTACGTGGCGGCTTCAGAGAGAGCGCCACGTGGCCCAATGGGATTTAAGGAAAAAGAAGCATAAACTCAAAAAGAAATAGAAGTAAGAAGAATTAGGAAAAATTTAAAACATGAAAGTTGTTGATCTCGAAGAGATCTATAATTTTATGTTGGATAAGATATCAAAAGATAAAATAAATGAAGCAAAAATTTGAAGAGTATTTTTAATGAATAAACATACTACATTTTAATGTTTTTTTGTTTTTTGTCTTTCTAATTTCTTTTAAATCACAAAATAAATATCTATAATAATTAATCTAATTTTTTGGAGTTTTTAGTAGGAAATAAAATAAGAAAAATAAGTCTAATGAAAGAGGTTAATTTTGTATAATAATTAAGGCTGTTTCTAGAGGGTCAATTGTTAATTAGAGTGAATTATTGTTTATTTTTATTGAATTGCTCATGCTCAGAGGATAATTAAGAAGTATAGTGATGATAAATGATTCATCAACCACATGCTCGAAAAGACACGCAAAAAGAACTCAAAATGGAGATGAAATTCGATAAATCAAAATGCAATGATAAAGCGATGGAAATATGTGAGAATTACAACAAAACATTGCTAGGATAGGTAGCTAACTACCCTAGAAAAATCACCAAGAAATAAGGTCTCTATGATGTCCAATGTTCACAATATGTATAGGGGTACAAGCGTAAAAGAAATACAAAAGTTCTCTGCAATTTGGTCCCTGATCAAGGACCTAAATGTAAGAAAAGGAATTATTTTACACTTAGGTCCCCATGTGGACCTAAATGCAAGTATCAAAAAGTGGGAAGCACTCTGAAATATTGTTTAGCTTCTGGACTTAAGTCGCAATTTCTCCACTGGTTGTCATGGAACGATCAGAATCAGAAGCTGATGTGAAATGTTGGTCGTTGGATGTAGATGCATATCAACAACCTGTATACGGGGGCTGTTCCTCTTGTTCTTCCTCAATTTGGAAGAACAACAACTAGGGCTTCGACTGTTCGAGCTCCGTCGTTGATGGTTGCAGCTCCAACTAATGGAATGTGCTCCAACGGGTTGGAGGTAGGCCCAGAAGGGGGCTCCTCCCCCTTCGAGCTCACATACTACGAGATGGATCGTCGAATAATATGGTCGAAGTCAGTATCCTTTTAGGGATCCCAAGTTCGAAGTTAGGTTCTAGGTCTTGATTCTTTCCTTGATCGAACACACAACAGAGAAGGATGCTCCAAACGGTTGCTCCAGATGAGTGGGTCGGCTTGCAAGATTATTATATGGACTCGATTCATATGGAATTGGTCGGTAAATGAAGGTTATCTTGCACATCAGAATTGGGTTCAGTTATGAGGGTTTTCAAATACATAAATTATAGAAGAGTCGAGTCCAATGGATTGGATTTGTTGGTTGTAATCTCAAGATGATGGATTAGGTGACCTAAATCTATGATTAACTAACCTAATAGGGCGGTGAAATTAAGGAAATGAATGAAGGAATTCACATGTGGTTGGAGGTGTATAACCTCATGTTGTCACTCGACGGGCGGTAGTCCTGGAGCTCTACATGGCAGCAATGGCTGCGATGCAAGGCGGATGGCCTTGGAACGCCTCCACCGTGCAACCCTCTTCCTCACGTGCTAATTTCCTTGATGATGTCACCACCGAAGGAGAAGCTTCGAGCTCTATAAGTAGAGATGATGATCAGGTATTCTGGTTGTTGGAGGGAGTTCAGTTGAAATGATGATGCTCATGTAATTAAATAGGGATAAAGAAACGAAGTTGGGTTAGATCCAATAGCGTACGTGTGAGAGGGTTGTTAAGGCTTTGAAATGGAGGGATCAGATCGACATCTGGGGAAGGAATGAAGCGGGCATAAATTGGTGAAGAAGAGTAGTTGGAACAGATCCAATGGCTCCTTGAGGAAGAAGGAGAGTTGTGGTGCTGACACGTGTCGACACCACATAAGTCCAATACTAAATTACCTTATAAATTATATATTTAGTATTAAAAAACATTATTTCTAATAGGTATAAAAAAATATTTACGTAAACTATAAGATATAATGCATAAATAAATAATATATATATTATGATATCTAAATAAAATATAAATAAATAAATATAATATATGTTATAAATAACATATACAATTTTAATTAGGTATTTTAATAAATAAGGTATCATTTTTATATTTTATTAATTAATATAATAATAAATAAGTGTTGTGTGAATCTTTACTTATTTTAATAAATTAATTTACATTTATTAATAAATACAGGTATGTACATTGTAGTTCAATTTTGACTATTTTTAGAGTTTTTGTTTTATTTATAATTTTATGTAAAGATTATATTTTTTATTTTATAAGAAAACTACAAGGTCATGAAAATAATTAAAAATATCTAAATCAATTATTGTATAAATAATATGTATATAATAAAATAAATAACCTAGAAACCCAATTGTCATTAGATCCAACAACCGACTTTTTGCAAATGGACTTCGATTTAAATGAAATTACCTTCATTAATTTCAGAATTTTAACGGTGAGTAGAGTAAAATTGGAGTTCGTATGAAGAAGTTATGAGGTTCGGAAGTTGGAAAATTGATAATGTATAACCCAGATTTCTTAGCATATATATGTTGGAATTTTTATGATTTTTATATTTTTATACACATTTTTATAAATACATTGAAGAAGGAATTAGTGAAAAATATATCCATATAAATCAACTGAAATTATTTGAAGATTGTATATAAAAAATAAATAAATGTAACTAATGTACTATGTACAAGGTTAGTTATTTTTATATTTTTCTTCCTTATCTCCCCCTACTTTATTGTTTGTCGATTAATCCATGCTGACTTGGTCTCGAGGGTTAGGTTATATAAATATATTATTACTGCTATATTTATATTTAATCAGTTATCTTGTATAATATATACATATTTATAGCATGCCTTTCTTTTCTTTTCTTTATTTTATTTTTCTTATTTTTTAATATCTTTTTAATACATGAAAATGTACTTTTATTCGTGAATGGTATTTTCATAAAAGACGAGAATTAATGCATATTTACATGTATTTTTAAGGCTTTTAAGATAAAATACGACAGAAATGTTAATGAATCATGGATTCATCAAATGATCGAATGAGAAACTTAATGATAAAACCATGAAGAAGACATTCTAAATATGTTTTGAAACTTCGGGTTTATTCTAGGTCTTCAAGAATGTTATATGTATGGGTACAAGGATCACTCGAGGGTGATGTTATCATAAACGATTGTATAACCATGACACTTCCATTCAGAGGGAATGACGAAGCAGGTTTGGATTTTAGTGACTCATGTCAATAGATTAGTAATACAATCTTAGTCCAAATGTTGGACATTGATCTGAATGTGATTCAGATACAATGAGAAGATTAGATTCACTATTTGATTTGATCAAATATCTTTGAGAGGTCCTCGATATCTGGATTTAAGATATGATCTCAATCCAAGTCACTATACATGAAATGTACAGTCATCATGTCCTTATATCCAAGTATCTGCAAAGAAAGTGCATTATTCTTAAAAGAGTTCAAGAATAATTCAATGCATTATTCTTGAAAGAGTTCAAGAAAAATTCCATTGTTGATAATATATCTGAGCATTGGGAAATTGATGATTAAATGAGATTTAATTATCATAAATAATATGGATATGATTCATATTATTTGGACACAACAGAATAAATGTCCAAGATAATTAAATATGACTTAATTATCAAGGATATGATTAATATGGATATCATTATCCATAATTATCATAAATATTATAAAAGTGATTTGTAATATGTTGGAGAGATTTAACTTTAAATAATATTTACAAAATAAATGTTAATGGGAATAGAATTCACATTGAACAATCAAATTGTAAACAAAATTTACATTTTATATTGGATGTATGAATATGATTCATAATTTTCATTGCCATGATTGAAATTATCAATAAATAATTTGGAATTATTTTTGTGAATAATTTTGCAACAAAAGTTGTTGCACATGTGGAATATATGCTGAGATATGAGATATCAACACATTTGAATGGATGAGATTCCTTTCCATACAAGGGGGACAACCAACTTGAGCTCTTCAACTTGGTGGTCGTCCACCCTATGTATGGAAGGAGGCCTACCTCCTTCCAAATTATTCCATATTTGTTGCTTTGATTTAAATTGAATTATATTGATGGACCTTCAATATGTTTAATTTATTTTAAAGAAGCTATTTGTTGTTGCAAATTTATGCAATAAAATCATGGCCACTAATTGAAGGCACAAAATCATCTACACCATTGATTTTGTGTGCACATGGATTGGGATCCATGGACATCCAATATGTTCTAGAAGAAAGAGTAACCCTAGATCTTTCTTTTACAATAAAATTGCAAGATCAACCTCTCTTCCTCTATTCTCTACATGCCCCATACCTCTCTCTCTCTCTCTCTTAATATTGTGTTCGTCCACATATTGACCTAGAGAGACTCCCCATCGTCGTCATGCTGTTGTGCTACCGAATCGACTGCTCATGGATCTCCATCCTCTTCAGTGCTCCTTGCTCGTGAAGAAGGCATCATATTTCGTGAGATGAAATCAAGAGATTCATCACTCAGATCTTCGACTTGGATTGCAAGAAGCACACGTCTCATCCACGCACTCTCAAGTGCCTCCTCTTTTCAGATCGGAATTGAAACACGAGGTCTCTTGCTTTATAGACAATGGTTTGCAATCACACTTCAAGAGGTAATCACACATCAAGAGGTATTCCTATAAACTGTGTTGTGATTTTGATGAAACGATTTGAGAAGTGTTCCTAAATCATGTGGTTTCGTCTATTTAAAGATTTTAATTTTCGCTGCCTCGAGCAACAAGTATGTCTGGTCGCTCTTGATCGCATATGATGTAATCTTCACACTTTAGTGATGCGCTAAGGCCCAACCCCTAGCCTTCAAGTGGTATCGGAGCCTTGGTTAGGGGTCTTAGATGTGATCCAAACTTAAATGGAATAAGGTTTTGTATATCGGTTGCATGGGGGCTCGTAGTTTTTGCATAAGATGCAAGTTTTTGAATTATTTTGTGCTAAAATAAAAAGCTCATGTTTATGCACTATTGGATGAATTTTTTGGATAATAAAATATATTTAGAATATCTAAATATATTCTCAAAATAGTAGCTTATTGTTGGGGTACCAAAAGTGCATGGATTAAAATTTGAAAAAGTTCCCGCAATGAAATTATTTTTGCATGTATTCATGGATCTCTAAGAAATTATTTTTTTCTTAATGTTTCCATGTCACGAAACATGAAATAAATATAATTAAGTAGACAATTAAATCAGCAAAACACTCGAATTTATTTCACACGATTCCAACTCTGTTTGCCCTATATATTCCATATTTAGTGGAGATGGATCGAATGATAATTGGATCATCAAGATTACTTTTTAATGTGTTTGTCGTTCAATGAAATTAAGGAAATTATCAAGATTCTATCAAGATTGCATCATCAATATTCCGACTTTGATGAATTTTCCATGAATAATTGATTCTTAATATTTTATTAGATATTTGATTACACATCAATTTCCATTGAATGGATGTTTCATGACGAAAAACCCTAGTTTAACCTACAATAGTTGTAGGTCAATTTTTACATGCAAACACATGTTTGCTTGATATGACTAGAAATTTAGGATCTTTAAAATATCCTAAGATGCCTAAGATTTTTGAGTGATTACTATATATGTATCCTGCCATCCACCAAGAGCATGCGATTGATAAAATCTTTTAATACAATTTGTACCAATTATATTGTCTTGAATTGATTCAGTGATGGTGTCTAGGCTATGTATATGCTAATGGGTTGACTAATTGGCACCCTACACCATAGTGGAAGCATTTCCTATTAGCATAATCTGTCTAACATGGCTTGATCTGTTTCAAGGATGGGTAGCATGAGAAGTCTCTGCGTACTTTAATCAACTAATTGGAAAAATACAATTGTACAATGTGAGGGTGTGTACTATATAATAATATCAACCAAACCCTAATTGTTTGTTGGTTGAATTGGATTATTATTTAATTTAGTATGAATAAATTAGTTAGATCCAATTAAAAAACATTCTATCATGAATAGAGCTGTAATTCCCTTGGCAGAATTAATTACATGAATATAATTTATTATAATTAATTAAATTCTGAATGAGATATGGAGGATCATGTAAATGACATCCATGGTCTCCCGTCAAGATGAAAGTTTCCATCGCCACAGACTGTATTCAAGAGACACCAATCCTAAGAGATAGCTCTTACATACAAGCGCACATGGATCATGCTCTTTGCTTCTCGAAAGAGTAAGGTCGTATGCTTAGTGACCCCAATATTGCTCCTCATATAATTGAGGTGGTATTGGATTGCGCATAGCGAGTTCTATTCCTGTTGACAGTTGGTTCAATTAACAACGGATCAACAACACCTTAGGGGGGTGGGCTCGGGTGTTAAAGATCTAATTAGGAAATGCAAGTTGGACTTGCAAGGCGGAATGAGTTCCCGGTTCTTTTTTATCTGAGTTGCAGTTTCTCATATTATTGGGATGTAACAAAGGTAAAAAGGAGATCTCAGATCTTGCTAGAGATATAGTGGTAAATATATCTCTTGATTTGAAAGTTTAATAACGGAATGGACTTTCAAAGTTGAAAAGGCAGGATTAATTTGATAAAAATCCTTAATCGAAGTTTTTAAATTTGAATATATATATATATAATTATTTATATGTTATAATATAGTGCATTCTTAATTCCAAATGTAAAATCCATGAACCCGCTCAACAAGCTTCTGGAGGTCATCCAGTTGACCAAACCAAGTTATTCGAATTGGATACGTATGTTGGAGCTTGTTCTTTCTACGGAGCGCATTGGCTATGTGCTCACTAAGAACAAGTACACAAATCCTACAACATTGGAAGAACTTAAGTTCAGTGAAAAATATGATAAAGATCAATCATAGATTATGTGTCATATTCTGGGGTCTTTGTCCAATGTTCTTCAGAAGCAACATGTGGACATGGACATGGTCCATGACATAATGTTGAATTTGAAAGAGATGTTCGATGACGCGAACCACACACAATATTATAATATCATGAAAGAACTTATTCGCTAGAAGATGCAGGAAGAGACTTCAGCTTGAGAGCACGCAGTCAAAATGTTTTGTTATCTCTCGGAACTGGATACCTTGGGGGCTTATATGGATGTAGACATGCAATAAACTTCATTCCACTATCCCTGCCCAAGTCTTTCAATAATCTTGTGGTATCGTATCACATAAACAAGTTCTAACACTGAACCAAGGTTTGAGATTTTGATTTCAATTTCGTTTCGGTCACCCCTAATACTGAAATTTCGGTGAAATTTTGGGAAATTTCGACCGTTTTGGTGGAAATGTCAAAAATGACTCAAAAAATCATTTTTCGACCATTTTTTTTGCAAATTAAGATCTTTCAAGTTATTTACAACAATAAATAGCCCACAAATATACAATTTTATCATACATATTGCTCATATATGTCCCTTATAACGCACATATCGGTCATATTGATCATTTCGCTGTTAAGGATGATTATTGATTAATACATATTGGAAATGGATATCAATAAATCCAAATTCTTAAAAGAACAATAGCTAACAAATGTGTACTTATATCACACATATCTATCATCCATATGCCCCTTATATTGCACATATTGGTCACATCGGTCATATCGATCATTTCGTTGTTAAGGATGATTATTGATTAATACATATTGGAAATGGATATCATTAAATCTAAGTTCTTAAAATAACAATAGCTAACAAATACATACTTATATCACACATATCTCTCATCCATATGTCTTATATCGCACATATCAGTCAGATCGGTCATATCGATCATTTCACTATTAAGGTTATTTATTGATTGGCACAGTACATAAATGGATATCACTAAATCCAAGTTCTTAAAACAATAATAGCTAACAAATGCACGCTTATATCACACATATCTCTCATCCATATGTCTTATATCACACATATTAGGGGCATATCGTTGAGCTGACTGATAGATATCATACAATTCTAGTGAATTACTTAATTAATTACAGACTTACAATAAAGATGATATATTTTACAAAGATAAATGACAAAAGGAATGAAGCAAAGAAGCTATGGAAAATCCCTAGAATCTATAGAGTTGTTTCATCTCCATTGCCCAAACAAGGGAGGTGAAGCTCCATGTGTTGAAGAAACATTGTATGCATCCCCCCTATTGCACCATACCCTACTAGAATGGGGGTCATGTTGACTTACATATGTATCAGCGAAATTTCACCCATATCGGTTGAAATCTGAGAAATTTTGAACTGAAAACATGAATTTCGATCGATATGGGTCAAAATGTCGAAATATCACCCATTTCGGTCGAAATCCAGGAAATCGATATGTGTGTGTGTGTTTCGAAAGACCCTCCCTGTCAAAACCGAAACTTCGACGAAATTTCACGAAATTTAAATCTCTGCACTGAACTAACGGCGTCACTAAAGTTTACAGAAGATGTAGTGAAGAAAGAAAATCCCACTAGCAGTGCAATGGTTGCACATGTCTAAGGGAAGCATGCTCAAAAGCTTGGAACACGGAAGGATCCGACCCAAAAGAAGAAGAAGAGTCAAGCTCCTAGCTCATCTTCTCATGTTTCTGCACTGATAGCATCAAAGAAGACCGATGTTCGTCATCACTGCAAGAAGCTGGAGCACTGGAAGTGTAACTACTCAAAATACCTAAAAAATGCTATGAAAGGTAAAGCCCCAATAGGTATAAAATCTATTTTCATCATTGAAATCAATTTTCTCATAAGACGAGAAGGTAGTTGGATCATTGATTATAGTGCTTATATTCATGTATGCAATTTGTTGTCATCTCTTTCAGGAAACTAGAAGTCTTAATGAAGGGGAGATTGTCATCCAGATGGGATTTGATGCAACTATTGCAGTAGTCGCCGTCAGGACCTATAGGCTATCATTATCTAGTGGTAGAGTCCTAGTACTTAAAGAGTGCCTTAATGTTCCAGATGTCAGAAGGAACCTTGTATATGTATCTAAGCTAGTTAGAAATGGGTATTCGTTCTTATTTTGTAATAAATTTGTCATAAGCCATTATGATAAATATATTACGGATGGTATTCTGACTTCTTGTGGACTCTATGAATCAATACTTCCTTTATTTTTCTTTTATTTATTTTGTATTTAAATACATGTATTTATGGACTATTTACAGGTAGCAATCAGTGTATTAATTTGTACAAGTTAGATGTATTTACTTGTATTTATCTACGGATTTAAAGACAAAATAAAGGAATAAAGATGAATGAATGTGTATTCATCAACTATACTTACCACTTAACTTCCATCCTTGAGTCTACTTGGAGCTTACCCAAGTAAAATAAATAATTATTTGAGAATACTTTCAAGAGTGTGCCACAACAAAAGGAATTAGTAGAAGCTCTAAAAAGTGTCAACAATCATCCCCTCACTATTTTATATTTTATCGATATATCTTGTACTCACTATATAACTTCAGTTTATGGCCATGTTGGGTACCTCATTATTATAATAAGCTATAATGAACAATCGGAACCTCTCTCAATATGTAATGAGAATTCTTGAATATTATTGTATCCTCGGTGGATGGCATGATCTTGGTTAAGTGCATTATTAACATGTGTTGGGTCATTCAATTATATCTTAATGAGGTTACTTGGCTAGTTGCCGCAACATGATTCTAAAAAATATATATAATGATTGGATTGCCAAACATGGGGAGAAATCCATTAATGCAA
Source organism: Ottelia alismoides (assembly GCA_037367405.1). Lineage (NCBI taxonomy): Eukaryota > Viridiplantae > Streptophyta > Magnoliopsida > Alismatales > Hydrocharitaceae > Ottelia > Ottelia alismoides. The sequence continues at coordinate 126,313 of JAZKJV010003955.1, read as the reverse complement.
TGACACATTGAATGTCACGTGAAATCTTAAACCTATATGACTCTAGTCATGATTTTTACCTGATTAGTTTTTTTTTGTTGTAGAATCACTTTTACTAGCATTTTTTGGATTATATTGTACACACTGTGATTGGTTAATATATGCAAACATCTCTTTGACTGCATCTAGCACACATTAATTTCAAATACAAGATCATCTAATCTTATTTAAGAACTTGGACAGAAACCTCTAATCTTGTTTAAGAACTTAGACAGACCTCCAACGAACGAGTTCATGATATTAATTGGTGAGCAATGCCTAGTTGGATCTCTAGTAAGTTTTAAAACTTATACCGAGCTCATTTCGGAGGTATGAATTTCAGCTTACACATTTGTTCAACAACTACACTAACGGAAATCTTATTTTGCAACAAATTCATATATTTTTTTAAATTTCAAAACCATGTCTATCAGAAAAAGTAAAGTTATTAATGCAGAGCACTGTTGTCATCCACCTTCTCTCTGTTTTACTTGTCCTAAATAAACTCTAAGAAAAATACGCTTCTCATTTAACTCGTGTCCATACTCATTGGCCACCCTAATTGTTATTTGATATATAATATCAGCGTTGGAATAATATAATATTATTACTACTGATGGGGAAAGATATTTTTTTTGGAAAGTTTGCTGTATATATCTATGCCAAAAAATGCGGACTACGGGTATAGAACCGAGCCCGAGGTTACAGGATATTGGAAAAAATATAGAGGAGATTGCATGGTCCAGGGAGAACAAAAACCTGGAGGCATGGTTATCTTTTGAGTGTATTTATGTTTGCTATGACAGAGTTCACGATAGTGGTGATGGAGGAGGACTTCCCGGAAGTCCAACGCGCATTCCTTTCTTTCCAGATTTCCCAAGTCGTCGCCGCGAGCGCAATACTCAGGCGTTGTCTTGTATCAGCACAGTTGGAGGACTTGACCCAATCCAAAGTCCCCGCAATGGTGCAGGGGTTGCAAGCGGTAATGCCGTAGGCGAGGCAGATCCGAGTCCAAGCGCTGGTCGAAAAATGACATTCGAAGAAGATGTGGCCGTGGGACTCCATGTCACTGTTGCACAGATAGCATTGGCGATGGGCAGCTATCCCAAGTCTTGCAAGACTATCGGTGGTGGGCAAACGACCCAGGATGGCTCTGTAAAGGGTGCAGCAAAATTTCGGGGCGGCCCTCGAAGCCCAGACCTCCCGGGCCCAAGTCACGGGAGCCCGCCTCGAGCGCGTAAGATCAAAGGCCGCAGAGAACGAATACTTGCTTCCCAAGGGGTCAATTGTTAAAATTAAGCGTTCCATTGGATATTTTGCTCTAAACCCAAGGGGATATTTTGCTCTAAACCCTAAACCCAAAGGAATCTGACGATTTAGAGCAAAATATCCAATGGAACGCTTAATTTTAACAATTGACCCCTTGGGAAGCAAGTATTCGTTCTCTGCGGCCTTTGATCTTACGCGCTCGAGGCGGGCTCCCGTGACTTGGGCCCGGGAGGTCTGGGCTTCGAGGGCCGCCCCGAAATTTTGCTGCACCCTTTACAGAGCCATCCTGGGTCGTTTGCCCACCACCGATAGTCTTGCAAGACTTGGGATAGCTGCCCATCGCCAATGCTATCTGTGCAACAGTGACATGGAGTCCCACGGCCACATCTTCTTCGAATGCCATTTTTCGACCAGCGCTTGGACTCGGATCTGCCTCGCCTACGGCATTACCGCTTGCAACCCCTGCACCATTGCGGGGACTTTGGATTGGGTCAAGTCCTCCAACTGTGCTGATACAAGACAACGCCTGAGTATTGCGCTCGCGGCGACGACTTGGGAAATCTGGAAAGAAAGGAATGCGCGTTGGACTTCCGGGAAGTCCTCCTCCATCACCACTATCGTGAACTCTGTCATAGCAAACATAAATACACTCAAAAGATAACCATGCCTCCAGGTTTTTGTTCTCCCTGGACCATGCAATCTCCTCTATATTTTTTCCAATATCCTGTAACCTCGGGCTCGGTTCTATACCCGTAGTCCGCATTTTTTGGCATAGATATATACAGCAAACTTTCCAAAAAAAATATCTTTCCCCATCAGTAGTAATAATATTATATTATTCCAACGCTGATATTATATATCAAATAACAATTAGGGTGGCCAATGAGTATGGACACGAGTTAAATGAGAAGCGTATTTTTCTTAGAGTTTATTTAGGACAAGTAAAACAGAGAGAAGGTGGATGACAACAGTGCTCTGCATTAATAACTTTACTTTTTCTGATAGACATGGTTTTGAAATTTAAAAAAATATATGAATTTGTTGCACCTATTCATTCATTTAGGCCCTCTTCCCGAGACAACGTCACATCCCTCAGATTCCAAGTCGACGGCCTCGATCCGCCCTTCCCACTGGTTGGTCTTTCTTCTCCTGCCGAGGCGCACCTCCATTCCCCTCCCCTTCTTCCTCCTCCAGCCCCACCATGGCGTCCGCCGAACCGAACGCGTGCAGGATGATGGTGGTACCCAAGGACGACCTCGAGGGCGACGGGAGGACGACTACCACCTTCTCCCTTGATGTTCCTGATCTCCGCCTTGTTGTCAGGGTCTGTCTCAGTTCTCTGCGCCCTCCTCCTTTTTAGGCCTCCTGTTGACTTCTGTTTTACTTGCCCACTTATCTCCTATAGTTTCTTCCTTCCTTCTTTCTTTCTTTCCTGTTCTTCTTCTTCCTTTTCAAGTTCACGGAATTTTTGCTTATCGATACTGTTGTCTTTATTTCATTCTTCACGTTGATGTTTCTGCCGTCAGTCAGAGTTGCTTATGAAACAGTTCGAGTAAAAAACGTCTAATACATGATGATTTTATGTTGTTTTATTCGTTGGGGACTACATAAACCATGATCAGATGATCCGGATCGTATCGGTGCGCAAGTTTGAGGACTTCCAAGAAAATGCTTAAATAATTTTTGGCTGTTTAGTTGGTGCGATTTTCATGTACCGAGGTTTTCTTTTCTTTTTTGTTAGTCTAAGATACTGACCTTATCGGATTATGAATATCAGTGCGATTTTTCTACCTCTCTGTTTTGACGCAGAGTTTCTAATGCTTTCATTTAAGAAAAATATGTGGTTAATTCATGATGGACGGTTGTGACTGATCAGAAAATTGTCATGAAGAGGGAAGTGGCGGAATTTGTAAGTGGAGCATTAGCTGGTGCCATGTCGAAGGCTGTTCTTGCGCCTCTCGAGACGATCAGGTGTGTTCACTTTTTTTATGTAGAACGCAGATTGTTTATTTGTTAATTATCTTTGTCCATGTATCTATGCGAATCATTTCGTCGATGGGTATATGAACCATAAGATCTCCATTTTGATTTTACACTATTGTGGGTACAATATTCCACTCTAGAGAGATGAATAAGGGAGAAATGATAACTTCGATAGAGGGCTTTTGATGATATTGTGTTGATTGATGAGACAAGAGATGGAGGCATGTCTTAGAGACTAAAGGATTTCGTATAAATAGGTCTAAAAGTGAATATATGGAGTGCACATTTGATGAAAACAACGATGAATGACTTGAGGTAAAGATTGGAGACGATAACATTGAGAAAAAAGATTCCTTTAGATACTTTGGATCTATTTTACAACAAGATGGGGCAAGGCAATTGATGAGGATGTTACTCATAGAATAAATGCAAGTTGACTAAAGTGGAAAGGAGCCTCTACTGTTCTTTATGATAAGAGAATCCCATTGTATTACAAAGTAGCCGTGAGACCTGCTATGTTCTATGGATCAGATTGTTGGCCAGTGAACCATAGACATATGCAGAGAATGACATTAACAGAAATGAAAGCATGGAAGGCCGTATCAGCGATATATCAGTTTCGACAGGGTAGGGGTTTCGATATTACCCAATATCTCCTTTTACAGGGATATCGACGATATATCGCCATATCGACTCATATCGGTCGAAAATGACTGGTTTCAGTAGAAAAAATCCCGGATATCGATCGATATCGTCGATATTTTGCCGATATCTCTATATATCAATGCTATTATTCATGGAAGATTGATTCAACACCTAGTATTAAAACACATATATCTAACTACACCTAGTATTAAAACACATAATGGTTTATAATATATTTTGTTTCGGGTCGGGGGTGTTGCCCCCGCACCCCCGCAAGGGGGGCCCAACCTGGGCCCCCCTAGCCCCCCCAGGCTCGCTGACCGGGCAGCGAGATCCCCGTGCTGGTAGCGTATGGTGCGACAGGAGGGTGCATTAGTGCATACAATGGTTCTTCAACTTGGTGTATGTTTACAAGTTATTCATGTTGTAAGACTTGAATAAAATCGATTTCCAATATCTATAAGTCAATTCTTCAAAAATAAAATATCTATAAGTCAAGAATCAAACATTAATATCGATATGTTCAAAATGATCGATATATGCGATATAATCTTCATAGATTGATCGATATGTGCGATCTAAGAGTATATTTGTAAGCTATTTAGTGATCTAAGAACTTGGATGAACTCCATTTTCAATATATATAGGTCAATAACTAACAGTACCATCGATATTTCGGTATGATCGATATGTGCAATATAAGGATCATAGTCTTCACGAAATGATCTATATGTGTCATCTAAGTGTATATTTGTGAGTTATTTAATGTTATAAGAACTTGAATGGAATCCATTTCCGATATCTAAAGGTCAGGAATAAACATTAACAACGATATGTTCGATATGATGACCGATATGTGCGATATATGGTCTATAAATGACCGATATGTGTGATATAAGTGTGTATTTATAGGTTATCTGTTGTTTTAATATCTTGGATGATCTTAATTTCTGAAAAATGCCAAAAGTTGGCTTTTTTGAGCCATTTTCGACATTTCCACCGATATCGTCGATATATCCCGATATATCCATTTCCAGGCGGACCAAAACGATATCGATATCGATACGTCCTTCCATGAATGAAAGTGCTAAGGTGGATGTGTGGTCATACACGAAAGATCGGATTCGGAATGATGCGATCAGAAGGAAAGTTGGTGTAGCTTCGATAGATGATAAGATGATAGAAAACAACTTAAGATGGTTTGGCCCATGTGTAAAGGAGGTCGGTTGATGCACCAATCAGAAGATGTGAGATTTGGGATGTTGAGTCGGTTAAGAGAGGGTGAGGAAGGCCCAAGAAGTGTTGGAATGGGACTATCTGAAGAGATCTTAGTTATTTGGATTTAAACCCGAGAATGACCCAAAATAGATCTGAATGAAGACATAAATATATGTAGCCGACCCTACTTAGTTGTGGGAAAAGGCTTTATTGTTGTCGTGTAATGAAGTGGGTGGTAGGATATGAGGTGAAAAGGATGACCTGCTATGTTAATTATCATGTAGGATATGTTGGACATGTAATCTCATGGCGAGCCATTATCGATAATTTTTTTCCATTATATTATCCTGTATCTGAAATAAAATATAGTTAAGTTTGCATGATTAATAAGGTCCCTTTGTATGATTAGGTTTACGTACCTTGGCCATTTTGTAAATCATGTAACTAATGATTAACTAGTTAGATCATAAGATGATGTGTAGTTGTTGATCTAAGGAGTTAGATCAAGGGCATAACTAACATCGTATAATGTTATCCAATAATGATCTCCAATCTAAGAAGGATGTCAATCTTCTATAAAGATTGATGTTCTGATACTCTTGATCAAGGTTCAGATATACGGTATGCGGTATTCGTTTCATGAAATGTGATTATATAAAAAATTCAATGACCTAACAAAATCCAAAATAAAAATTTCAAATAAGATAACATACTCAATAAGATATATAAGCATGATGTTGTAAATTGATTATTTTTAGTGTATATTTTGAATTTAATGCATATATATATACACATACAAATTTGGATTTAACAGGGAACACACCGTTTCTATAAGAAAACCTTTAACACATATATAGATCCTATAGATAACAAAAGCTAAAGAATAATATTAGGTATACAAATCATACACCCAAAATTATACGTATATATGGATCTCCAAGGGACAAAACTTGTTGACACAAAATATATAGGAAAAATTGTATTTGCATATACAATTTATTAGAAGCATAGAGATTGTTAATCAATTATTTCATGTTTTATTCGAAGAAATAGAATGGATTTCATTAGATAGAAAATTCAAAAGGCAGTAAACATATCATTAATAAGTGTTAGGAACAATGAAAAGATACGGATATGAGAAAAATACCTTAGATTATATCCACAAATGATATATATATACTAGAATAATGAAAAGATGCATCAATGTAAGCAGTGATATAAGAGTTGCTCGGAAAAAAATCGAGTTAATGTATCATCAACATGTTATGGATTAAAAAAAAAGACACATGAATCATATATGCAAATCTCTTGTTCAGATATGAAACCGCATATGCCGCATAGTCGGACCGTATATGCGTTTTGACCGCATATTGCTGCGTATGGCATTTGGCTTCGGCCAAGTGATCGAATACGCATATGCGATTGTAGGGTGGAGCATTGGGCTCGACCCGACCCAACTCGGGGAAAGCTCGACCCGGGGCTCGTTAATTTCCTTGGGGTCATGGGCCGGGTCGAGGCTCGGGTTTTTGTATAAATCAGTGACCTGGGCCCGGCCCAAAGCCTGCAAATTTGGGCCGAGCTCGACCCACTCACCGGTATTGTTGATGGTTATGTTAATGCAAAGTTACTCTTTGAATCTCATGTATCCAACATTTCATTTTATCACATTATATTTTATTAGATTTTCATTAGTCTTCTTACATATTCAAATGAATATAGTTTTATAAAATAGTATGAAAGCATCACTAACTTCCATCTTGCATTCTCCCGAATTTGCGATTTGTTATATATACTACGTGGATAAGGATTCCACAAAACACTAGACATTGCAGTGATCCAAACAACCTAAATATGTAGGATATTCCCACTAAATATTGAACGGATCCATATCGTCCATCCTTGGATTGCAATCCAGGAGGACCTGCTACTGCTATGTAAAAAAGAGAAATAAACCTGTTAGGATGGAATAGAACGATGATTAACTTGAAGAAAATAGTATTTGCATTTTCAAACTCTTTGTTTCATGTTTTATTTCAGAAGAAAGCAGATGTATATGACGAAGGAAGAGCTAAGAGGATATATTTAACATCATCAAATACACACAAGCAACAAAATTTGAGCATCATCAACCAATCGATACCGAGGAAAATAAATTAAGACATATAAGAACAATGAGTAAATCAAAATATTTGTTTATTATGTTCCATTGTGCAAGGTAAATACTGCAGCTGATTTCTTATGCAACTTCCTTGGAGGGAACAGGCCGGGTCGGGCCAACTCGGGTTCCCCGCGAGTTCGGGCTAGGCCCGACCCAAAATAAAATTTAAGAAAATATGGGGGCCTGAGCTCGACCCATATTTATATTGGGTTCGGACTTTGGCGGGTCGGGTCAGGGTCGGGTTTGGGCCAACCAGGCCCAGTGCTCCACCCTATGCGGTTGCATGGGCCGTATTCCTGAACATTGCTCTTGATGCATGTATTTTCCATAGGAATAAAGATATAGAGTTATCAGACTAGTCAAGTTAAAGAGTTAATTTAACGAGGTTGAGATAAATTAAAACCCACATCGTAGACTATCACAAGACGTAATCATCATTAACATGATACAAGTATACATTTATTTATCTGAATGCGTACTGTGAAGATATTTGTATTTTCATATTTTATATGTGTCTCTTTCTTATTATCTTTTCTGTCTTCTACTTTATGTAATTTACCCATAGGCCTCTCTACTATATAAGAGAGCCTAGGGTTCTCAGAAATAATAAGTGCTCTTATTTTCTCAAACATGGTATCAGAGCGGCGATCCTAGACCGGAGCTCTCGATTCCCAAAAACCCTAACCCCACTGCCGTCCTCTCCCTCGACTCGCGTGCGTGCCCTCGCCTCTTCGCCGACGCCGCAGCCTAGCACGCCTCCACAGTGAGGGCTCCGCGCACGCGCTTGCCGCGCACAGCGCGCTCGTCCTCCTCGCTCGCACAACGCGCTCGTCTTCCTCGCGCGCACAGCGCGCCCTTCTTGCGCATACCGCGCGCTCGTCCCCCTCGCGTGCACAACGCACCGTGCGCTCGCCCTTCTCACGCGCACCGTGCGCTCGCCCTCCTCACGCGCACCGTGCGCTCTTCTCGCGCGCACCTCATCCTCGTCTCGCGCGTTCGCGTGCTGTCTTCACTTGCACGCCGCCTCAGCCTCGTCCGTTGATTGATGGGTTGGTGTGCATGAGTCTTCTGTGTAGACATACAAACTTTGATTTGTTGCACCCGTAGCAGTCTTCTGTCGGCAATATGTCTGTGAACAAGGTTGATGTACCCGCCACTGGCGCATTCAGAGGTCCAACGCCTATTGTGAAAATGGACGGTACAAATTATGAGCTCTGGGCTATGCAGTTCATGAGCTTGATGAAGTTGCATGGTAAGAAACATATTCTTACTGAAGAGGAGCCGGTGGAAAAGACTGGGGTGCATGCCTCGTGGGAGGCAGATGATGCGTATGCCAAAGTTTGGCTATCTGGGACGTTGACGATAGAAATCGCTAACGATGTACTACATCAGCCCACGACTAAGGCTATGTGGGATATTCTAGCGGCAACATATTCGCAGGCGCGGAAGGAGACCAAGATACTTCAGCTGCAACATGATATTTTTACAGTCAAGCAGAATGGGCGCCCTCTTCACTCACTGTACACATCCCTACGAGGGATGTTTGAGAAGCTCCATAGCTTCATGCCATTGACGGCCACTCCAGAACAGCAGAAGACGTACGTGAATGCTACCATGGTAGGTGTATTCCTGGCTGCCCTTGATCCAGAGTATGATGCTGCCCGATCTCAAATTCTAGCTGACGCTACTATTCCTCAAATGGAGGAAGCCTTTCGACGATTAAGTCGAATTACTGTCCCAAGCTTGACTGCCAGCCAGACACCTTCAGCGATGACTGCCTCCAGAGGTAGAGGCGGCTCCTCTATTTTTCGTGGCCGTGGCCCCCGGGGTCGTGGGGGTGGGATTCGTCAACCATGCAGTTATTGTCGTCGACCTGGTCACTCCGAGGACACATGCTACTCAAAGCATGGCTTTCCTGCATCAGCTCGGGTAGCAGAACAAGTTGAGTCTCCTGCACCTTCCTCATTGGACCAACGATTCGATGATCTTGTTGCCAGACTGAGGAATATCATGCCTCCTGATACAACTCTTGAAGGTCAGTCAAATGTGGCCGTCTCTGCCTCTGCCAATTTACCTGCCACGGCCAGTACTTCAGGTAGTTCTCATGCTCACATCTCTTGTGATGGATCTATGATTACAAACTGGATTATGGATTCTGGAGCGACACATCATCTCTGTGGGGACAAAGAACAACTCATTTCATATAGACCAGTCTCTTCAGGACGAATTGTGGTGATAGCCAATGGAACACATTCCCCGGTCACAGGACAGTGGGAGATTAACTTGACACCTTCCTTGAGATTGCATAATGTGTTATATGCTCCCGATTTCTCTATGAATTTACTGTCCATTAGCTAGATTACAAAGGATTTAAACTGTCAAGCTATTTTTGACTCATCATCTCTTTTTTTTCAGGACATACCCTCGGGCAACGTGATTGGCTATGGTTGTGAGCAGAATGGTCTCTATCGTCTGATCCATCCTCCTTATGTCGGTGCATCTCTCCGTTCTACAGGATCAGACTCTCCATATATCTGACATCTCCATTTTGGTCACCTCCCTCTTCAAAAGATGTGTCGTGTTTTGCCCCAGATTTCTCCGAAGTCGTCCTTCCAATGTGAAACGTGTTTGTTGGGAATGCATCGTCGGTCTACTTTCCCGAGTCGTCAGAGTCGGAGCAGTGGCTCCTTGTTCGAGTTAGTCCATATTGATATTTGGGGTCCAAGTCGTGTTCCTGACCACCAGGGACACAGATTCTATTTGGTTGCAGTAGATGATTTTTCTCGCTTGTCTTGGGTGTTTTTATTGAAGAATAAATCTGAAGCAGGAGATGTGATTCAAATGTTTATCAATGAAGTTAAAAATGTTTTCTCTTTTTCTGTGAAAATTATGCGTTCTGACAATGCATTGGAGTTTTGTACTAGAGCTCTGTCCTTGTTCTTCTCATCTCGTGGTATAATTCATCAAACTTCATGTGCTTACACATCACAACAAAATGGTGTTGCAGAGCGGAAACATCGACATTTATTGGATATCACTAGAACCCTACTTATTCAGAGCCATGCTCCACGCTCGTTCTGGGGTGATGCGGTTCTCACAGCTTGCTACTTAGTAAATCGCATGCCCTCGTCTGTCTTAGGTGAGAAATCTCCTCTCTCTATAGCCTTTCCTGAGAAGGAGGTGTTCTCACTTCCACCTCGTGTCTTTGGCTGTGTTGGTTTTGTCCATCAGTTGGGGCCAGGTCTTGATAAGCTCTCTCCCAGGGCTATCAAATGTGTGTTTGTAAAATACTCCATGACACAGAAGGGGTATCGTTGCTTTGATCCGCTGCGTCGAAAATATTTTGTTAGTGCATATGTCACATTCTTTGAATCTGTGATGTTTTTCTCTTCTACAGGTGACAACATGACTATTCTCATTATGATTCTGAGGTATTCATGCCACCACCTCCTATGAGTCAGTTACCCTCTGTGCCATCTCCACCACCACCTCCTGTCATACCTTCACCTCCACCTTTACCACCTCCAGTCACCATTGTTCCCCCGTTACCAAAGCATTATACTCGTCGATCCTCATCTGCTCAAGGTCATGGCCAGTCATCCAGCAGCCCTAAGGTTGGTTTTGATAACTCGATTTCTAACGATGAGTCTGAGGATCCATTGATACAGGGAACACAGCAGGTTGAAGATCATGGAGATTTGGACGTGCCTATCGCTATTAGAAGGCAGAGGCGTACTTGTGCTTCCTACCCACTTGCTTCCCAGATCTCTTTTCATCGTCTTACAGGTGATTTTCAGAGATTTGTAGCAGCTCTAACTGCAGAAGAAATTCCACGCAATTATCAGGAGGCACTACAAGATAGCAAATGGCGTCTTGCTATGGAAGAAGAAATGGCTGCGTTGTAGTCCCGTGGCACTTGGACACTTGTTCCCCCTCCTTCTAGAGCATCTATTGTCAGCTGCAAGTGGGTGTTTACTGTTATATATCATGCAGATGGGAGCCTTGATCGGCAGAAGGCAAGGCTCATGGCATGTGGTTTTACTCAGACCTATGGAGTTGATTACTTGGACACATTTTCTCCAGTTGCTCGGCATTCTACTTTACGTGTCCTTCTTTCAGTGTCTGTAACACGTGATTGGCCGTTATTCCAGCTTGACGTGAAAAATGCTTTTTTATATGGAGATCTACAAGAGGAGGTCTACATGCAACAACCTCTAGGGTTTGCTGCTGAGGGGGAGTGTCAGCAAGTTTGTAGACTCCATAAGGCAATATATGACCTTAAACAGAGTCCAAGAGCATGGTTTCAAAAACTTTCAGACCTGATTGAACGACAGGGATTCAAGAGGTCAAATGCAGACCATTCCTTATTTGTGCAGAAGATGTCTAGAGGTACTGTTGCTATCGTGGTGTATGTTGATGATATTGTTGTTACAGGAGATGATGAGTAGGGAATCAAGATGCCGAAAGACTTTCTTGGTAGCAAATTTGTGACTAAGGATCTAGGCACCCTAAGGTATTTCTTGGGGTTGGAATTTGCTAGGAATGCACAGGGTCTTGTGACGACCCAAAGAAAGTATGTTACAGATATGCTTGCAGAGACAGACATGATTGGATGTCGACCTTCCACGACTCCTATGGATCCTAGCATGAAGCTATACGATGATGATACAAATGAAGTTGATAAGAGGAGATACAGAGAGATGGTTGGAAAACTCATTTATGTTACAATTACCAGACCAAATATTGCATTTGCAGTGAGTCGAGTGAGTCAATTCATGGAGCAACCTCGACAAGTACATATGGATGCAATACACATGATATTGAGATATTTAAAATCATCTCCAGGCTCAGGATTACTATTCAAGAAAGGAGACACACTCTCTGTATCAGCATATGCTGACGCGGATTATGCAGGTTGTCCTAAGGATATGAAATCGACTTCGGGATTTGCAATATTTGTTGTGACTTCTCTCGTTTCTTGGAAAAGCAAGAAACAAACTGTTGTAGCAAGATCAAGTGCCGAGTCCAAATACAGAGCTATGGCCCAAGCAAGTACATAAATGATGTGTGTCCGAGCAGTGCTATGCGATCTACATGTAGAGGTTCCTCTACCCATGGAGTTACACTGTGATAACCATGCTGCCCTATTCATTGCAAACAATCCTGCGTTCCATGAGAGAACAAAACACATTGAGGTAGATTGTCATTACACTAGAGACATGATTCAGAAGGGCCTGATCTCTACTTCCCATGTCATCTCGGGAGAGCAAACTGCGGACATCTTCACCAAGCCACTGCTCAGAGGATCATTTCAGAAGTGTTCATCCAAGCTGAGCATGATCGATATCTATGCTCCAGCTTGAGGGGGAGTGTGAAGATATTTGTATTTTCATATTTCATATGTGTCTCTTGCTTATTATCTTTTCTGTCTTCTACTTTATGTAATTTACCCATAGGCCTCTCTACTATATAAGAGAGCCTAGGGTTCTCAGAAATAATAAGTGCTCTTATTTTCTCCAACACGTACATTTGGCAAACCATTAGGTTGGTGACTGGATAAGGTCTATATGTCGATGAGTTAGTGTCACGTAAAGTATATAAGGTGTATGATCTCTCAAATGAATCATACAAGTCAATTCATGATAAACCGAAAGATAGAGCTCACTAATGAGACATTATAGTAAAGCGAATTCCTTTGGTAGTCATCCTGCTTTGGAAACATGATATGCGTTTGAGAATATTATTATACGCTTTTGGAAATATATAATTAATATTGCCACTCTATGATCGATTGATATATCTTATGCTTAACTCTAGAAGAAAACCAACAAATATGTGAGCATTACTTTGGGTTATCCATGTCTTTCAACATGCAGGGTTGATGAATCTCCCTTTCATCATTTTTATTATTTCATTTTGGCCTTTAATCCCTGGACAAATGCATGCAAATAGCATTAATTTATACAAAACAATATTCATTATTTATTCAATAATTTATACACTGTAATTAATGCCAAAATAAAAGAATAAAGAAAGAAAAGAAAAAGAAATAAAATGCTAAAGGTATTTTATGACCCTAAAGCTCGAGACCTAGGCATCATGATGACTGGATCGATAAGGAATAAAGTAGGGGGAGATAAGGGCCGATAAACACCGTAAAAACCCTCATTTTTATTCTTCAAGAATTCATTTTTGGGACCCATTTTATTCTTTATTATTTATACCTCAAATCAATAAACTTTGTACATGAAAGTTGTAGATAAACAATTATAGAAAAATGCAAAATTTATTTCACAAAAAAAATATACAGTGTACATTCCACACGCAAAATAAAATTCCAAAATCCCAACTTCACAGACCTATATCTTCTGCATATGAACTCAAAATGCATCAAAATCACTTTTAATTGTATATAACTTTTTATTAGCTATGTAACGAAGGTGGTTTCATTTAATTTGGAGTTAAGATGCAAAAGTTAAGTTTTGGACCCCTATTGTACAATATACCAGAATAAAATAGTCGTTTTATTTATTCTTTATATTTTTCGCTATTTTACATTTTCATAATTTTGTAAATATTTTTTATAGCATATATGCATATTTAGAATGAAATAAAAGCATACAAAATAAAATAAAATAATATACAAAAATACATAGATGAATTACCTATATATATACCCATATAATTAATACATATATTTATATAAGTGACAAATAACTTCAAAAAAATAAAATAAAAATATATTTAAATGTGTTTAAATAAGTTATAAATATATAAATTATGCGAATAAAATAATAAACTACAAAATAGGAAATAAAAATAAAATAATCAAAATATAGGTCAATATACCTATAATTATACTTGTAAATATTAACTCCTAATAAATATCCTCATAAAAATAAATAAAAATATAAATTAAATACTACATAAAATAGTAAGCATTTTTTATTTTATAATCAAAATTTAATCCATTCATTTATTAATTATAATCGATTTTACAATGCATTTTAGTTATTTTTCTCCTAGTTGGTCAAGGTGGACCAACTAGGAGCTTTCTTTAGTTGACTTAGGGTCAATTGTATGCTCCAGCCTTCGACTCTTGTCAGACCTTACGACCGACCCGACTTCTCGCCATTTTCACGCATCCGCCATATCTCCTCCCCCATCGATCCATTCCATCATTCTGCTCCTCGATCCTCCACGATTCATGTCGACGTACCATCCATCACCATCCACTCCTCCTTCGCACGCCACCTTCCCTCAAAAACCTCTCGACCACCATTGTATAAAGTCACCCCAGATCTCCATTTTTGGGGTTGATTCCCTTCTTGCTTCGCCTTAGCCCCTCGGAGGACCTTCGTGGTGTTCAGGCTTATGACATGAGCTCTCCGCCGTTCTTCCCAATGAGGAGGGAGGAGTAGGAAACAGTTCACAACCATCTCCGTCTCTCGCGACGTTGAGGTTCCATCTCGCGGTCTCCGATCGTTCAAGGTAATTTTCTGTCGTTTTTAGGTAGATTTAGTTAGTATCTTTCATTTCTTTTTTTTATTTCATGCTTTAATATCGTTTTAGCATAGATTTAGGATCTAGATCTCGTCAGAGCTCTCGAGCTTTGGCCATCGTTTTTCGTAGTGCCACCTTATTCCGACCACTCCCATCCACCTCATTTCCTTGCCTCTTCGATTCTCCACCTTCCACACCACCTATTTCACCCAGATAGCATTTGATCTGGTCCACCGAGGTCCTTCCTCCGCCGCTTCATCGGACCTCATCGCCCTCGCTCCATTCCACCACAGCTCCACCTAATAAAAACCCAAGCAGCTTCGCTGGAAGGTCTTCTTTCTATCTATGCAGGAACCGACACTTGGAAGCCCTATCTGAGGGGATTTTGAACTCAAGAAATGCCTCCCAGATTGCAGAGCAGTCCCGTGCCCTAGCATTGGGCCCCAGACCCTTTTGAGCCCCTCCATAGCTGCGGAAGACCCGCCGGAGCATTTCCCCCATCCTAGCAGTGACTATGGAGGCCAGAGGAGGGAGATAGCCCAGATCGAGCGAGCTCCAGGTGAGGGTTCATACATGTTCTTCCAAGCAAGCAATAGCCGTTGGGTCTCGTCTCCAGCCTATATTGAAGGACACTTGTTAAATCTAAGCCACCACCGGCCGTCAGATCTAATCTTGGATCTAATCGCGAGCGTCGATCGCCAAAGGGGTATCGTGCGTTGATGAGCCGACGCATGTCAAGTGGATAGACCAGAGCCGTACGATCCAATGCTTTAGGGGGTAAATTGCATATCCATCCTTCGTTTTTTATTTTATTATTATTTAGTCCTGTAATTATTTAAGGTAGTTTAAATATTTTTGTAAAAATTGCAAATGGACCCTTGTGTTTATTGCATATTGCATTTGAGTCCTTGCCAGCTTAGCTCACATGGTTCACGTGAGCTGGGCATTTTGCACTTTTACCCTCATGGATTTTTGTAATTGGCATTTAGTATTTAATATTCGAATATTAGTTGTAAATTTTTGGGTATTTTTCATTATAGTCCCTGACTTTTATTTTAATTGCAAATATACCCTTGCCGGTTCAATTAATTTTTGTGTTTAATTTCTATTTTCTAAAAAATATAATCTATGCTCCAAAAATTATGAAAAACAGGAGAATGTGCCTGATTGCTTGATCTTTCACGATATATTTTTAATTTGCATTTTAGATTATTTTTCTATTTGTTAAAAATCAAAATATCATGTTTTATTTTCTTTTTGCTTTAAAAAATCCAAAAAAAATATAAAATCATTTTTAAAAATTCAAAAAATAGTATTGATTTATTATTGTATTTTGCACGTAGTGACCAAAAATCCCTAAAAATAGAAAAAGAAAATCACTAAAAATTAAAAAGCTAAAAAATTCTTATAAAAAATATAAAAAATCTTTTAAAAATCCAAAAATATTACTTTATCTCTAATTTTCTTTTTATTATATATTATTCATTAAAAATAATTTTGGAAAATTTTGAGGCTTTGGTCTATTTTTAAATTCCAAAACAATTCGAGATATTTAATTAGTCACTATTTTTGACTATTTCTGAATTTAAAAATATCTAAAAATTAGGAAAAATTCTTGAAAAATCATAAAAATATCAGAAAAATATAAAAAGCACAAAAATATTTTATTTTGAAAATTTTTTATTTCTAGTTATATTTATAATTATATTACCCTATATTGTATATATAATTATATATGAATCTTTATTATATATTAAAAAGAAAAAGAAACTAAAAATCAGAAAATTATAAAAAGAAAATAAAAAATATAAAATAAAAATCCGGAAAATATAAATATAAAATAAAAAAGAATTATTTTATTTAAGTTGAAAACCCACAACTTCATTAATTGATTTATTTATTAATTAATTGAGTAATATTGTACAAAATATACCCATATTATTTATTCATTATTTATTTATAAATAATGTACTTGCTACACTGACTTGTCTCCCTGTGTTCGACACCCTACTCTGCTTGTCGATATACACATTTATTGTAGGGTATAATAAATTTTGATTCACACGTGCTTATTTCTTGCTTCATTATTTTGTGTGGGTTAATTGTTGCTTAGTCGCTTGGTCTCTGTGAGTGGTCGCCAGATCGACTGCGCTCCTGCCTTATGTGGAGTGTAAAACCCTCCTTACCTGATCAAGGCGGGCTAATCAAATGGCGCCATTACCGAGGAGCAACTGTAGCATATATTTTGTACATTATTTTTCTTTTATTTTGTACCATTTATTTTTAATATTTACCTGATTGCTTCTGACCATCTCTTTCTTTGTTGATCTTTCTTGCGAGGAACTGATCGGCAACGACGACTTCTTAGGAGGTTGACGCACCGGAGCCCACTAGGAGCAAGCAGGAAAGGAAGCAAAGAGAGAAGGAGATCGAGCGATATTTCTTAGCATTTTTGTTTTATTTAGTGAGATATTGTTTTCATTTTATTTTTGTAAATTAATTTGTAATAATTTTGGACTTTAACAATTCACTTCACGAGGTCCACCTGTAGAGGTGGTTGTTCACCCAAGGGCCTCGTCGTGTTTTCGCGTTTTCCTCGATTTTCTTTTTTCTATGTTTTACGCGTTTGGAGTTTTTCGCCTTTCTTTTTATTTATTTTGTGTGATTGAGCCCTAGTTTAGGACCTGCTTGATCGACAAATTAGGTCCAAAGTTCTAATTGATTTGCATGTGCCTATAGTCCGTGCTTGGATCTAGTCAAATCTAATCATTGGTTATTTGGATTCGTGACCGTACATCGTGAGAGACTCCACACAACGCTTGAAGGACCCACTGTGGTGGGCACTGAGGAGTCTCCAAGATGGGACCATTGATTTTTTTTCTAGATAGTCAACTCTGGTTCTTCACGATAATAACAACTCCCTCCTTTTTTAGGGCGATTTCATTGGCCTGCATAGCATATAGAGTATGTTTCAATTCTGCTTAGCATCTTGTATGAAGAGAAGTGGAGGCAAGGTGAGCATCTCTATCTGAGCATCCATCATTGGTTTACGCTTGCATTATTTTTCCGACTCTCCCTCTGATTTTGACCACTTAGGATACTAAAGGAATTGATACCTCGTTAGGATTCATGCATTTTATTAAAAATCCAAAAAAGTGATAACTAATAAAATTAAGACTGCTAACTCTACTTGACCCTAAAATCAAAAAGAAAATTCCTTGTCTTGGGGAGAGTAACCCCCTCATTGTATTCACATTTTATACATGACATGTACATACTAAGGATTAGTGCCCCAAAGGCCTACTTACGTGCTTGTACAACTTTTTGTAATTCACCTAATTCTAAAATTTTGACAAGATAAAAAGGCGGAACTTTCACGGTCATCACTGTGTTGAGTTGGTGAATTGAGAGGTTTGTTTGTTTATATTTGTGTTTGTTTATGTGCATATTCGATCTTCTCTGCGCATTTGCTCCTTTTTCTTGCATATCTTGACTTGACCTTCGTGCTCTCTTGATCCCTGTCTTTTGTTTCGGAGATGGCCGACTGGAGTGATTTTTATCCGGACTTCGCGGATCCTTCTTCCTCTCCAGTCGGTCCACCTCCATTTTATCAGGAGATTTCTTTTTGTACATATCCGCCTCATCCACAGTTTCAGGCATCGGATTATAATTTATACGCACCACCTTCACGTTGCCCACCATTTCACCCACCCGAGACTGAGCTATTGGAGTCACCTCTTATGGATGCCGCTCTTGAGTACATGCCCGAGTGGAGCAAATGAATTAAACGATAGATGACCACACTAGCGTAAATAAGAGCCACACTGTAGCTTCACCTTCTCGATTCATGGATTTACTTGAGGACACCCATGAGAGCTTGCAATCACCTAGAATACAAAGAAATGGGAAAAACCTAAAAACACAAAAAGATTCTGCGAGACAACTTGTCGAGTTAGCTTGTGAGGAGAGGGCACCCATGCCATATTCTATGCCCACACATACATCCACCACAGTTCCCACTTTTGCCCCCAAGGATGACACTATACAGATTGCTCTTAGTCATCCTTGTGTAGATGATGATTCAATCTTCCCTTGTATGGAAGAGATAGAAAATCTTAAAAAAATATTGACTCACCCCGAAGTGGCGACAACTATTCATGATATTATTGAAGCCCCACTTCAAAAGGCCATGAACCAATTATCTGCATCCAATCACAAGAGAAGAAAGCAAAGAAGCAGATCTGAACGACACATTCTGACCATGGCCACTGCCCATGCCATTACCCACCGTCCACCCATTAGGAAAGAGAATATTGTTACACCTCTTGTGAGATGCACCATTTCTGACTATTATTGTGATCATACTCTCCTTGACGACGATGCTTCGATTAATATAACTTCTCATTGATTCTCTTCATCTTAGGCCTCTCAAGAAAACCAAGATGATTTGCAGTTTGCTGATGGATCAATAAAGAGGCTGAGAGGTATTCTAGAGAACGACGTCATTCAGATCCAGGGCATGAGCTTCACTGTTGATTTCGTTGTATTGCCCATGGAGACCTCCACCCCTGTGGACCATCCTCCGATCATCTTGGGACAACCTTTTCTCACCTCTGCGAGAGTCGTTATTGATTATGGATCTGGAGAGATTTGCTTTCGTTCTGATGACGAGAGTGCTGTCGTGATCACTGCACCTACCACAGACCAGAGACCCACATCTGACGAGAGTGTGCCCGTGTTAGCTGACCCCGAAGACTATGACCTATCAACTGATATCAGAGAGGTTTAATTTATGATGGATGAGATTAAGACTCGAGAATTCCTTTTCAGGGAGGAAGACTCGGAAAGCATAGACCTTGGAGTTCCCCTTCCCGGTGGATGGCGATGCATTGATGACATCCGCAACATTTACACCATAGACACCTTAGTGCGGAGGGCAGACTTAGTAGAGACTTCGCAGGCCAGACTTGATCTTACTACTTCCATAGATGAGTTCGTGCCTTTTTGTTTTGACCTAGCTGAGACTCCCTAGACCAAACTTGTTCTTACTATTTCCACTGATGAGTTCGTGCCTTTCTATTTTGACCTAACTGAGATTCCTCAAGCCGAACATGACCAAACTACTTCCACCGACCAATTCGTGCCTTTTCGCTTTGAGATTGCTGAGGATCTACCCCATGTCGATCCTGATTGGGTTGAGTCAGTTGAGGACCCCGATATTGACCTGCACCTTGTTAGATCCATTCCTCAACGATTACGCAAGAAGGTACGCTTTCCACCTTCTTGATCTATGTATACCCACTACTTTGTACATCCGCTTTCGTTTTCTTCATTCCATCTACCATTTTGCTCATCCACCCAATTCCGTATATTTGCCTTGCTTAGGGCATACTTTGTCCTAAGTACAAGGGGGATGGATGAACCGAGTGTTCTTTCTTCATCTGTTTCATTACTCTTGTTGTTGCCTATACTTAGGGCTCTTTTACCCTAAGTATAGGGAGAGTGGTGCGTACATTCTCCTCACGTATTTTTTTCTTTTCTATTAGATTCTTTTCTTGATCCCCTTAACTGTCTCCTCTCCTTGTCTATACTAGTGATATCTTACCCTAAGTATAAGGGAAGACATGCTGAGTCGTGATATCTTTATTCCCACCCTCAACTCTTCCTGCATGTAGATACAACCTGCTAGTTGTAGGATTATTTCATCCTAAGCATAGGGGGAACGGTTGACTTCTCATTTATTGATTCATTATTCTTTAGTCGTTGTAGTATAGGCTCGTCTATACTTAGTACGAGTAATGTCTTCTCTTTTCTATCTGATCTATGATGACATAGCTCAAGCTAAGTGTAGGGGGTCGTATATACATTGTATATACTTTAGTCATAACTCGTACTTCGTATTTTAAATAATATGACTAATTAATAACAGATTAATACACATTCAATTCTTTGTATATACTGATTAATAAATCACGTTAAAATTGTTTTGCAAAATGTCTGGAAAATGGTTTGGAAATCTCTTTGAAAAATCTTTTGAAAACTATTTGGAAAATGTTTTGTAAAATGTTTTCAACCTTTGTAAAAATATTTTATTTGTAAAAATTTCTTTTCTTTGCTTGAATAATTTTTTTAAAAATTTATTTGCAAATAATATGGAAAATGATTGCAAAAATATTTTGAAAAATCTATATATATCGTTTGAAAAATCTTTGCAAAATGATCATCAAATTTTGTAAATGTTTGTTAAATTATTTGTCAAATTATTCTTTCCAAAATAAAATTTTCAAAATGTGTGCAAAATTCTTTTCGAGTTATTTTGAAAACCATGCACATAATCCAAACAAATAAAAGGTTTTACAAACCTTGTATATACAAACCTGTAAATTCCTCGCCTAAATTTTTGTAAATAGCAAACACAATCCCGTGTAATATTTGTACATATTTCTTTTTCAAAACTTTTTGCTTGAAAAAAAATCCCAAAAACATTTGTAACATCTTTTAAAAAATTCCATAAAATTATGCAAAACATTTTAAAATCCATAAAAAGTTCAAAAATTAGAAAATTGCATCACAAAAATATTTTCTTTGCATTATACTTAGCATTTACATTTTTCGGATTGATGTTAATGATTGAACTAGTCTAAGTAAAATCTGAAAATTCGAGCTTAGTTGGACCTTAATCCACTTAATCACATGAGCCTTATATGAACTGGAATTGATGCACTTCAGGTCTACTAGACTTAATTCTTTGAGACCATGAGACTTGGTTCAGTGTCATCTTGACTGCCTAAGTAGAATATTTCAAAACATACACACGACTCTTATTGATAATGACCTAGCTTGCAAACCTGCGCCTTGCACTTTGCTCATCGCAGTTGAAGTGGTAGAGGGCTGGATTTGCCGGCATGAGACACAAGCCAATGGAAATATTGGAAGTCACATATTTGTGGCCATTGTACCCCAACCCGATCCAATAGCTATGAGGTCTAATGACATAAGTTGTGCGTTGCAATAATGCTTCAAAAGAGGGATAATCTACTGGCTCAAGAGGAAAAAAGATCCTTATGTAAATGCTGCTGTATATAGTATTCAAAAAAATAGGAAAAAAACTCTAAAAAGAATAGACGGGCAAAATTCCAAGAAAAGTCAATTCTCGTCGAAGTATGTATATATTTGTATAGTTAATAAGCAAGCTTGAGCTTCAAAGTCATATGTATGTGAGCCTGTAGCCGGATGACTTGGCTACACTAGTTAAGCATCTTAGGATAGATAGCTATAATGGCTACCGTCCATTCTTCTCTCCACCTCCTCTTCTTGAGTTGGTTGTACTTGAACTTAGAAGGGAATACTCCGCTTCTCGAGGAAAGAGTTGTTGGATTGGGGAATTAGGGTCACCATGTTGGAGAAGATTGACTTTTACCGCTTCAGCCGAGGAGAGCTACATATTACACGTACTGGCCAAGATAAATTCATAGTCAAAAGGGTTTGCCTATGAGTTGACTTATTCTGACCTAGTTTTTGAGGAGATTAGAGCAGAGTTTTGTGGTTCTTAGAGGCTGTTGTGTTTCAAGTCCGATTATCAATCAAGGTTCTGACCAAACTTAACTTCCACGGGTCCGATTGAGCTCCAAACTTTGATTTGTTGAAGACAAGTTTAAGAGTTAAAATTAAAATGTACTAAGCCTTCTCCCACTATAAGTAGGGTCGGCTACATGGATTCTTGCTCAAATCCATGCTGAAAGATTCGACTATTTTTACGCTGGCCATCGACTACCTAACGCAACCACTGCAAGAGTGGGATTTGAACCCTGGTCTTTTGTGTGGTAGACACACTGAACTACCACTAGACCATTAAGTGGGTACAAAATTAATCCACTTTATTTTTTTCTTTTCTTTATTTTCTTTTCTGCACTTATAAGTATAAGCGTTTGCTAGGGACTAGCAAAGGCAAGCATATAGGGGTGATGAACTTCATTTCATCACCTTTATTCTTTCATTTTGGCCTTTAGTCTCTAGTCAAATGCTTGTAAATAGCATTAATTTATACAAAATAACATTCATTATTTATTCAATAAATACTATATAAAATATTGTAATTAATGCAAGAATAAAAGAATAAAGGAAGAAAAGAAAAAGAAATAACATACCAAAGGCATTTTATGACCCTAAACAACGAGACCTAGTCATCATGATGACTGGGTCGACAAGGAATAAAGTAGAGGGAGTTAAGGGCCAATAAACACCATAAAACCCCTCATTTTTATTCTTTAATAATTCATTTTCGGGACTCATTTTATTCTTTATTATTTATACCTCAAATCAATAAATTTGTACATGAAAGCTGTAGATAAAAATACAAAGAAAAATACAAAATATATAGTGTACATTCTACACGCAAAATAAAATTCCAAAACCCTAACTTCACAAACCTATATCTTCTCCATATAAGCTCAAAATGCATTAAAATCACCTTTAATTGTATACAACTTCTTATTAGCCATGTAATGAAGGTGGTTTCATTTAATTTGGAGTTAAGATGCAAAAGTTAGGTTTTGGAATTGAATAAAATATTCATTTTATTTATTCTTTATATTTTAAATTTTTATAATTTTGTAAAATACCTACTTAATGGTCTGGTGGTAGTGCAATATGCCTACCACCAAAAGACCAGGGTTCAAATCCCCCCTTGTGGGGGTTGCGCTAGGTAGTCGACAACCAACGTAAAAAATAGTTGAATCTTTCATTATGGATTTGAGCAAGAATCCATGTAACTGACCCTACTTATAGTGGGATAAGGCTTCACCAATTTTTGTACTCTTCTAAATATTCTTTATAGTATATATACATATTCAGAATGAAATAAAACCATAAAAATAAAATAAAATAAAATAGTATAAAAAATACATAGATGAATTACCTACATATATACCTATATAATTAATACATATATTTATTTAAGTATACAAATAATTTCAGAAAAATAAAATAAAACTATATTTAAATGTGTTTAAATAAGTTAGAAATATATAAATTATGTGAATAAAAAAAATAAATATAAAATAGAAAAATATTCAAAACATAGGTTAATATCCCTATAATTATACTTGAAATATCAACTCCTAATAAATACTCATAAAAATAAATAAAAATATAAATTAAATTCTACATAAAATAATGGGCATTTTTTATTTTATAATCGAAATTTAATTAATTCATTTATTAATTATAATCAATTTTACAATGCATTTTTAGTTATCTTTTTCCTGGTTGGTCCACGTGTACCAACCATGAGCTTTCTTTAGTTGACTTAGGGTCAATTGTACGCTCCATCCTCTAAGTCTTGTCAGGCCTGATGACTGACCCGACTTCTCGCCATTTTCACGCATCTGCCATATTTCCTCCCCCTCGATCCATTCCATCATTCTGCTCCTCGATCCTCCACGATTCACATCGCTTGCCATCCGTCACCATCCCCTCCTCCACGCCACCACCTTCCCTCGAAAACCTCCCGACCACCATTTTATAAAGTCACCACATATCTCCATGTTTGGGGTTGGTTCCCTTCTTGCTCCGCCTTAGCCCCTCGGAGGACCATCGTGGTGTTGGGTCTTGTAACAGGAGCTCTCCGTCGTTCTTCGCAGTGAGGAGGGAGTAGGAAGCCGTTCCAGCCATCTCTGCCGCTCGCCGGCGTTGAGGTTCCATCTCGTGGTCTCCGACTGTTCGAGGTAATTTTCTATCGTTTTTAGGTAGAATTAGTTAATATCTTTCATTTTTGATTTTTATTTGATGCTTTAGTTATCGTGTTAGCGTAGATTTAGGATTTCGATCTCGCCGGAGCTCTCGAGCTCCTGCCATCGTTTCTCGCAGTGCCACCCTGTTCCGACCACTCCCATCCACCTCATTTCCTTACCTCTTCACACATATTTTACCCAGATAACGTTTGATCTGGTCCACTGAGGTCCTTCCTCCGCGGCCTCATCGGATCTCATCGCCCTCGCTCCATTCCACCACGACTCCACCTATTAAAATCCCAAGCAGCTTCGTCGGAAGGTCTTCTTTCTATCTATGCAGGACCCAGCACTTGGAAGCCCCATCTGAGGGGATTTTAAAATCAAGAAACGCCTCCCAGGTTGTAGAGCAGTCTCGTGCCCTAGCGTTGGGCCCCATACCCTTTTGAGCCCCTCCATAGCGGCGGAAGACTCGCCAGAGCATTTCCCCCATCCTAGCAACGATAGAGGAGGCCAAAGGAGGGAGATAGCTCAGATCGAGCGAGCTCCAGGTGGGAGTTCATCTGTGTTCTTCCAAGCAAGCAGTGGTCGTTGGATCTTGTCTCCAGCCCAGATTGAAGGACACCCGTTATATCTAAGCCACACCAGTCGTCAAATCTAATCTTGGATCTAATCGCGAGCGTCGATCGTTGAATGGGTATCGTGCGTTGAGAAGCTGACATGTCAAGTTGATACACCAGAGCCTTACGATCCAATGCTTTAGGGGGTAAATTGCTTATCCAGCCCCGCCTTTTTGTTTTATTCTTATTAGTCCTGTAATTATTTAAGGTAGTTTAAATATTTTTGTAAAAATTGCAAGTGTACCCCTGTGCTTATTGCATATTGCGTTTGAGTCCCTGCCAGCTAAGTTCACGTGGCCCCCCACATGAGCTGGGCATTTTGCACCTTTACCCTTGCAGGTTTTTGTAATTGGCATTTAGTATTTAAAATTCGAAGTTGTAAACTTTTGGGTATTTTCCTTTATAGCCCCTGACTTTTATTTTAATTACAAATATACCCATGCCAGTTCAATTAATTTTTGTGTTTGATTTCTATTTTCTAAAATGTCATCCATGCTCCAATAATTATGAAAAAAATAGGAGAATGTGCCTGATTGCTTGATCTTTTCATGGTATATTTTTATTTTGCATTTTCGACATTTTTCCTATTTATAAAAAATCAAAATAGCATGTTTTATTTTCTGTTAGCTTTAAAAAATCTAAAAACTATAAAATCATTTTTAAAAATTCCAAAAAAATCTTATTTGTTTATTTTTGTATTTTGCACCTCCTGACCAAAAATTCTTAAAAATGGAAAAAGAAAATCACTAAAAATTAAAAAGCTCCAAAATCCTTATAAAAACTATAGAAATCTTTTAAAAATACAAAAATATTTATTTCTATTTTTGAACTTTCTTTTTATTATATATATATATATTCATTAAAAATAGTTTTGGAAAATTTTGAGGATGTGGTCTATTTTTAGATTACAAAATAAATTGACATATTTAGTTAATCACTGTTTTTGACTATTTCTGAATTTAAAAATACCTAAACATTAGCCAAGATTCCTGAAAGATCACAAAACATTAGAAAAATACAAAAAGCACAAAAATAATTTATTCTGCAAATTTTGGTTATTTTTTGTTATATTTATATTATCTTATATTGTATATATAGTTATATATAAACCTTTATTATATATTAAAAAGAAAAAGAAACTAAAAATAAGAAAATTATAAAAAGAAAATAAAAAATAAAAAATAAAAAATAATATAAAATAAGAAAAGTATTATTTTTTTAAGTTGAAAACCCACAAATTCATTCATTGATTGATTAATTAATTAATTCAGGAATATTTTACAAAATATATCCATGTTATTTATTCATTAGTTATTTATAAATAATATACCTGCTACACTAACTTGTCTCATTGTGTTCGACATCCTACTCTGCTTGTCGCTATACACATTTATTGTAGGATATCATAAATTTTGATTCACACCTGCTTATTTCTTGCTTCATTATTTTGTGTGGGTTAATTGCTGCTTAGTCGCTTGGTCTCTGTGAGTGGTTGCCACATCGACTCTACTCCCACCTTTTGTGGAATGCAAGACCCTCCTCACATGATCAAGGCGGGCTAACTAATTGTGCACGAGTATTTAGTCAAGGTTGATGCAATCATGATGGATTGTACTCTGTGACACTTCCACTCCAAGGAAATGATGAAGCAACATGGATTTTTGTCCTTACTAAGAGATAAGTTGAGTGAGATTTGATTGCATTAACGAACCATATCAAAGTTCTAAAGAGTTAGAAAACGATATGAAAGAGGTTAAACAGATTAGCGATGCAATTCGATATTTAGCTTCAAAATAAATAGATAGCTTTAGTGATTCTTATTCCTGATATAAGATTTGATCTGATATTAAGTCATTATCTACAAGTATCTGTGCTTGTTGCACAACCATGAGAAAATTTGAACATGATTGATGTTTTCTTATTTTCGAATATTACTATCTCGGGATTCAATATCCGAGTTATGAGTCGGGATATTCACTTATCCAAGAATCATGAACAGATCATGAGAATAAGATTCTCATGGATCATAGATAATGCTATCTAGGATATCACTATCCAGGAAATCCTGGTTAGAATAACAAGATAGAAGTATCTGTGTATCACTATCTCGAAGGACGAGTATGTGAATTCAATTCACATTTTATAAAAGATTAATTTATATGAATTCGATTCACATTTTGATGAATTCATTCATCCAATTCAATGGTCAATTTTGAATTGAATAATTGAAGTCCTGATATAAGATTTGATCTGATATTAAGTCATTATCTACAAGTATCAGTTCTTGTTGCACAAACATGAGAAATCCCAACATGATTGATGTTTCCTTATTTTCGAATATCACTATCTCGGATTTCAATATCCGAACTGAGTCGGGATATTCACTTTTGATTCACATTTTGATGAATTCATTCATCCAATTCAATGTTCAATTTTGAATTGAATAATTGAAGTCCATGCTAGTCAAAATTAAGAAGAGTTTGGTCAAGAGTAGGACTCTAACCAAGTTTGGTGGCTCTACCCTCTCTATATATAAAGGATGGATGTCTACTTTGGAGTCTTAGTGTTCAAGGACTCATAACCTACATTCACACTCTCTCCCTTGTTCTCCCTTGACCGTTATCTCTCCCTATAACTCTCCTTTATGGTTATCCTACAAGTTGGGGAAACCTGTTTGCTTGCCTTCTGTGGGCACGTGTTAGAGAGGAACTTCATGTAATGCTGCTGCTGCGAGGAGGACAAAGAGATCTCAGAGGACCTCCTTGGTTGTGTAGGATAAGATAAAGGAGGCACTCAGATTCGTGGGAAACGCATGCTTCACCGCCATCCATGAGTGCAACAATTATTAGAATCAGACCTAGGATAGAAGGCTTCTCATATTAGAGGCTCTCACATATCTGAAGGTATAAATCATAATTTCTCGTGATCATTGAATGGTATAGAATTGTTTAATCATCATGTGGTTCCATCGTAATTTAAATTTCTTGTTATTATTCAGCCTAATGATGAATTTTGCATTCGGATTTGATCCGTGTTTTTTCTGTTATGTTTGTGATGCACCATGTATGACCTCCTTTTAAATGATATCAGAGCCTAGGTTGAGGGACTTGGAATTGTATTTGTCCAGGCATACATTCTTGTTCGATGGTACATTATTATTTTGCTTTTTCTGTGTTTGGATGATTTTGGTTACACATGATGTTCCTGTTGTTTATGAATGCGTTTTTATGTTACATATGGTGTCTAGAAGTCTTGCACACAACCTAAAACAACCGGCCAAAGTTTGGCGGCATTCAGGTAAAGTTGTGCACCCGAAACACTTTGCAGAGCCATGGTTTTAGCCAAAAATGCAGTAGATTATATTTGGAATGTTTGCTACTTTTTTGGGTCATAAACTAGTTAGAAGTAGTTTCAAGTCCTTGAACAATGTGATTTTATTTCTTGTGATTCAGACCTTTGTAATCTGAGAAGGATTCCTTATGTGGTTGAGTTGGAATTGAAGTCGATAACATAAATGATTGTTAGATTTGCATTTTGAGTCATATAAATGATGAATATATATGATATATTCAATGCTGGAGCTGGACCGAATATTTATGAAATATTAAGTGTCACAACACAGTTCGATCTATGTTTTATGACATGATCTAATTCGAGGTTGAATGATTACAACTTG
The DNA here is from genome assembly GCA_037367405.1 of Ottelia alismoides. Lineage (NCBI taxonomy): Eukaryota > Viridiplantae > Streptophyta > Magnoliopsida > Alismatales > Hydrocharitaceae > Ottelia > Ottelia alismoides. The sequence continues at coordinate 97,495 of JAZKJV010003955.1, read as the reverse complement.
CGAATCCAGGACCCGATTTCGATGTGGTTTTGATATTTGTTGTGTTGTAATTCGAATGTCTTTCTATTATATATTTCATGATATCGATTGTGTGTATGTGCGATCGGCGTAGCATTTTTTTTGATGATAAAGAGGGCGATCCCCCGTGTTGGGAGTCACCACAAATCAAACTTCATTAATAAATTTTACGTACATTATCGCAGGAGCCAAGAATTATAGAGAGCATTACGGTATAATATTTCATTCACAACAAAATCTCTTGTTGTTGAAGAGCAGGTCATTCCTTCCTAACCAAATGGACCATAGGACGGCGAAATGTTTGGAGCAGTCGTTTGTTGAGGAATAACCAATCGCACGAACCGACCTCCAGAACACGTATGCGCTGTTACTCACAACCCAAGGTATTCCTGCTGTCCTCCAGTCCTGTTCAGATGTTGTGCACTTAAAGAACAAGTGCTTTGTGTCTTCCACTATCTCTTCGCACCTGTTGCACTGCGTGTCTGCCACTCTCACCAAACGTCCCCTCCTTACTTTATCGCACAAGCGGTTTCTTCTCAAACACCAAAGAAAGACTTTGATTATGCACAATATCTTCGACTTCCAAACCACCCTCATGTCTTGGCAAAGCTCTGTGTCCTGCTCCTCTGCTATCCACTTATCTGTCTCAAGGCCTTATATGCTTTCTTCACGGAGAACTTTGTCCACCCATACAAAGTGATCTCTAACCGCTTGGAAATCTTCTGGGGGTGGGATGTCAGCCTGCGGTTATGATTAAATCAAGAGAGCACGATCTGGGCCGTTCATACTCTCCACGTGTTAGACACCTGCGTAGTTGAGAAGATGAACTTGTTCTTCCCTAACGAATCTTCTTCGTTGTTCTTCACCCTCCAGCGGACCGGAGGTGGGGCCGGAAAGGAGGCACCTCTCCCTTTCGAGCACTCCCACTGCGTGAGGGAAGGAGACGCTAAAGATGGATGACTGCATCGGTGGAAGATGATCAAACCCTTGATAGTTCTAGGGTTTTAGACTCGATGCGATCTTGAACTTAGATCCATGACTTCAGTTGCAGCTCCGATCGATCGATTGTAATGGCTTGATCCAGAGGATTTGGATTACCTGCAAAGAAGATATTGTTGCTCGATTCAAGATGAATCGACCGAAATTGTGATAATACTTTGCACAACAAAATGGGTTCCAGACGATGAGATTTCAGATCGAAATTGCTTGGATTTATGATGCAAATGGAAATTTGCAACGGTGAAAAATAGTTGTTTGGTGGAGAAATTTAGAGAGGAGAGGAAGAGAGAGGAGAACGCGCCGGTTGCGCGAGACTTTGGAGAGGAATCGCAAAGAATGCGTCGAGGGAAAGAGAGAGAAACACACCGAGAGAAAGAGATAAAGAGAGATGAATCTCAATTTTCATAATAATCTGAACTGTCTAAAACAATAGCCTATCATCCCTTTATATAGGAGGGGTGAGATTACAAAAATAGAAATTCAAATTCAAACTCAAAACTACTTATCCTAATTTGACTCTAACCGACTAACTAATTGATTTGAAATAAATTCAAATCTCTAATTGACTCTAACTAACTAAATTGAGATCACACATGATCTCTTTATTTAAATAAAAATGCGACAATCGAATAAACGTAAATAAAATTAACGGATAAAATTATCAAGCCCTATATTTTAATTTTGTGCTGCATCAATTCTCCTCCGCTTAAAAAATTCGTCTCCTGACGAATTGCTTGCTTTTCGTTTTGTCGTTGGAGAATTCGATCCGAAACCATAGTTCCAAATTCCCCAATTTGATCCTTTCCATGTTACGTTTGTAATTTCTTTTCACTGAGGGGCGTCGCTGCAAATCTTCTACCCCTCCATTTAAAGGAATGCCTCTCCAATTCCAACCGATTTTAACCTTTGAATAAAATCTTTCTGCAGTAGGGGTTTCATTGAAATTAACCCAAATAAATTTCCAATCCCTGATTTCATGGGATTGATTGCACGTGGGAGAAGAATCAATAGCCACTACCCTCTCGACTCCCTTCTTCCAATGTCTTCGGCGGCGCCGAACCCTAGGGTATGGGTTTCGATTTCTCCAACGGCGGCACCGGGCATAGATGTACTGGCGGCAGCGGCACCTGGATTGATGGTGCAGGAGACGATGATGGGACTTCCATCGTTGGCCTTGGAGTCTTCGTACCAAGGTATGGCTACAACAACGTCGAGGTTTGCATTGGAGATGATACGGGTGGTTGCTGGGGCTTCGATTGGTCGTTGTCGGTGATGGTTGCCAACCTGAATCTGTATGGACAACAAGCAGATCTTTGTCTCGAAGAACAGTAACGTCGTCACCGAAGAGATCTAGGGTTTCATATCCCTCTTCCACTGGTTCTTCATCAAATATTGGCCCCAGAACTTTATTTTTTTCATTTTTTTGTTCCTGGACAGCAACTTCGACCTCACAGAAATCGAAAAAATCATATTCTTCACCCGAACTTTCATAAAAAATCGGCCCTATATCTTCATAGTTTTGTTGCACAGGAGTTGCGTCAATAAAATATTCTTCGGAACTGAAAATACCTTTGTTTTCCGAACAAAAATCGGGTTGGACAACAGCTACAACGATCTGACTTTCATTGTCGATGAACGAATCTTCACCGGTTAGCGCGTCCAACCATGCTTGGACTTTGAAACTTGATAGGAGTCGATGCTTGAACTTCCTCGAACGCGAACGTGAATGCGAATCATGAGATATACGACTCAAATCGAATTGCAAACACCAGTAGGTGATCGGATCGTCGAATCGTAAGAACGATTCAGTTTCCATGCTCTGATACCAAATGATGCAAATGGAAATTTGCAACGGTGAAAAATAGTTGTTTGGTGGAGAAATTTAGAGAGGAGAGGAAGAGAGAGGAGAATGCGCCGGTTGCGCGAGACTTTGGAGAGGAATCGCAAAGAATGCGTCGATGGAAAGAGAGAGAAACACACCGAGAGAAAGAGAAAAAGAGAGATGAATCTCAATTTTCATAATAATCTGAACTGTCTAAAACAATAGCCTATCATCCCTTTATATAGGAGGGATGAGATTACAAAAATAGAAATTCAAATTCAAACTCAAAACTACTTATCCTAATTTGACTCTAACCGACTAACTAATTGATTTGAAATAAATTCAAATCTCTAATTGACTCTAACTAACTAAATTGAGATCACACATGATTTCTTTATTTAAATAAAAATGCGACAATCGAATAAACGTAAATAAAATTAACGGATAAAAATATCAAGCCCTATATTTTAATTTTGTGCTGCATCAATTTAGGATCAAATCGAAAACAGATTTGTTTGGGGAATGAAAGAGAGCGATTAGAGGGATTTATGTATTGGATTAATTTTCTAATTAATGTGCGAAGATCGAAGAAGATCAAATGAAAAATGGTGGATGACATGGAGATGTAGGTATAGGGACCCCACTGTCGTCGCTCGATGGTTGGTCTTCCGAAGCTCAACGCCGCACGATGGCGGTGATTCAAGGTCAACGGAGCCTTGGAACCTCCTCCTTGACAACCTGTCTTCCACACGAGATGGTCCTTGGGTGTTGTCACTACCGGAGGTGGGCAGAGCACTACGAGGAAGATGGAGGTCTCGACCAATTTGTTTTGAAATGGAGAGAGTTGTTTTGGGTGATCGAGGTTTAGATCAATAAATAGGTTAATCGATGGGTTGTTGGATTAGTTCCTAGGGTGGTTGAAGATCTAGGTTGTTAGGAGGAAAGGATGGAGGGTTTAGATCAAAGATTGGGTGTAAGGTGTACGCCGGAGAAAGGATTAAAGAAGGCCAGTTGCAACAAACTGCAACAATTGGATCTTGAAGAAGAAGGTACCGAGTGTTAACATGTGTCAGCACCTGGTAGGCCAGGAGAAGAAATAACGTATAAATTAAATATCAAATAACGTTATTTTAAAAAGTTATAAAAACAAAAAGTGTGGATAATTCGTTATTTTTATAAATAATAAATAATTTAAAAATTACAAATGCAATATTAATATATGTATATATAATATACTCAATAAATCGGAATTTTATTTTTAGTTTAATAAATTATTAAATGTCATTTTTTATATTTTATTGATTAATAGAATAATAAATAAAAGATATACGATTTTTTCTGGATTTTAACAGTTTAATTTAGATATATAAATAAATACAAATATATATTACACAATTCAATTTCATCTATAAATTAGCGTTTTTAATTTATTTAAAATATGAAACAAAGGTTAAAAAATCTAAAATAATTTATACTTAATCTACAAGATAAAGAAAATAATAAAAAATTATAAAATCAATAATACTATAAATAGTATGTTCATAATAAAATAAATATCCCAGAAACCTAGTTGTCACTAGGTCCCAAAACCAACTTTTTACAAACAGACTTCTATTTTAGTGAAATCACCTTCATTAATTAGAGAATATTATTTTATGAATTCAAATATGAGTAGAGTGAAATTGAAGCTTGTATGAAGAAGTTATGATGTTCGGAAGTTGAGAAATTGGCAAATTGAAAGTTGGATTCCTTAACATAATACACATTGGGATTTTTTAGGATTTTGATATTTATATATATTTTTAAAAATAAATAGGAGAAGAGTTTGGTGAAAAATATGTACAAATGAATTAATTAAAAATCATTGAAGTTTTGATAAATATTGGATAAATAAGGAATAATGTTCTATGTACATAATTAATTCTTTTTATGGTTTTCTTCCTTATCTCTCCCCACTTATTTGTTTGTCGACCAAATCCATGCTGACTTGATCTTGGGGATTAAGTTATATAAATATATCCTTCAGCTATATTTATATTTATTAGTCATACTGTACATATAAACATATTTGCAGTCTACCTCTTCTTTTTATTTTCTCTTTTTATTCATTTATTTATTTACCTGTTTTCATGCATAAAAATGTATTTTTATCCATGAATGTTATTTTTAAAAGAAGTGTGGATTAATGGATAATTACATGCATATGTTAAGGGTTTTAAGACAATGCAACAAAAAAGTTAATGAATTATAGATTAATCAACCCCCTATACTTAAACTTTGCTAGTCTCTTAACAAACACTTATTTGAAAAATATATAGTCAAATGATATATAGATTATTTATAATTTAATAGGATTAAATATATGATTTTTCTCAAATGATATAGTCATTCGAATAAGAATATATGCCTCCAAATATTTTTTCACATGCAAAAAATGAATGAATTAAGTCATTGAATTAGTTCATGATGTCCCGTTATTGTGACGGGTTACCGTCGGCATAGACGTAGCTTCTGTGAAGTTAGATCTTTGTAGTGTACGAGCACATGTATCTAACCATTTTATTTCATGAAGGGGATGTGCCTTATGTGCAATAATCTCACTAGTTATCATTATATAATTGGGATGCTCTTGGATTACGCATAACATATCATTATGCTCATCGATGGTTGGATTAGTTAATATCATGTCAACACACACCATTGGGTTGACAGACATGGGTATTAAAGATTGAATAATTTGGAACAAGACTGGGGACAATGTTTCATGGAAGCAAGATGATGCTTATGCACGTATTTGGCTCTCTGGGATCCTTATTGCAGAGATAACTAATGCTATTGTTAACCAACCCATCGCCAAGGCCTAATGCGATGCGGGATATTCTAGTATCCACTTATGCCCAATCGAAGAACGAGGCCAAGATTCCCCGGCTTCAGTTTGATATATACATGGCAAAGCAAAATGGTTGTCCACTGCACTTGTTCTACTCATCGCTTCGTCACATGTTCGAGAAGCTTTACAGCTTCATGCCGATTACAACGTCCACAGAGTAGCAGATGACATATAGGAACTCCATGATGGTTGGAGTTTTCTTGGTTGCGCTTGACCCAGAGTATGGGGCATCACGAGCACAACTCCTTACTAGGGTGACAATACCACCCATGGAGGAGGCTTACAATCGTCTCAGCATGCTTCTTATTCCACATGCTGCCACCACACAACCTTCCTCATCGATGGCTGCTTCTCGCGACAGAGGAGGTTCTACTTAGTTCAGAGGACGTAGTTCCTTTGACAGAGGTGGTGGACGTCAACGTGGTCCCTGCACCTACTCGTTGTCCAGGACACTCTGAGGACATATGTTATCAGAAGCATGGATACCGCATCTGCTCGCACGATGGATCATATTGCGCATTCAAATACTACAACTCCTTAGGCATATCAATACCTTGATGACATCGTCTCTCGTATACGGGAGATCATGACTCCAGTGGCTGGAACTACCACTATAGGATCCACAGATCTGCAAATGCAGCTAGAGCCTCTTCGAGCTCCTCAGGTATCACATATGCTTTAACTTGTTGTAGCCATGCAAATATGATAGACTCGATAGAGTGGATCATGGACTCTGGTGCTTCTCACCATCTGTGTGGAGATGGAGGCCAGTTCAGTTCTTACAGGTCTATACTCATGGTATTTAGGTCGTCATTGTAAATGGGGTTCACCTACCCATCCATAACAGAAAAAGGGGAGGTGCATTTGACGCCATCCATGCATCTGCAGAATGTTTTATATGCTCCCGATTTTCAGATGAACTTGCTTTCTATTAGTCAGATTACAAAGGATCTGCATTGTTGTGCCATTTTTCTCTTGTGTTTTAGGACATACTCACACACAAGTTGATTGAATGTGGTTGTGAGCAGCGCAACCTCCTCATGCTGGTGCCTTTACTATTCCTGCTGGATCGATCTCACCGTACTTATGGCACCTTCGTTTTGGCTACCTTCCTTTGCAGAAGTTGTGTCATGTCCTTCCACAGATCTCCACATGATCTTCCTTAGGCTTGCCAGCTTGGGAAGCATCACCGTTCTTCGTTTCCATCTCGTTAGAGTCGGAGCCTTTCTCAGTTGTTTGATCTTCTTTACTTAGATATTTGGGATCCGAGTCGTATCCTTGATCACCAACGACATCGTTTTTTCTGGTTGCTTTTGAGGACTATTTTAGACTTTCCTAAGTTTCCTTGTTAAAGAATAAGTCTGAGGTTGGGTTCGTCATTAAATCATTTATTAATGAGATAAATAATATTCTTTTTGCTACCGTCAAGCATGGAAGGCCGTATCGCGATATATCGGCGATATATCGCCAATATATCGGTATCGACAGGGGTGATTTATCGATATCGGCCTGTATATCGAAATACCGGGTGTCGGCGATATATCGGCGATATATCGCCGATATATCGAGTGTCGGCGATATATCGCCCGACACTTGGCATCTTCATGACTTGGCATACACGAAATGGAATCTTTGTGTCGGTGGATTTCGCCTATTTAATGGGCATATCGCCCATGTCGACCACACACAAGTTTGAGCTGCAATTCTTCTTCCTCCAAGCCCGTTGCCTTCTTGTTCTAAGCATTTGAGGTATGATTTCTATTAGCCTCTCTTAAATTCTTAATTAGTGAGTTAATTTTCAAATTTTGGTAGGGGTTTTGTTCTCTTAATTAGTGAGTATAGTTTGATTTTTGAAGTATGAAGTCTAATTTATGGAAATTAAAGACATGCCATCAAATTTAGAAGAGTGGCTGCGTTGCTTTTACATTTTTATCTGATTTTTTTTGCCAATCGTTTTTAATAGAAGAGGTGGTGATGTAGTTTCTTGAATATGATATTTGTATTTGAAAAAATTAGGGTTTTGTAGAGGTTGTTAAAACTTGAAACATGGATTTAAGAGCTAATGATCAGATCTGAAACTGAGGTTTCATTGACACCCAAACCCTTAAATTTCGAGTTGTTAAAACATGGATTTAAGAGCTAATGATCTGGAAAATGAGGTTTAATTGACACCAAAACCCCTAAATTTCGTGTTGTTAAAACATGGATTTAAGAGCTAATTATCAGTTCTGAAATTGAGGTTCAATTCACACCAAAACCACTAAATTTTAAGTTGTTAAAACATGGATTAAAGAGCTAATGACCAGATTTGAAATTGAGGTTCAATTCACACCAAAACCCCTAAATTTTGAGTTGTTAAAACATGGATTTAAGAGCTACTGATCAGATCTGAAACTGAGGTTTAATTCACACCAAAACCCCTAAATTTTGAATTGTTGAAACATGGATTTTAGATGTAATGATCAGATCTAAAATTGAGGTTCAATTCACACCAAAACTCCTAAATTTTTAGTTGTTAAAATATGGATTTAAGAGCAAATGATCAGATCTGAAACTGAGGTTTAATTGACACCAAAACCCCTAAATTTCGAGTTAAATGACTTAAAACATGGATTTAAGAGCTAATGATCAGTTCTGAAATCGAGGTTCAATTCACACCAAAACCACTAAATTTTAAGTTCGATTAATGTGCAGATTAAATACTTTAGGGATGCATTGGGTTCTTTCGGTAGGGTGACCGCGGTGAATGGACGCGGCATTACTCTTCCCGGTAAATACTAAGTCTACTGATTGACATTTGACATGTGTAACAAACAATTTGACTATTATTGATTTATGGTTTATCTCTTTTGTTTTTTCCGCAACCGAATGGTGGTAACTGCATGGGATGGAAGCTCCCAACCTCCGCAAAGTGGCAGTGAAAGTATTGTCCCAAACAACATCTGCCGGTGGTTGTGAAAGAAATTGGAGCACATTCAACTTGATCCATTCGAGGAGACGGAACAAGTTGTGAGAACAACGACTCCACGATCTTGTTTTCGTGCACTACAACATGAGGTTGAGAATGAAACATGCAAGAGAGGGGCATGACAGAGAGGACTACACAGACCCCATCGATCTTGCATATATTTTCAAGATGCACGACGACGATGCCGATGAAGATGTTCTGCAGAGGTGGTTGGATTCCAACGGTGCTCCATTGCTCGATCAACCGGGAGGAAGGCCGAATGCGAATATAAGCCAACAAATGGGAGCAGATGTTGGCGACTACATGGCCAGATCTGGGCGAATCACGGACCCTCTTGGAGGGGTGGAACTTGATGCGATTGTGGACGACATCCTCTCTACTGTATCGAAATCCAAATCCAAATCAAAAGATGACAGCGGGAGTGATGATGATGATGCTGTTGGTGGCCGTGGTGGATCAGGTGACGGGGGCACATATTCAGGGGGGTCAGGTGGTCGTGGGCCATGCGATGATAGAAGATTCGAGTCAGAGCGGGAACACATGGAACGACGTGGAAACATACATGGGCAGTTTGTCCCAAGTCCGAGTCCATGACCTATGGATTACGATGCATATGGACGACGTGACCATCATCCTACAGATAGCTACATGTCGGATTTGATATCATCTGCAGGTTCGTTGAGTTGCATGGACATTGACAACCCATACCGTGGAGGAACACCAAGTCCCCTGGGCGGATATGTATCCTTCCAAGATGAGAGATCATTTGGAGTCTTCCCTGAATATTTTCCTGCTCCTCCGCCTGGAACTCCTCCTCCTCCTCCTCAGGCGTATACTCCTCCATCTTATGGATATAGCAGCTACAACAGTGGGTATGGAGGATACAGCAGCTACATCGGTGAGAACTACCAAGGTAGCCAACCCGAGCAGACCCAGCTCAACCAGAGCGGCTTCTTTGGTGATGACAGTTTCGATTTCTTCCCTGAGTATTTTGCTCCTCCTCCAGGTCCTCCTCCTCCGCAGACATCTTCTCCTACTCCGTCGTCGTCGTTCCGAGGATCTCAAGCTAGTAGTTCGCGGCCTCGTCGTGCCACTCGTGATACTGGATCTAGTACTGCTTATCATCGTCTCGGGATACTCATAGGCATCGATGACCACCAATACAGGCAATATGTGATGGATTACAAGGCCATGTACTCGTACATGACATGGGAGAACTACTGCGAGTTCATTGAATCTGCGATGCGTTATGAGAGACAACAAGGAAGGGGGGGCTATTCCGATCCACCGCGAAACCCTTGGTTTTAGCCTAGGTCATCTCATTTTACATTGCCAAATTGATTTGGATATTTGTCATTTGTTGTTGTAGACTTGTAGCTTTTATATAGATAAATCATAAATCTTTATGCCAATTGCCAAACAATGACTGTCTCGTTATATATTACCATTGATATGACCGATATGTGCGGTTTAAGGACCATAGTCCTCATAAATTATCTATGTGTGTTATGACTTATGAGGTGTATATTTGTAGTATTTCATGTTATAAACTTATAATAACTTGAATGGAATCCATTTTCAATATTTATAAGTCAAGAATCAACATTAAGTGATTAACATCGACACGACCGATATGTGCGATACCAGCGATACCGATATGTGCGATATATGGTCTATAAATGACCGATATGTGTGATATAAGTGTGTATTTGTAGGTTATTTGTTGTTCTAATATCTTGGATGATCTTAATTTCTGAAAAATGGCAAAAAATTGGCTTTTTTGAGCCATTTTCGACATTTCCACTGATATCGTCGATATATCATCGATATATCCCGATATATCCATTTCCGGGCAGACCGAAACGATATCGATATCGATACGGCCTTCCATGTTGTCAAGAATTTGCGTTCTGATAATGCCTTTAGAGTTTTGCACTTTACAACTATCCGAGTTTCTCAGGTCACTTGGCATTGTACACCAAATCTCGTGTGCCTATACATCTCAACAGAATTGTGTTGCCGAGCGTAAACATCATCATTTACTCGATGTGACCAGAACCCTTCTGATTCAGAGTTGTCCTCCTCACTCTTATTTGGGTGATGCGATTCTCACTGTATGCTACTTAGTAACCTATATATCATCCTCTATTTTGGGAGAAAAAGGTTCCTTTCTCGATTGCATTTCACGAGAAGGATCTGTTCTCCCTTACACCATGAGTGCTTGGATCTGTGACCTTTGTTTACAATCTTTTGCCTGGTCGTGACAAACTCTCCCCAGAGCTGTCAAGTGTGTCCTTGTTGGCTACTCTCATACCTAGAAAAGGTACCGTTGCTTTGATCCGCTTCGGTGGAAATACTTTGTTAGTGCTGATGTTATGTTCTTTGAGTCTGTATTGTATTTCTCTCCTACAGGTGACAGACTGACCCAATCTGACTCTGATGAGGAGTTCTACATGCCTCCACCTCCTACATCTTTACCACCTGCACCTGCTCTACTACCTCCATCACCTCCCTCACCACCACCAACACCGCCTTCCCCTAAGGTTTCAAATATAGCAAAATTTCTTCGAAATATCGTTGAAATTTTGATTTCGTTGGGGTACATATCGAAAGCAGTATATATGTCGATTTCCAGAATTTTGCTCGAAATCTCGCGAGATATCGACGAGATTTCAGGTCATCTCGAGATCTCGCCCAAAATAGCGAATCTTGAAGTAAAAAAATCTCCACTTTGGCGAGATATATCGAAATCTTGGTCGAAATTAGCCCATTTCAACCCACATTCTGCTGCTTTGCTTTTCCAAGCTTTTCAAAGCCCATATTTCGCTCTTTTCTTCAAGATAAACCAAAATTGATCAAATCTTCATCAATTTCTTTAATTTTTTAGGATTTTGTTCCTAAGATGTTGATCTCGCTTGGTGTGGTGTTTTTTTGAGAGATTTTGAATATCTAGCTTGATTTTTAGAGACCAAAATTAGTGGTTTTGTGTTTTAATGTACAATAATGATGAGCTTTGAATGTATTTAATTGGATCTCATATATAACATGTAGTAAAGCATACTTTGGAAACAATTTGTGAGATCTATGGAAGAGAAAATTGGGGCTTTTGTGTTTTAATGTGGAATCATGATGAGTTCTTCAAAGATAAACTCGAATCTTAAGTTTTGGACGTAGAAAACATGATCCGATTTTTTGTAAATGAAATTTTAAAATTGAGTAATTCTGAAAATCAAACCTTAGATCTATGTGTTAGTTTACATGTTTTGTGCCTCTTAGGTGGTTTTTCTCAAAAATGGTTCCCTGATTGCTAGATCAAATACTCTAATGTATAGATCCAAGTGTTTTTTCTTCTGAAAATCAGAATATTAAGAGTATACTTTTAACTTCAAACACCAAGTATTTACGAGTTTGTGCATATTAGGTGTTAGACAAATTAAAAATATAATAATTCTGAAAATTAAAACATAAAATAATTAGCAAATTCTCAATTGTTCGCATTGCATGGCTCATGAATGATTGTTCTTCAATTTCCACGCAGGTTTCGGTGATCATCATCATGGCACATTTTTGGATCATGATCTGACAGTTCTGAGGATCAGAGGGGGGATTTCAGTGGGGGCATTGGTTGGAGGTATGCCTCTGCTCCTGATGGCAACACAACCAAACCAGAATGCAATTTCTGTGGGAAGAAGTTGGGAGGAGGGGGGATCATGAGGATGAAGCAACATCTTGTTGGCAATAACAAGAATGTTGCCAAGTGCACGCGCCATCCCAAAGATGTGAAGGATAAGGTAAATGCCAGCTTGGGTGGGAAGAAGGAGAGGGATCAACGAGGGTAAGGAGGGATGGACAATTCCAAGAGTTCATGTTTGAGAAAGAATTCAACATCCTCTCTGATTCAGACGATGATATTTTGTCTACCCCGTTGACATTCAGGCTACAATGAAGAGGAGGGCATACAAGAGGGCAACAAAATAATCAATGAGGAGCGAGTTTGATAGGAGAGAACTCGATGGTGCACCAGGTAGCTTCTATGGTGCAGGTGGCAGTGGTTCTGGAGATGCGCCAGTACAACCACCCACTAAAAAACACAAGGGGAAGGGAATTGATGCCTTCTTGACGAGGAATGGATCCATGGAATACAAGCCAAGTAAGGATCCGAGGCAAAGACGATGAAGGGCATGTTCACCAATGCACAAGAGAGGGTAGGAAAGGGCATCGTCAAGCTCTTCTTAGGGGGAGAACATTCCTACCAATGTTGCTAGCGGGCCATTTCTGCAGCATGCCATTGATGAGATCGCTGTAGCAGGAATGGGAGTGGAGGCTCCCACATCCTACGAGATAATGAACAAATATCTCAGGATGGAGGAGGAGATGAATGAGTACATCGCCGAACTGAGGAGGAGATGGCCAGAGTACATGGTGACATTGATGTGCGATGGGTGGACGAGCTACACGAGGAAGCAGATCATCAATTTTCTCGTTGACTGCGATGGAAGGGCAATGTTTTTGAAATCTGTTGATGCATCTGGACATGTAAAGGATCACAAGTACCTGCTGAAGTTGATGAAAGATACCATCAAAGATGTTGGGAAAGGGAACATCATCCAGATTATCACAGATAATGGTAGCAATTTTAAATAAAGCGGATGAAATAATAATGAAGTCTAGCAGCTACAGTATTTTTTGGACACCATGTGCTGCCAATGTGCTGCCAATGAAGGATACAAATTGTATTGATTTAATTCCAAAGAACTTCAACAAGAGGAAGCTCGTCTCAAGGGTGGTGGAGCAAGCACAGATGATCACCGCATTCATTTACAATCATTCCAAAGTGCTGGCGTTGACAAGGAGGATGTGCAATGGTGAGCTGCTGAGGCATGGAATCACACGCTTTGCAACCAATTTTATAGCGTTGCAAAGCCTCAAACAACACAAGACATGGTTGAAAACCATGTGTTGCTGTTGTGAATGGTTCGAGATACTTGAAGCTCGGACTGAAGGAGGACGGAAAGTGGAGATATTAATCAATGATCTCCACTTTTGAGATGACATGACTCGGGTCGCGAAGATCATGGATCTAGTTGTTTCTGCATTGCAGATTGTAGACGACGGTAAGAAGCCCACTATGGGAGTGATCTATGAGGCAATGCGCTGCATGAGAGAGAAGGTCAGAGAAGCAGTTGGAAAATGATTCAAGGAACGGTTGGACATCATAGACAAGCGTTGATTCAAGATGCTCTCACATCCTCTTCACAAGGCTGGTATGTTGATACATAGATTTGGCTAGTGGTTAGAAATGTCGGGAAACCGCTGAGAAAAATCTAGTGATCAAACAAAATCCACCAATTTAGGAGAGAGAAAGAGAGAAAGAATAGAGAAAATGAATTATTTCTCTCCTAAATTGGTGTTCACTCTTTTATTTATCCAGGCAAGTGCTCTTAGGTCGAACACAAGAAGGCAGAAAATCATACTTGAATTTTTCGAGTGAAAAAAATAAATTTGTGATTTTTTATTTCTGTTCTTCTCTTCTTCGGTGAGAAAACTCTTTTTGGATTTTAGTTTTTATTCTCTTTATTTTATTTGATTTTTTATTTTTTTAATTTTATTTATTTTTCAAAAAGGATATTTTTCAATCAATTTATCTACAAGTATGTGAAAATAATGGGGGAATAGTGATACTATATAGTAGAGAATTGCTCGAGAAGAAGCAAAAAAGAAATCAAGACAAATCGCAAATCGAAGTTTGATGTCCAAATATAAAAGAGATAGAAAATCTTTGAAATACGATGCAAAAATTATTAAAAAAATGCAGAATAATGTCCAGAAGTATCACAAATGTTCAATATCTAAGTAGCAATGTATAGAAGAAAATACAATAAAGAGAAAATGGTTTTCTTTCAATTAGGTCCATGGCCTGGGACCTAATTGTAAGAAAACTATCAGGAACCTTTACATTGAGGTCCCTTGTCAGGGACCTAAATGCAAATATTGCAAGGTCTGGAGGCGCATATAAATCTTCAGAAGTCGTAGGGTTTGTTATGCAATTTTTCCACCGTTTGGAAGCTTGCGGTCATGATTAAATCAAGGGAGCACGATCTGGGCCGTTCACACTCTCCACGTGTTAGACACCTGCGTAGTTGAGAAGATGAACTTGTTCTCCCTAAATCTCGATTAACGACAACACGGATCTTCTTCGTTCTTCTTCAGCCTCCAGCGGAACGGAGGTGGGGCCGGAAAGGAGGCGCCTCTCCCTTTCGAGCACTCCCACTGCATGAGGGAAGGAGACGCTAAAGATGGATGATTGCATCGGTGGAAGATGATAAAACCCCTGATAGTTCTAGGGTTTTAGACTCGATGCGATGTTGAACTTAGATCCATGACTTCAGTTGCAGCTCCGATTGATCGATTGTAATGGCTGGATCCAAAGGATTTAGATTACCTGCAAAGAAGATATTGTTGCTCGATTCAAGATGAATCGACCGAAATTGTGATAAAACTTTGCACAACAAAATGGGTTCCAGACGATGAGATTTCGGATCGAAATTGCTTGGATTTAGGATCAAATCGAAAACGGATTTGTTTGGGGAATGGAAGAGAGCTATTAGAGGGATTTACGTATTGGATTAATTTGCTAATTAAGGTGCGAAGATCGAAGAAGATCAAATGAAAAATGGTGGATGACATGGAGATGTAGGTATAGGGACCCCACTGTCGTCGCTCGACGGTTGGTCTTCCGAAGCTCAACGCCACACGATGGCGGTGATTCAAGGTCAACGGAGCCTTGGAACCTCCTCCTTGACGATCGATCTTCCACGCGAGATGGTCCTTGGGTGCTGTCACCACCGAAGGTGGGCGGAGCACTACGAGGAAGATGGAGGTCTCGACCAATTTGTTTTGGAATGGAGAGAGTTGTTTTGGGTGATCGAGGTTTAGATCAATAAATAGGTTAATCGATGGGTTGTTAGATTAGTTCCTAGGGTGGCTGAAGATCTAGGTTGTTAGGAGGAAAGGATGGAGGGTTTAGATCAAAGATTGTGTGTAAGGTGGACGCCGGAGAAAGGATTAAAGAAGGCCAGTTGTAACAAACTGCAACAATTGGATCTTGAAGAAGGTACTGGGTGTTAACATGTATCAGCACCTGATAGGCCAGGAGAAGAAATAACGTATAAATTAAATATCAAATAACGTTATTTTAAAAAGTTATAAAAACAAAAAATGTGGATAATTAATTAATTTTATAAATAATAAATAATTTATAAATTACAAATGCAATATTAATATATGTATGTATAATATACTCAATAAATCAGAATTTTATTTTTAGTTTAATATTTATTAAATAACATTTTTTAATATTTTATTAATTAATAGAATAATAAATAAAAGATATATGATTTTTCTGGATTTTAATAGATTAATTTAGATATATAAATAAATACAAATATATATTATACAATTCAATATCACCTATAAATTAGCGTTTTTAATTTATTTAAAATATGAAACAAAGGTCAAAAATTCTGAAATAATTTATACTTAATCTACAAGATAAAAAAATAATAAAAAAATATAAAATCAATAATACTATAAATAGTATGTTCATAATAAAATAAATATCCCAGAAACCTAGTTGTCATTAGGTCCCAAAACCAACTTTTTGCAAACAGACTTCTATTTTAGTGAAATCACCTTCATTAATTAGAGAATATTATTTTATGAATTCAAAGGTGAGTAGAGTGAAATTGAAGTTTGTATGAAGAAGTTATGATGTTCGGAAGTTGAGAAATTGGCAAATTGAAAGTTGGTTTCCTTGACATAATACACGCTGGGATTTTTTTTAGGAATTTTATGTTTATATATATTTTTAAAAATAAATAGGAGAAGAGTTTGGTGAAAAATATGTACAAATGAATTAATTAAAAATCATTGAAGTTTTGATAAATATTGGATAAATAAGGAATAATGTTCTATGTACATAATTAATTCTTTTTATGGTTTTCTTCCTTATCTCTCCCCACTTATTTGTTTATCGACCAAATCCATGCTGACTTGATCTGGGGGATTAAGTTATATAAATATATCCTTCAGCTATATTTATATTTATTAGTCATACTGTACATATATACATATTTACAGTCTACCTCTTCTTTTTATTTTCTCTTTTTATTCATTTATTTATTTACCTGTTTTCATGCATAAAAATGTATTTTTATCCATGAATGTTATTTTTAAAGAAGTGTGGATTAATGGATAATTACATGCATATGTTAAGGGTTTAAGACAAAATACGACAAAAAAGTTAATGAATTATAGATTCATCAACCCCCTATACTTAAACTTTGCTAGTCTCTTAACAAATACTTATTTGAAAAATGAGGGAAGAAGAAAGAAAGTTAGAATGAATTTGTTTTCCTAAACCAATTCATGAGAACAGACAAAGGACAGAGCTTGGTCGGGCCTAAAACAAGCATTTTGTCAGAAGATTAACTAGGATTAGAATTTTAATCTCAACAGTCCTCAAGTTCTACAAATCCTTATTCAGGTTCACCTCAACAACCAGCTAAGATCCACTTATCCATATCACTAACTCTATCAACCTTGAAATCAATTTGTACAGTGTGTAAATTATGTTAGCTCTTTCTTCTTAAAGAAGCGAAGAAACCACCCATCCCAATAATACACTCCCATGGTTTCTTATCTAGCTGAGATCCACGTATCCATATCGTTACTCTTTCCTCGAGGAGGGACGTATTTCCCTCTAAGGTTAGGTCGTGTTGTATCCACAATCGAATAGAGAGAGAATGCAGAAGAATGAGAAAAGAACTGGAGTATGACCGGTATAGTCACCTCTCGTTATGAAGCCCAACCGGTGTAGCTAAGTTTGTACTAGGACGTGCATGCTTTTTGGAAGCTTGGACCATTGTGGTTATATTTGTATTTGGTGTTTTGTTTCTTTTTGGTAGAGTTTGTAATGTTGCGTTCACTGCATGAATCTTTTGTGCCTTGACTGATATAGAATCTTTTCTTTCCGTCCATTTTTTGAGGTCTTATAAAAATTGTGCCAACAGACCCTTCCCTCATCCCAAGCTTTATTTCAACTTCGTAACTCCTGTCTTTAGACGTCCGCGCCACTAGACAAGGATGAAAATGCACCGCTAAAATGAACTGCCTTTTGCAACCCATGCCAGTCGAGCTAAGTACAAAGTGCATCCGTCCAAAATTGGTTCACTGTTGGAGAGTTAAACGGATGACACCAAGTGCTTTACTTAGGAGAGTTTAAGTTGAATTCCCAAACATGGTCTCATGAAACCCAAAGATTTAAGTCAAAGGCCTGAAGAGTCTAAATTCTAGTTCCTAACTAGGCTCCTTACAATGTAAGTCAAAGGCCGTAATCAAGCTCCATCCTTTAGACTATTCCCAATCTTTAGTTCGAGAAATCAAATTTATACTGAAAAATGGTAATGCAAATTCAACCGTATTTTTGTGAAGTAAATTTTTCTGTATTTTACTTATTTTTATGGGTTCTAAAGATTTTGTAATTTTATGAATTTTAGGACTTTGTATTTTTTTTTATGAATTTTCAATTTTTACAAACAAACATATTTAGAAGAATTTTTACATGATAAACTACCAATATTTTATTTGGATTAAATTACTAATGTATTTTTTAAGTTTTATATATAAAGATTTTAAAGATTAAGTAGGATTTTAAATAAGTTTTATACATATCAAATACATATTTTAAATACAAAATATAAACCAAGAGTTTTAATTAAGAATTTAACAAATATTTTACTTATTTACCAGAATTTTATAATTAATAAATAAGTATATTTTAAATAGAATTAACCCTTACCCACTTTTTTTATGGATTTTTTAGATATATAAATACATAAAAGTACAAGTTATGGACAAAAGTATATATCGAATATGTAGATATATATGTTATGTTATTTGTACTGTTTCATAATTTTCTATATTCTTATGGACTCTTGATGTAATTTACCCATAGGCTACTCTCCTATATAAGAGAGCTGAGGGTGTATGGAATAAACAAGTCTCTTATTTTTCCCAACATGGTATCAGAGCGACGGTCCTGGATCGGAGTTCTCGAACCAAACCCTAACCCTAGCCCCCACCTTCAAGCCCTTCGCACGCCGCTTCCCAGGCCCTCGGCCCCACGCTCGTGCTGCCCCCCAGACACTCGGCCCTGCGCTCGCGCCGCCCAGGCCCTCGGCCCCCGGTCCCGTCACGCGCCCCCGGTCCCACGCGCTTGCGGCGTCCGTCCCGTGCGCTCCTCCGCGCCGTGCGTTCCTCCAGCGCCGTGCGCTCCTCCTGCACGCTTGCGGCATCCCTCCGCGCCGAGTTATCCTCCAACGCACCTCGGCCCTCCGTGCGCCGTTAGACGCCGCCCTCTTAGGTCTTGTGTGCAGTCCCACATCCTAGGGTTCGGCCAACCCTAGGGTACCTTCGTTATAGAGGAGACTTTCGCCCGCGTCTCCACGTTAATGGGTTTGGTTGCTTGAGTCTACACATGCGACTGAACCCGTGAATGTCAGTGTAGACAATCATATCTTCAGTCTATGACCCTAGTCTTCTATTATCATCATGTTAGAAAGCAAGGCAGATATCCCATCTACAGGCGCCTTCAGAGGTCCTGTGCCTATTGTGAAGATGGACGGGTCAAATTACGAACTGTGGGCAATGCAGTTCATGAGTATGATGAAGTCGACCGGTAAGAAGCATATTCTTACTGAGGAAGAGCCTATTGAGAAGACTGGGGTCAACGCCTCATGGGAGGCAGATGATGCATATGCCAAGTTTTGGCTATCAGGAACATTAGCGATTGAGATTGCAAATGATATTCTCCATCATCCCACTGCAAAAGCAATGCGGGATATTCTGGCTGCTACCTATTCACAGGCAAAGAATGAGACGAAGATTCTGCAACTCCAGCATGACATCTTTACAATCAAGCAGAATGGTCGGCCTCTACACTCATTATACACGTCTTTACGTGGAGTGCTTGAGAAGATTTACAGCTTCATGCCTCTCACAGCCACTCCTGAGCAACAGAAGACCTACCGGAATGCCACTATGGTTGCTGTATTCCTGGTATCCTTTGATCCAGAGTACGAGGCATCACGTTCCCAGATCTTGGCAGATTCCACTATTCCTCCGATGGAGGAAGCCTTTCACAGACTGAGTCGTATAACTGTTCCTTCATCTACTGCCAATCAGACCGCCTCATCTATGCATCATCTCGAGGTCGTGGGGGCCATCATCAGTTTCGTGGTCGTAGACCTCGAGGCAGAGGAGGTCGTGTTCGGCCATCATGCACCTTCTGCCACCGTTCTGGACATACCGAGGACACATGCTATTCCAAACATGGATTTCCTGCTTCTGCACGAGTAGCTGAACAGATTGAACCTCCTTCTGCTTCCTCTTTGAATCAGCGATTTGATGATCTTGTAGATCGTATGAGGGGTATTATTCCTCCATCCGGTCCTGTTGCATCAGCGCCTGCCTCTGAGAGTCATTCTGACGTTGCTGCTTCTGCTTCCACCAGTACCTCAAGTAGTACTTATGCATTCACTAGCAGTAGTGGATCTGATACTTTAGAGTGGATTATGGACTCTGGTGCCACACATCATCTGTGTGGTGATCGAGGTCTACTTACATCCTATCGACATGTTCCTCCAGGCCGTACTGTGATTATTGCTAATGGGACGCACTCCCCGATTACTGGTCATGGGGAGATTAGCATGACATTATCTATGCACCTCAAGAATTTGCTGCACACACCTGATTTCTCTATGAATTTGTTATCCATTAGCCAAATTACAAAGGATTTACATTTCCGAGCAATTTTTGATCCATCTTCTCTCATTTTTCAGGACATCCTTACGGGCAACGTGATTGGGCGTGGCTATGAGCAGGGTGGCCTATATCGTCTCAGTCGGATCCCATATGCCGGAATCTCCTCTCTTCCTGCTGGATCTGTCTCTCCATTCATGTGGCACTTGCGCTTTGGCCATCTATCGCTTCAGAAATTGTGTCGTGTTTTACCTCAGGTTTCACCTCATACGTCCATCCAATGTGAGGCTTGTCAGTTGGGAAAGCATCATCGGTCTACCTTTCCCAGTCGTCAGAGTCGGAGTAGTAGCTCCAAGTTTGAGTTGTTTCACGTTGATATCTGGGGTCCTAGTCGTGTTCCTGATCATCAGGGACACATGTTTTATATGGTCATTGTGGATGATTTTTCTCATGTATCTTGGGTCTTTTTGTTAAAGAATAAATCTGAAGCTGGCAATAATATCATAAATTTCATAAATGAAGTTCGTAAGGTCTTTTCTGCATCTGTAAAGATTATGAGAAGTGATAATACCTTGGAATTTTGTACTCATACTCTCTCGAATTATTTTTCAACACAAGGGATTATCCACCAAACATCCTATGCTTATACTTCCCAACAAAATGGAGTTGCAGAAAGGAAACATCGTCATTTACTTGATCTCACCAGGTCGCTTCTCATACAGAGTCATGCTCCTCATTCTTTCTGGGGCGATGTTGTCCTAACGACATGTTATCTCATTAATCGCATGCCGTCGTCTGTCTTAGGTGAGAGGATTCCTTCTCCCTAGTTTTCCCTGAAAAAGAATTGTTCTCTCTTACTCCACGTGTGTTTGCCTCGGTTGCCTTTGTCCACCAGTTGTCTCCAGGTATTGACAAGATCTCTCCTAGGGCTGTCAAGTGTGTTTTCGTCGAGTACTCCAGGATACAGAAAGGGTACAAGTGTTATGATCCATTACGTAGGAAATACTTTGTTAGTGCTGATGTTACCTTTTTTGAGTCTGTTATGTACTTCTCTCCTACAGGTGATCAATTGGTATCCTCAGATACCGATGAAGCCATATACATGCCACCACCATCACCACCTCCACCACTACCTACATCACCTACACCTCCTGTTACAGTTCCGGTTCCGCCATTGCCACTCCACTATACCTGTCGGCTTGCTTCTACTCATGGTCACCGCTCATCATCTAGCTCGCCTGAGGTATATAATCAATAACGATGGATCTAATGATTTACCTGAGCAGGCTGTGTTACAGAGGACAGATGAGGATGCAAGTGATTTGGATCTACCTATTGCACTTCGGAAACAGAAGCGTAGCTGCGTGTCATATCCTATAACATCCACGGTTTCTTTTGATCGTTTATCTGTTGAATTCAGGAGCTTTGCCATTGCACTATCTGCTGTGGATATTCCACAGAATTACCAAGATGCTTTGAAGGACAGTAGATGGCATTTAGCTATAGAAGAAGAGATGGATGCTCTTCAATCAAGAGGTACCTGGAGCCTTGTCCCTGCACCTACCGGTGTGTCTACAATGAGCTGTAAGTAGGTCTTCACGGTTAAGCAGAATGCAGATGGCAGCATTGACAGATACAAGGCACGCTTGGTTGCTCGTGGGTTTACACAGACATATGGAGTGGATTATCTTGATACATTCTCGTCGGTTGCTCGCCATCCACCTTACGAATCCTTCTTTCTGTTGCGGTTACTCGTGAGTGGCCATTATTCCAATTAGATGCGAAGAATGCTTTTTTATATGGTGACTTGCAGGAAGAAGTCTACATGCAACAACCACCTGGTTTTGCTATTGAGGGGGAGTGTTCCAAGGTGTGTATAAGGCCATCTATGGCCTTAAGCAGAGCCCTAGAGCTTGGTTCAAGAAGCTCTCAGACTTGATTGAAAAACAAGGGTACATACGTTCCAATGCAGATCATTCCCTGTTTATACAGAAAACATCCAGAGGTATTATTGCAATTATGGTGTATGTAGATGATATTCTGATTGCAAGTGATGATGGATAAGGAATTCAGAGGGCGAAAGAAATGCTGGGTCGTGAATTCGTCACCAAGGATCTTGGAGTCCTTGGATATTCTCTGGGACTGGAGTTCGCCAAAAATCCACATGGACTTGTAATGACCCAGAGGAAATATGCCACTGACCTGTTGAGTGAAACAGGAATGCTTGGATGCCGACCGGCCACTACACTATGGATCCAAGCATGAAATTATATGATGATGACACTGATGAGGTGGATAGGAAAAGATACAAAGAACTGGTGGGAAAACTTCTTTATGTTACCATTGCCAGACTTGATATTTTTTTTGCTGTTAGTCGGGTGAGCCAGTTCATGGAGCAACCACGTAAGGTACATATGGATGCTATACATATGATACTTAGGTACCTTAAATCATCTCCAGGTGCAGGTCTGTTGTTCAAGAAAGACAAGGAGATTGCTATTTCAGCGTGTGCAGATGTAGAATACACATGATGTCCCAAGGATAGGAAGTCCACCACTGGATTTGCTGTATATGTTGGAAACTCTCTTGTCTCATGGAGAAGCAAGAAGCAAACTGTTGTAGCCAGATCCAGTGCTGAGTCTGAAGATAGGGCTATGGCCCAGGTTAGTACAGAAATGATGTGGGTGAAAGCTGTTCTTACAGATCTATATATAGAAGTCCCACTTCCTATGGCTCTAGAATGTGACAATCAAGATGCTATATTTATTGCCAATAATCCAGCATTTCATGAACGAACCAATCACATTGAGGTTGATTGTCACTTTATACGAGATATGATTCAGAAGGGTTTTATTTCTACATCTCATGTTAGCTCAGGGAACCAAACTGCAGCTATCTTTACCAAGGCGTTACTTAGAGGGCCATTCCAGAAGTGCTCATCCAAGCTGAGCATGATCGACATCTATGCTCCATCTTGAGGGGGAGTGTAGAGATATATGTTATGTTATTTGTACTGTTTCATATTTTTCTATATTCTTCTGGACTCTTGATGTAATTTACCCATAGGCTACTCTCCTATATAAGAGAGCCTAGGGCGTATGGAATAAACAAGCCTCTTATTTTTCCCAACAGAATATATATACGTACCCCTTATACTTAGCTTGTGCTATGTCCTCATAGCGTCAAAAGAAAAAAAGGAGGACGTAACTCATGCTAAGTAAAAGTTGGTGAAAAAAGGAAAAAGAAGTGAAGTCAATCACCCCCTATACTTACGATCCGGTCATCATAAGTATAATAGAAGACAAAAAAATCAGTTGACTGAGGGCAAGGAATATACAAACGAAGGAACAAAAGAAAAAGAAGGAACGAAATCAACGAAATCTCTCGGTCCCCCCTATACCTGGGATTGGGCATCCTAAGTATAGAGGGCTGGCAAAAAATTAGGGACCACTAATTGGTGTAAAAAAATGGACAACAAAAGAAAAGTAAAAAAAGAACAAAATCGAAAACGAGAATCAACGGGCAATCAGTCCCCCCTATACTTAGGATCTGGTATCTTAAGTATAAAGACGGGCAAAAATGGGGACGATTGGGAAATACGAAGAATATACAAGTGATGGACGACTCGACTCATCCCCCTATTCTTAGGGTAAAGTATCCTAAGTATGGAAAACAATATCAACAGATGAGGGCCATGCAAGAAAACAGAAGAAACTGAGATGAAAATAATCAAGATAAACCACGAATGTACAAACTGGACAATGTTGAGGTGCCTCTTATCAAGCGATAGAATTTATGCCTCTAGTTGGGCGCAAATATTAGGATAAAACTGTATCAAGGTTCAATACAACATTTGTAAGGTGAATATCGTATTGTTGTTGTCATCTCGGTGTGAGAACAACAACGAAGTCAACAATGAGTACGATGACACCCGAATAATCGATCAAGTTGGTGTCTACTATCGGGTAAATAGATGAGAAAATAAAGTCAGGAATCGGTAGCACAAATGATATCGTCAACTCAAGAGTAGAATGGAGTGAAATAATGAGTAGCACAAAAGATTATGATTGTACCATCTCCTACCATCCTGATAAGGGGAATGTGGTAGCAGATGCCTTGAGTAGACGACCATACACTGAGGGTTCGACAGCCTGGTTGCCGACTTGGGATGTGCTATTTACACTTAGTGAGTGGCATCCATTTGAGGGCACATCCGATGTAGTGATAGTGCCAACCAAGTATAACAACTTGTGGGACAGGATTGTTCAGGGCCAACAGACAGATCCGAGGATCCAGGAGCTGTACCACATGTGCTTGAAGGATGAATTCAATGGATTTCTTGTCCGTGAATCCATCGTATGGAACAGGGATCGTATATGTGTCCTAGATGACGAGGAGCTGAGGAGAGAGATCCTGGATGAGGCGCATAGCTCGAGACTTTCCATACATCCAGGTGGCACCAAGATGTACATGCACCTTTGCCAACACTTTTGGTGGGAAGGCATGAAGAAGGACGCAGCTGAGCATGTGAGCAGATGTCTTACTTGCTAGATGGTGAACGCAGAGCACCAGAGGACTCCTGGTTTACTGCAGCCTCTTTCCATCCCGATGTGGAAATGGGAGAGCAACTCCATGGATTTTGTCACATCATTACCGCGCACCCCTTGGAGGGCATGATGCGATTTGGGTCATCATTGATCGATTGACCAAGTCATCCCATTTCATCCCGGTCAACATGACATATACACCAGTACAGCTAGCCAAGTTATACATTCAGCACATCATTCGGTTGTATGGGCTGCCCAAGTAGTGTTAGGCAGAGATTCCCGTTTCACATCACACTACTGGGAGAATTCATGAGAGCCTGAGACCGAACTACGCATGAGTTCAGCATACCATCCACATACAGATGAGCAGTCCGAGAGGACCATTCAGACCTTGGAGGATTTGCTGCGGGCTTGTACGGTAGAATGGAAGGGATCCTGGATGGGATCACCTCCCACTGGTTGAGTTTACATATAACCAACAACCAAGGTTTTAAAAACGTGAGGTGTATCGAGGCATTTTCCTAGTATTGCCTCGAGGCGTAAGCCTTGAGGCGTATCGAGGCGTAAGCCTCACTCGTGAAAGAAAATTATTCATAGAATATAATAATTAATCGTAATTACAATTTTCACGTTCTAGAAATTAAATAGTTATGATTAAATACATAACTCCATGAATATTTCAAGGCTAACATCATGGTTTAAACATCCTAGTTGTTATATAACTCTTTTTTTTTAAACTCTAAATCTGTAAGGAGTAAGTAAATATAGATATGTAAGCACAATAATGGGTAACTCTCCGCAAATTTAAAGTTTTGAATAAAACTTAACTAAAGGATAGATGTAACATATCATTTTCAAAAATTAGATGAGATACGTGTCATTCAATTGAGAAGGATAAGAGAGTACGCAATGAAACTATGATCACTTTTTTACTTTGCTATAAAGATTGGGGATAAAATACTTGAATATTGCATGTTATGATCATCTTTGATCATGAATGCTTTAATGTGAATTAATTTAGTCCCGATTGAATAGAAGAAAAGATGAGACATGTTTACAAAATATACTTTTCACACATGGTTGTCTGCGAAAGATGAAAAGTTCACAATCAAAAGAAAAGGAAAAAATCTTGCAGAAAAAAATAATAAAAACAACCCTATATGAGGCAGCGTCTCGAGGCGTACGCCTCCGAGGCGCGCCTCATAAACTCGAGGTGCACGCCTCACTGAGGCTGAATGAAGCTATAGTCTTGAGGCGTTTTTCCGTGAAAAACCGCCTCGAGGCGTATGCCTCAGCGCCTCGAGGCGCGTTTTTAAAAAATAATGATAGCAGCTACCACGCCAGCATAGGAAAAGGCACCATTTGAGGCATTGTACGGGAGGCGGTGCACTACTCCTTTGTGTGGCAGCAGGTGGGTGAAAACACCATGTTCACCCGCAGATCATTGAGGAGACCTCCAGGGGTGGTGGAGACTGTAGGAGGAAATTGCTGACTGCATAAAGCCGTCAAAAGAGTTACACCGACCGGCGGTGTAGAGACCTTGAGTTTCAGTTTGTTGTCCTATGTTCGTGCCCTAAGGGGTATAATTCTTAGCCAATCCTTCATGACTAAGCATTTCTCATGATCACAGGTCAGGGACTTCGTGTTCTTACGCGTGTCCCCAATGAGGGGCGTACCCACGTTTCGGTGCAAAGGGCAAGCTAGCCCCGCGTTTTGTGGGACCATTCGAGATTTTGGCCCGTGTTGGGAAAGTGTCCTACAGAGTGGCCCTTCCCCCACACCTCGAGGGCATCCACGCACGTGTTTTACTTGTCAAATTTGTGGAAGTACATCCGAGATCCCTGACACGTGATCAGCTACGGGGACTTGGCGAATGGAGCCAAACCTCTCCTTCTCAGAAGAGCTGGCTGCAGATTTTGGACCACGCGATCAGAAGGCTGAGGCGGAAGGAGATCCCCTTTGGTCAAGTCCTATGACGAAGTCAATGTTGGACATGCGAGCCCACGACGAGCCATTACGCAATAAATGTTATTGCAAAATATCATTCCCTGATCTGAAATGAAGAATAATAATTTGCATAATAGGTCCCTTAGTATCATCTTGATGATCATACAACTGTTGATTCAATTATTGAATCATATGGGCTGGTGCTACGATGAATATCTAAAGAGTTAGATTGAGGACTCATCAAGTACCGTCAAATGATTATTAAGAGATGATCTCCAGCCTGAGAAGGAAATGGTAATCCTTTCTCTGAAGGCTGATATCTAACCAACCTCTTGATGCAGGTCCTTTGCATAGGAATAGAGATTCAGCAGGTGTTAGATAAGTTAGGTCAATGAATTGATTTAATGAGATCGAGATAACCAAAGTCCTATGTCGTATGCTGTCACGATATATGCACACATCCTCTGACCGGAGACATATGTGTTACTATATGTCTGAGTATGTACATTTGGCAGACCATTAGGTTGATGACCTAATCAAGGTCTATACACCGGCGCGCTGGTGGTGCATATACTTAAATGCCATGCCCTGTATTCAAATTCAGCACTTGATCTAGTAATTACAATTTGCTTCTTACTTATCCATGCGACTAATGAGCTCCCAATGAACACTGCCAAATGCATAGGTGGATTTCCTGTCATTTGGACATTCCACACAATCAACATCTGCACAGGCCACTGATGGCAAGAGATGTCCTTTGCTGAGTAGCAATCGGCACTGAGAGAAGACTTCAGATACCTTAGAATCATGGAGACTGCATCTATGTGAGCCTGATACAACTGCTCCATAAACTGGCTAACTTTGCTCACTACAAAGGAGATATATGGCATGGTGATAACCACATATAAAAGCTTTCCAACGAGCTCCCTGTATCTCCTTGTCCACCTCATCTATGTAATCATCATAGAGATTTTTGTTGGATTCATAGGAGGAGTGGCATGCCTGCATTTTGCTATCCCAGTTTCTAGAAGGAGATCTACACAACTTTTGAGTTATCACAAGATCTCTCTGATGATCGACGAAGTCAGGCTTAAGGAAGTATCGTAGTTTACCAAGGTCCTTAGTAACAAATTGCTATCTAAGGAATTCCTTAGCTTCATTACTCCCTGATGAATTTGTGATTCATCACTCTAATTAGCTGAAAATAGAGCTTCGTTCTGAGAAATTAGGTTCATTCATTTGTTAATATCGTAAAATTAACATTCATGCATTTGTAATAATTTACATAAATTAGAATTCATTTATGCAGTCATATTCATCTGCATATTTTCACCTAATTTCAAGCATTTTAATTAATTCATGCCATCTCCAATTGGCATGAAACTGTCTTTATTGTGTACATATCACTAACCTTAATAATGGAAAATCCTAAAAATACTGACATGTATATATCCACAATAAATCCAAATCCAAATTTCAGGGATAAAAAGCCGCAAATGATGATGTCTCTCATACAATGTCCAAAATGTACTCTACTTACTTTTGAATTAATGTACATTCAAATATCTACAAATCATGACCAAATTCAAAAGAATAGGAGTCCATTTGTGAAAATCAGGTTTTGGGACCTAACTGTGCACTGTACATTTTTATTGATTTTAACCTATCATTTCCTGTGCATATTCCACTCACTTAGATTAATTTTTCATTTCTTTATTTTATTCAGTGTTTTAACTAATTAAATAAAAATCAAAATAAAAAAATCAGGAAAGTAATTAAAATGCCAAATCGGATGTGGGCTTACTAACCTGGTCCATCTGTATATATTTTACTTCTCTAATTTATTCTAACACTAAAGTAATCCATAAAAATTCAAAAAAAATTAACATTTGAGTCCATTACATCATTTCACATCATATTTTATATTTGCATGCATTTATTTATCTCTAGAAAAATAAAATAAAAATTACAAAGCTATAAAAATGATATTATCTTATGCATATAAAATTATCACAAAAAGATCATATATTGCACATATCATTTCATTTGCACATGAGTTCTTCATATACATTGTAGATCGTATTTAGATGCAAATTTTTTCGCGTTGGTCATTTTTGCATTTGACCCATTTACTATTTTTAATGTATTTATTTATGTATTTTCATTCATTGGTTTACATCTTGGTCAACCTACCCACGTGTCATCCTTTCAATTAGACTACCCTTAGCCATTGGTCCGAAGTCACCCACCCCCCGGTCAACCGGTTTAGAGCCATGCGCATTGTATCCTAGCCGTTAGATCAAACCCAGATCCAACGACCCTAACCTACCTCGCCTACCTCTTCTCTCATTA
Source organism: Ottelia alismoides (assembly GCA_037367405.1). Classification (NCBI taxonomy): domain Eukaryota; kingdom Viridiplantae; phylum Streptophyta; class Magnoliopsida; order Alismatales; family Hydrocharitaceae; genus Ottelia; species Ottelia alismoides. Next base: position 68,132 of record JAZKJV010003955.1, on the reverse strand, counting down.
CATGTAAAGCACATGGCCCCCGTCTCCCCATCAGGTGCGAAGCACGTGATCGTCCTTTTCCTTCAGTTGATGGCCCTCTACTACCGCGAGCTCCGCCGCACCGCACCTCCGTTTGATACGCCTCACTCCACCCATCTCTTCTCTATTGAGCCCACAGTCCCGACCGTCGCACTGCACCACCCTAGATCCACCTTCCGATCAACCTCATCTGCAGTCGAAACCCTAACCTAAATCCTATCGCCTGGAACCCATTGCCCCATCAACCCTCACAACCCAAACCCCTGATCACCTTATCTCCTTCTCCGACCATTAGGATCTCATCTTCTATCCCCAGCTGATGGAGCCCCATCCCTTTTTGACTCCTCCCTCTCCTCTTATTTCCATTTTTGTTAACTGCACCAACTTGATCCCTAATCGCCTCTACCCTTTTATCCTATCGTGAAGCCCCCTCGTCCTTTGCATTCATCTCTCTATTAAAACAACTCCGGTCATCCTTAGGGATCATCTGCATATCATCCACCTTCGTCTCCAAGAGAACGAGAGATCGAGAGAGAGGGAGCTGAGGTTAGTCGTGGTGACAACATGATTCCCATTCCGGCGATGATCCCCTAGGCGCGATCCACAGATTACCCCATGCTTGTTGCACCTTCCAAGAGCAACAGAGCTTCGCCCTCCATTGCTGGAGTGTGTAGGCCGAAGACCAGAGTCGAGGTTGACCTCCTCACACTTCAGCGAACTCCCCAGGTATCCTTCTTCCCCTGCACTTTTCTTCTTCCTCTCCTCCTTTTTCCTTCGCTTCTTAGTGTTCTTCATCAATCTTCCGTCCCCTTCGCATCTCCTTCTCCATTCACGAATTCCGACGAATGACCACCACCATCTTATGTGACTCCTCATCGTCTCTCTCTACCTCCCTCCACGCCTACCAACTCCGGTGGAACGTGCCACAGGAGGCCTTGCTCCTTCCTTCACACTGCTTGGAGCCCCACCCAACTTCCCCTTATCATGCCTTAACACCTTGGTCGAGGCTCAAAAGCTTCGAGCCATAGATCCCCTTGAAGGTACCATCAGTGGAGCGATGTCCCTCTTCCCCGACAACCATGTGTCGGACCAAGCACCATTGGAAGGAGCAGCTCACGCCATCGAAGGAGCCAGGCATCTCGAACTCGACAAGAAACATACCCGGGTTAAAGCTACGGAGACCACTAGATCAAGAACACGACGCATCACTGGCGTTGATTTGAGCCCACAATCCCACCGTCAGATCAAGCCTCCATCGTGCGCTCCAGATCGGTCCCGGAATTGATACCCGAACCTTGTGCTTCGGGTAGGCCCGAAGCGATCAGATACAACCACAGGGAGGATTGGGGAACCAGACCTCCCTTTGGCCAGGCATGCGCGCGATGGGTAATTTGCAGTCGTACGCCTGCGCATTAACTGATATATAAAGGAGTCCCGGTCACGCGCGTCGTGCTCATGATGTGGGAATTTTGCAGCAGAAGCCCTCCACTTCCATGATATTCACGCATGCCCTCGTCGAGGGGAAAACTGCATAGATCCCTGAAATTTCAAATACTCATATCTTGAGCATCTTTTATCGGATTTTAACGTTTTCATGTCAAATTGGATCCTTGTTTCATTCTCTTTCACATAGAATGGTTGATTAATTATTTTGAGACATTATTTGACATTAATTAATTTGAGGAGTCTATTTCTTATATTGAGCACATTTATTTAATTCATTGATTATTTATGTTCAATAAATTACGGAAATTGGAATAATTTCTCTTAGGACTTAACTTGATATTTACTTATTAATCATTTCTGAAATAAGGGGGAGGCATTGATTAATTGTTAGGCTTTGGATTGAATTGATTGCTTGCTTGGCTTGCTTCACCTACTCACCTTGCATTCATCATTTCTTCATCACACTACATTACTTAAAATCAATTAATTGCATCTATTTCTTTCTCACCACATAGCATGCAGTTATTTTATTTGCATTAAAATTATTTCAAAAATTCATGCATCATATTCTTTTTGATTAATTACATATCTTTATTTAAAATCAATAAACATAAAAAATTACAAAACATCAAAAAGATTCACTTCTTCGAAAACCTAATTTCCTAGATTATTTACTTATTAAATCTGGACCCTCATATTACCTCTGTAAGTTCAACCTTAGAACTTACCTAAGTAAAATAAATAATTCGATCGCATTGAGCATTATCTTCCGTATTAATTTCTCGATGTGGTCAATATTGATGGTCTCTAGATTACCCGGCAACAACTTCGACATCTCTGTCATTGAATTAACAAGGGCAAGTTCTGAGCTCGTCAAATGGCGGCGACGTCGTTGTCGGGGAGGTATACGTTTAAGGATTAATTTTTAAATAATTTAAAATTCAGATTTTTCATTCCCAAGTAGTCTGACCCCAATTTTCTTGTATTTATTTCTCTGTTTATATCTTAGCATTTTTACTTCTTATATATATTGTGAATATTTCTAACATTTGATTTTTCTCTTTTTCGTGCGCGACACCTGGTGGACTCGGAGGGGCTTTTCGAAAGCCGCCACAACTGGAAGCTACCAAAGACGGGCGATTCTGCGGACCGAGCCCGCTGAGGAGACACAAAGGAATTTTCGTTTTTTTTGCTTTTATTTTTGGAGAGAGTGTTTCCTTTATTCATTTTGTAATCGATTTATAATAATTGTCTATTTCTAGTGGTTAGGCATGAGCATTGGGTTGGGCTGATCCGGCCCAGTCCGAAGCCCAGCCCAAAAAGTCCGGCCCGGTCCAAGCCCAAATGAACACTAGGTCGGGCTTGGGCCCAATATCTAGATCCATTTTTTTAGGTTGGGCTCGGGCTTGGCTCGGCCTAGCCCAACCCAATCCAAGTACCCGACTCGAAGAGGGCCCGAACACTTTCCCCACATCCTATATGCATAAAAACTCCCACCTACTTCATGCACACTCTATTCTTGTATCTTGTCTTCATACAATATTTATAAATCAAGAAAGTCAGGCGTGTGACATATGAGTTGATAATCATTATATTTCAATTCAGAATTAATTTTCCTAAATTAGTCTTTGGTTTAGATTCTGCTGGTTATTCTTGAATTTGTTACTGTTTATTTTTTACATCAGAACATTTGCTATTATTGAACCTTTGCCCAATATGGGCCTTATGCCCATTTTTTAACATATAGGGTCTGGTGCACTTGCTGTTGTTAACTGGGTACGTTTGTTTCACTCTTTCAATTTCTATACATGAGAGACATTCATGATATCTAATATTGAGTGCACTTGTGTAAAATGAGAAATCGATTTGGTAGAATTGAATTTTAGTCTTTAACAAGTATTATAGCATATGTTTTAAACAATTTTGTCTTGTGTAACTTGAGTTGAGATTGACTTGAAACAAAAGAATCAAAGTTAATAATCTTTAATGGGTGGAGATGGGCCGTCCCGACCCATAGGAATTGGGTTGGGCTTGGGCTTGGGCCGAACAAAAAAAAAAATACAGGCCTAAGCCCGATCCAAGGCCTGAATTTTTTAAACAGGCCTGGGCCCTTTAGGGCTCGGCCCAGCCCGACCCATGCTCATCCCTTCCAGCGGTCTTCCTTTGAAGACTCACACTTATACCCGGACTGGACATTCAACCTATCAGGCCATATTATTTGTGGTGCTTGATGTAGATCTAGGATTGCATAATGGCTATTAGAGCTACCGAGTTTCATTTATTGTGCTCATAGCCCTAGCTCCACGCTTCCATAATTAATAGACACACTAAACGTTCTACTTAGCCGAATTTAACCTGTTCTTCACTTGCTAATAGAACTATCTGTGTAGGAGCGATTTTCTAGTGCATTCATATAGATTAAATTTCAATTCTGTTTAGCATCTGCACGAAGATTGCGAGGATCAATGTAAGTATCTCTACTTGAGCATGCATCATTGATTTATTGAATTACATTAATTTTTTCGACTTCTTCCTCTGTTTTTTCTTACTTAAATGTTTTAAGAAAATCGGGATTGCTTGGTTGACGTCCTTGGTTCTGAACTTCAAAACAAGTGATTGCCAAATAAAATTGGGATTGCTAAACAATATTGGTTAATTAAACACGGATAAAACATGGATACGACTGCATTGCAGGAGAGTAACCCCGATCCTTGTGCACATGTACTTACCTCCAGATTATGAGTGGGTGAGGACGTATCCTTAAGGTCAGAGCCCAAAACCCTGGATCTGGGCCCTAAGTCTCCAGATCCGACTCTTGTGGATTTTTTGAGTTGCAAGCACTCGCCTCCGACCATAGAGAGACGTTTTGGGTGTGCAAGTCTACTATTTCCTTTAGGGATGTGATATAACCTTGCAACCCGGGCAGATCACTCCATTGATTAATGGATAATAGAACCATATCTGGACGTTAGGGATACTCACTTGTGTAACGTATTCCATGCTTGTATTGCCACCTAACTTAAAATTGAAAAGATAAATGACCAAATCTTTGCGGCCCTCACTGTGTTAAGTTGGTGAAATTGGGGTTGAATTGTGTATTTAATTGCGTGCGCAAAGACTGTGTAATATGCACCTTCACATATTTTCTCGCCGCTGGAATTGAATATCGTGCTCCAACTCGTATCTTTTAAAATCAAAAGATGGAAATTTGGAGGGATTTTAGTTCGGGCTCTGCGAACACTTCACTAACCACTCTAAATCTCGGTCTTTCCTGGTCTACGATAACTCTTCGTGGGCCCAACTGGTTCCTAGATGACTCTCTTCTTGGAATCGGAAACTATCCTCTAATGTTAGGGTATGGTTAGACCCAGACTAATGCCCTAGTCTCCTGTAGCACCAAGAGTGATCCTCTCCTCGATGCCTCTAGATCTTTTTCTTCGGCAAGAGCTTACACAAATCTACTTTTTATTGCCAGTAACGAAGAATAAGAGATGCATTCCAAGAAACCACAATTCGAAGATGACCAGAATGATCCCATCAAGCATATTTTAGTTAGGCTGGCGTATACAGAACATAATAATCGTGCTCTTAGAGAGGAGGTGACTTGTTTGAGAGCTGCAGGAGGAGAAGATGGATTGATGCAAGATGAATACAACCCTGCAGAGAACCAGATTCAGAGCTGGCTTAGGCCGCTACCACCTCAAGAAGCATACGACTCGAAACCATATTTCTTGGCTTTACTACCCAAATTCAGTGGGAATGAGATCTAGGAACCCTTAGCGTTCCTACGAGATTTGAAATGATTTGTGATAACTGGAGTAACCCTCAGGTCCGTTAGGATTATATCCGGCTGCGTGCGATCCCCTTTACCTTGACAGATAAGGCATCTTACTGTTTGAAAAATTTGGGAACCATAGTGACTACATGGAATTAGTTCAAGGACATGTTCTTGAAGAAGTTTTATCCTCTAAACCTGACAAACCAAATGAGAGCACAGATCACGAGTTTCACGCAGTTCTCTCATGAGCGCTTTCATGAAGAATGCAAAAGATTTAAGGATCTGCTACAGAAGTGTCCTTGTCATGATATTACCAAGTTGGTTCTCGTACAAAGCTTATTTGGTGGACTTATACTTGAGATGTAAGGATTAGTGAGCGTTGCCTTTGGAGGCAGCTATTTGAACCAGAATACTGATACCGTCTTGAAGATATTCGAACAGATGGCAGATACGAGCCGCTCCCAGATCTCTAGTAGAGCTTACTACCAAGCTCCACGTGCCCAAGCAACCACTGAGGGGGGTAAGAGAACCATGGCAGAGGTAGCAGAAGATCTGATTCCTAATATGGGAATTTTATTTGATAAACTGACTTTGATGGAGCAGATGACAAAAAAGTTGGTGACTTGCACAAGCTCACCGAATTGCCAAAGCAGGTGAAAAGTTTAGCTGAGAAGGTAGCCTAGTTGAGCCTTCCTGCCTCGACTGCACCTCCCTATCCCATGCGATGAGTTTATCATGTCGAGAAGCATCGCATGCAGGAGCAGTACTACGTTCATGCATAACAGTAGACCGAGCCGCCATTTGAGGTAGCTTACGAGGAACCTCCACAGGTGCGAGAAATCAACAGAGTATGTTATACCACTGATCCTACCAACTCCACTCCCACACCACCTTAGTACCGTCCAACCCCCACCTATTATTAGCAGCCGCAACAGAGACAACAATGCCAGCTGGGCCAGCATGGCCCACTCACGAGTCAGTAGCCGTACCGTCAGCCACAACAGAACTTTCATCAGGATCGTCACGTAGTTATCACTACCAGCAACCTTCCCAGAGGCAAGAGGCTAGACCATCCAACACATGCACCTTAGACTTCCAACATATTTTAGAGCAACTCCAGAGGATCACTAATGTGATGCACGACGTGAGGGCTGACGTCAATCGGGTGTCGCGTTGGCAAGATAAGCACTCTGCGCCCAAGACCTTACTCCCTGTCCAAGTTCAGGTTAATCCAAACAACCTGAATCGACCACCACAACAAAGATCCAGAGGTCATGTATATAATCTAGAATATTCATTATCTGGATATCATATCTTTTTGCATGATGATAATCAACATATATATTCTCAGGAGCGGAAGGACCGTGTAAATTCCTGATCGGGCTAAGGAGTGAGAGGAGGAAAAATCCGAGCATCCGCTTGAGAAGGAATCGGAAGAGGAAGAGAACCACCGACATCCAAGTAGGAAGAGCATGCATTCATCAGGATACGAGTTGGCCAGGGACGAGGTATCCATACCTTGAGGAGCAGCTGCAACACAAGAGTCCCCGCATAGTATTTATAAGCATCATAATAATAGTCTTGTACATAGTTCAGTTCAAAGTCATATTTATGAACATCTTTCTGATTTAAATAAAATTGGCAAGTTATATGATTCTGATTCTGATATGTCTCTTCCAACTCCTCCACTAATTCCCTTTCCCCACGCTCTTAAAGGGGAAGGAAGCAAAAAATGGCGAAGCCTTCTCCCACTAAAATTAGGGTCGATTACATGGATTCTTGCAAAATCCATATTGAAAGGTTCGACTATTTTTTTACGCTGACTGTCGATTACCTAAAAATGAAAAAATCTAAAAATACAAAAAGATGATTATGAGATGGCATGGATTTGCAAGGATTATGTCAAGATTGAAATGCCATTTGATGAGTTTATGGATGCCACACCTGCTATGAAGAAGTACCTCAAATCAAAATGCACACCTACAAGGACAAGCAGGAAGAACAATTTAAGAACTGAAAAGCATGTGTTATCCATAGCCACAACTTGTGCCATTCGCAATGAGATCCTGAGGAAGAAACGGGATATGTGCGCTCACTATGTGACGAGGCAGATCGCTGACACCGTGTTTACATGCACTCTACTAGACAACGGTTCTTCAATTAATCTTTTACTCTCTACACTTATCGAGAGACTTAATTTGGGTCCTCTTAAAAGATCATGAGCATATCTCCAGTTCGTTGACCGATTTATAAAGATACCCACAAGTGTGTTGAGGAACGTTGTCGTATCGATTGAAGGATAGAAATACAAAGTCGATTTTAATGTTCTAGAGGGAAGATACAGTTCCGTGCTCACGGGGATGAAGTAGAGTTAGAGATGAAGCAGACAAAGTGACAGACTAGATTCTGAGAGCAGTACTAAGTACTCTATCTCTGAAGCAGAATGTGATCAAATGGACATTATAGAGCATTGGAAGCAGAACCCAACCAAGGCAGATGGGTTTCTCTCACCTGAGGAGGATAGCATGTTTTACACAAAATGCGAGATTACCCGAGATCTTCCCTGCATAAAAGTACAGATACAAATTCCTATACCCTCGATGACTCAGAAGTCAATCTAGGCCTGTCCGTCCTATGTCCTATAAGACTATCTTAGGGTGAGGATGATGAGTCAGACGCAGTGGCTACCGACTTCCTTGAGATCTTTTGTGATCCGACTCTTGATCAGCAAACACAGTCGGTGCTGATCCGACCTCCGCCAGCACAAAGCCAGAGGTAGTTGAGCCAGACTCTCGGATGATTATGCTTTACCCGTGCTCAAGTCCTTACCTCCAACCTTGAAATACGCCTTCCTAGCGGGACCTAAGGAGAAATATCTAGTCATCATCAGCTTGCGATTGACCGAGGAGCAAGAGTCTCGCTTGCAAGAGATCCTGGAAAAGAACCGCAGGGCGATAGTTTGGAGCGTTTTCTATCTCTATGAGATAAATCCCGTTATATGTTCACACCATATCTATTTAAAGGATGATGCCAAAACCTGTCGTGAATTCCAGCATTTGTTGAATCCAAATTTATGAGAGGTCGTGAAGAAGGAGATAGCAAAATGGTGTGACACGGGTTTTATTTATCCATCTTTGACTCCAAGTGGGTGGCACCACTTCGTGTTGTCCTGAAGAAGTCAGATATTCAGATTGTCACCAACGAGGACAGAGAGGAGATTGTAAAGCGAGTACCCACATCGTGGCGTGTCTGTATGGATTACATGCGCCTCAATGCCACGACGAAGAATGATTACTTTCCCCTTCCATTCATTAATCAGATCTTAGATCGACTAGCTAGGAAAGAGTTCTTTTGCTTCTTAGACGGGTACTCGGGCTACAATCAAATAGCCATAGCTTCGGAGGATCAAGATAAAACCACTTTCACATGCCCTTTCTGAACGTACGCATTTAGGCGCATGCCTTTCGAGTTATGTAATGCTCCAGGAACATTCCAAAGGTGCATGATCGCGGTGTTTGCCGAGATGGTGGGCGAATACCTGGAAGTCTTCATGGATGATTTCTAGGTCTATGGTGATTCTTTCGATCTATGCCTAAAGCATCTAGACCGAGTCCTAAAGAGGTGTTGCGAGGTGAATCTGGTACTCTCCTAGGAATAGAGTCAATTTATGGTACATAATGGTATTGTGTTGGGGCACACCATCTTTAAGAAGGGAATGGAGGTTGACCCTATCAAGGTGGACGTGATCAGAAAACTTCAATCGCCAACCAACGTCAAACAATTACGATCGTTCTTAGAGCACATTGGATTCTATCGAACATTTTAAGGATTTCTCAAAGATTGCACGACCGTTAACTGAGCTCTTAGGGAAAGACAGTTTATTATGAAATGTCTTGAGGTCTTCGAACTTTTGAAGGAGAGAATTATGGATGTCCCAATTCTGCAGGCCCCGGATTGGTCTCTTCCCTTTGAGATCATGCCTGATGCTTCCGATTTTACGGTAGGGGTGATGTTAGGACAAAGAAGGGGTGTCCCATTCACGATTCATTATGCTAGCAATGTCCTAGATCCTGCTCAATGTAACTACACGGTTATCGAGAAACATATGCTTGTTGTGATATTCACCTTGGACAAGTTCAGATCGCATCTCATAGGGTCAAAAGTGACAATTTACACAGATCACTCGACACTCAGATAACTGATGGAAAAGAAAGACGCGAAGGCGCGCCTACTCAGATGGATTCTTCTGCTTCAGGAGTTTGACTTGGATATCAAAGATAGACCTGGAGTAAAGAATGTAGTGGCCAATCACCTCTCATGTCTCAAACAAACATAATCTTCCGACCCTATCCCAATTCTAGACTCCTTCCCTGATGAGTCAAATTTTGTCATTGACTCTCTCCTGTGGTATGCCAACATGGTGAACTACATGGTTTCAAGACATGTTCTCCATGATTGGCCCGAGAGACGCATTGACTGACTTAAGTCGGAATCGAAGAGCTACCATTGGGAGGATCCGTTCTTTTTCTTCGAAAGACCGGATTGTGTCTGGAGGAGATGTATTCCTCAGGAGGAATACAACAATGTCCTCACTCATTGCCATACTTTGGAGGAAGGACACCACTTGCCCGCGAAATTAGTGCACAAATCAGAATGGCCATTAAGAAGATCATCTGGAACTGTCACTTGGGGCAAAACAGAGAGAGATGGACCTGAATGAGCTGGTGGAGATTAGAAATCAAGCACATGACAACAACGTAATCTATAAGGACAAGGTGAAGAAATGGCACGATAAACACATCAGGAAGGTTTTCGTCCCTGAGCAGAAGGTATGGTTGTTTGTTGGAGTATTTGGTTGTGCATCATATGAGTTGTAGCAGGGTAAATGGATCCTGGAGAAGATCCATTTACCCCATCCAGTTGTTTAATCCCCCATTGTCCAGTGGTGGTACTTGGAGGCTCTGTGGAGGCTATATAAGGAGCCCCAGACCTCCTGTATCCATTGAGAAAAGCAATGCAAGATATGCCCCTTTGAGGGCTTCTCCCGTGGTTTCATCCCGCTCCTCACGGAGTAGGGTTTCACGTAAAAATCTCGTGTTCAATGATGTTTATTCTTTATTTCTGACACTTGCTTCCGCATGTTTATTTTCTAACATGGTATCAGAGCGGGTTCGATTCTCGTGGAATAATTTTTCCATTGTTTTAGTCGAGATTCGATTTCGGAGTTCTTGAAGTTGATAGTTTTGAAGTTCCGATTCTGTATCATTGGAGTTCCTATTCAAGATCTATTCCAGGAGCGCTTCTCCAAGATAGATCAAAGTCCTGGCGTATAGGCACATATTCTAGGGCTGCAGGCGGCAGCCCTAGTCGATCTCGTCCCAATCTTTGCTAGGTTCATGGCGGTGCCCTTGCTTCTGTCCCAAGCCAGGTTCTGCGCAAAGAACCATCGAACGGCAGCACACTCTAGTTCTGCACAAGGCCCCGCAAGCCCTCGTTCCAGGCAGCAGGGCGGCATCGCGCGCACAGGCGCAAACGCCCCAAGCATTCTTCTTCCCCCGGTGGCATCGCGCGAGTTCTGAAAAGGGCCTACTTTTTCAAGGCGCCTCGTCTTCTCAAGGTGGAGGTCGCACGCACATGCGCCCTCCTCTTCCCGCCGCATCATCCCGGCGGCGATCCCCCTTTGGCGGCACTCTCAACATCATCCAGGTAGGGATTCCAGGCGGCAACCCTCCTTTGGCGGCCCTCCAGCAAGGCGCAACGCGCCCTCGGCATCCTCCAGACTCTTCGCCGCAGGTTCCCGCCGCTAGCACATGCGCATGCATCAGGCCTTCGCGATCCAGATTCAGGCGTGAATCCCTCCATCAACAAACAACGGCAACACTCTAGGCACAGGCGGCAATCGCCTCCTCCTCGCAACGACGAATCTCCAGCAGCCGCCCCAATCTCCAGGTCACACGAGTCCACTCGTGTGCGTGTCGGCAACACCCGCGAGATCCCAGGCGGCAGACTCCAATCGACCCCAGGGCGGCGCGTGTATGCCCCCATCGGGGCTGGTGGTTTCCTTATTAAGGAAAAGGGTCCATCGTGGAATTCTAGTGGGCTTGATTTTTTTTAAAATGGCAAGAGGAGGAGGAAAAGGAAAGAAGCCCACTGTTGGGATGAAAAAAAGTAGAAAAGAGACTGAGAAAAAAAAGGGAAGAAAAGAAAGAAGGGAAGAGAGAAAGAAAGCCCTGTTGGGATGTTGCATGTTTTTGGGCCTTATGGGCTGTATTAAAAAAATGAGAAAAAAATGAAGAGGCGCTTACATTTACAAAAAAAAAAGCCGTACACAATTTTAAAAAAAGGGTTGAAAAAATGAGTTGCAAAAGCCGTAAAAAATGATGATGTTAAAAAAAATGATGGCTATTTAAAAAAATCTTACAAAAAAAAGAAAAGCCGCGAGTAATTCTTTTTTTAATGTTCATGTTTTACCCCTATTCATCTTTCTTCTCCCAACTTTGTCGACGTCTCTATTTTCCGACAAGTATGGGAGAAAGGGGGAGTATATGTAGAGTCACAGGTCTTCTCCAGATGTCAGAGATTCAAATGCCAGATACAGATTATCCAGACCAACCAGATTTTCAGACTCTACAGTTTTCAGATGAAGATTTCCATGCGCAAGATTTAGACTCGACGATGCGCAGTTGTTCAGACACGACAGATTGGTCAGAGTCCAAGTTCGAGGCACTCCATGTTGAGGCCCATTTTTCGAGTTCTCTAGAGATAGACTCATTTTCAGACACGCACATGTATGTAGTCATTTTCAGATGAGCACATGTATGCCATCAGTTCAGAGGTCCCCATCCTTTCTTGTTTTGTAGGCCAGAGTTTTCATGTGAGCCATAGGGACTCCAGAGTAGAGGACCATTCCCTATGCCATGTTGGCAAGGGTTTTTATGTGATATCATAGAAACACCAGAGTAGTGTACCATTCTCTGAGCCAGATGGGAGAGACCCAGTTCTCCGAAGAGGAGATTTTTTCAGACTCCATTCTCCAGCGACCGTGGACTCCGACGAGGATTGCACAGTCACGACCCTTTTTCAGTTTGACCCTTTTCAGAGATGGAGCAGTTGTCCACATATTGTGGCGGGCCAGAGTACTCCGACGAAGAGACTCCTTTTCAGTTGCAGTGACTCTGACAGGCGCAGTTCAGAGCATATGCTCTCCGACAAGGAGATTCAACAGACTCACACTCCAGCCCGTTCGTCCTCCTCACCTGCATGACATGAGAAGCAACGTCCTTGACAACAGCAGTTTTGCGCGTTAGGTTGATATTGTCCGTAGTGTCCTGTAGCATTGAGTTGAGTCTCTTTTTGTTTGTCCAAGCTGAGCATTGCATGCTCCAGCTTGAGGGGGAGTGTTGGAGTATTTGGTTGTGCGTCATATGAGTTGTATCGGGGTAAAGGGATCCTGAAGAAGATCCATTTACCCCATCCAGTTGTTTAGTCCCACATTGTCCAGTGGTGGGACTTGGAGGCTCTGTGGAGGCTATATAAGGAGCTCCAGACCTCCTGCATCCATTGAGAAAAGCAATGCAAGATATGCCCCTTTGAGGGCTTCTCCCGTGGTTTCATCCCGCTCCCCACGGAGTAGGGTTCCACATAAAAATCATGGTGTTCCATGTTTATCTTTCTGTTCTATGCTCTGTTTATCATTATCGCTTCCGCTTCCTATTTTCTAACATTGTTCAATGCAAAGTTAAAGATTTCTAAGGCAAATTGAAATCTAAGTGGATTGGGCCCTTCATTGTCCGAGCAGTGCACGAGAACGAAAGCGTTGAGATTTCATAACTTATAGAGGGTGCACCGACATTTTTAGTGAATGGGAAGCTATTGAAGCCATTCGTTGGACCCGATGATCAACTGCCAAGAGTCGAAGAAATCATCATGCATGAAACAGATCCAAGAGACATACCACCAGGCTCTGCATGACACCTTGCACATGCACATTTTACATCTCTGAATTCTTGTGAGTGCTCTAACTCCTAACTTTTGTACATTCTCTCCTAATCCCATCGGTTCCCTTTGTACTTCTTCTATACTTATGCCAAGGCCTAAGTATAGGGGGAACCGATGCCCACCCTATTTATATCCACCTTCTCTCGTCTTGTCCTCAACCATCCCATTTTTTTCTCTCTTCTATACTTATGCTGACCAAGAGCCTAAGTATGCGCGTGGGGGGGGGGGCTTGTACTTCTCATTTTCTTCTTTTGCATCCTTCTATACTTAGCATATGCTAAGTATAGGGGGTTGAGTTGCATTGTACATACTTCGCATTGTATGGTACTATATGGTATTGAATTTTCTTTAGATAAAACTAACTTGGGGTGTCAGTAACTTTTGTAAAATTTGCAAATTGTGTAAAATATGCATAATACTTGTAAAAATGCATAATATGTATGTAATCATGTTATGAAAAATCAAAAAAATGTTTGCACTTCACCTGCACTTCAATTGCCTTTTCATGCATCTGCATTAGTGAAAAGCCTCGGGCTCTGAGTCGAGCTGCGAACAGAAATCGAGAGTGGTCTTGAATTGGACTTAATCGACTTAATTTTCAGAGGAACTTCACTGAGAAATAGGATTTTAGAAACTTTAGGTCTTGGACATAATTCTCCGAGTTCCACATGACAATGTACAGACTCCGACTCTTAGTGTCTGACCTGGTCACCTCATTCTGAGTACGACTCTTGAATAGGGAATCAATCTGTACTCTAGCACTATGCACTTAGCTCAACTTAGAGTGGGTGTTGGAAGACTGTGTAAGTCTTTTTTCTGGTAGCGTGGTCATCTAACGACCAGAGTACAGATTGAAATAAAGCAGGAATGAACTGCTAGCGTGATTTTTCTAAGACCCCAAACATGGGAAGAACAAAAGAATCTGTATCCGTCGGGGCACAAAAGATCCATGCATAGCAACCAAAAATCCATACCAAAAGAAGCCAACTACCAAATAAATATTTGAGCACAAAGGTTCAAGTTTCAGATAACCAGCATATTTTGGTGACGACTTGGTTACACTAGTCGAGCTTTATAGGAGAGGTGACCACCGATCACCCTCCAGTCTTCTCTGATTCTTCTAAAACTTCTTCCCTCATATTTGTTGTGAACTAGCACGTGCCTGAACTTAGAAGGAAATACCGGACTCTTGGGGATGAGTTATTGGAGGAGAGGTTTGCGTGATAGTATGACATTTCAGATGGGAAGAGCTAACACCCTTCACACACACGAGACGATTGTTCAATATTCATGGGGTGTGCTTTGGGAGGAGGATTGATCTAAGATGACTTTTGAGTCGAAACTGTTACAATGATGTGTAGAACTTGAAGGCTGTTGATTTTAGAACTATAATTCTCACAGGAGTTTCGCCGAATTAGTAATCCAAAGGTCAGGTCTTGCTCCATTCTCACCTTTTGCTCATGATCTTGGTAAGGAACCCAATCTCATTTCACCTCTTCATTTCTTTAGTTGCTAGGGGAAGAGAAAGGTTTAAGTATAGGGGTTGATGAATATGTGATTCATCACTCTGATTAGTTGAAAATAAAGCTTTGTCCCGAGAAATTAGGTTCATTCATCTATTAATATCATAAAATTAACATCCATGCACTTGTAAATAATTTGCGCAAATTAGCATTCATTTCTGCATTCATATTCATCTGCATATTTTCATCTAACTTTGAGCATTTTTAATTAATTCATGCTAACTCTAATTGACATGAAACTAACTTCATTGTATACATATCACTAAACTTAATCCATGAAAAATCTTAAAAGAAATACCGACCTGTGTATATCCACAATAAACCCAAACCCTAATTTCAGGGCAAAAAGCCGTAAACGATAATATTTCTCACACAATGTCCAAATGTACTCTACTCACTTTTGAATCAATGTACATTCAAATATATACATATCTAGACCAAATTCAAAAGAATTGGAGTCCATTTGCGAAAATTGGGTTTTGGGACCTTACTGTGCATTGTGCATTTTTATTGATTTTAACTTATCATTTCATGTGCATATTCCACTCATGTTGATTATTTTCTTTTTCATTTCTTTATTTTATTCAATATTTTCACTAATTAAATAAAAATCAAAATAAAAAAAATCAGAAAAATAATTAAAAATGCCAATTCTGACTTGAGTTTACTAACCTGGTCCACCTGTATATATTTCATTTCCCTAATTTATTCTAACATTAAAGCAATTCACAAAAATTCAAACAAAATCACATTTGAGTCCTTTACATCATTTCACATCATATTTTATTTTTTCATGCATTTATTTATCTCCAGAAAATCAAATAAAAGTTACAAAGCTATAGAAATGATATTTTTTATGCTTATAAATAATAACGAAAAAGATCATATCTTGCACATATCATTTCATTTGCATTCGAGTCCTTCATGTACATTGTAGATCACATTTTTCACGTTGGTCATTTTTGCATTTGAATCCATTTATTATTTTTAATGTTATTATTTATGCATTTTCATTCATTGGTCAATATCTTGGTCAACCTACCCACGTGTCATCCTTTCATTGGACCACCTTAGCCGTTGTTCGAAGTCACCCGCCCCCCGATCAACCGGTTTAGTCCTCGTGCATTTTATATCCTGATCGTTGGATCAAACTCAAATCCAACGATCCTAACCTTCCCCCACCTACCTCTTCTCTCATCATGTGTGAAGCACGTGACCCCCATCTCCCCATCACGTGCGAAGCTCGTGATCGTTCTCTTTCTTCAGTTGATGCCCCTCTGCTACTCCGAGCTCTGCCGCACCACACCTCTATGTTGCCGTGCCTCATTCCACCCATCTCTTCTCCATTGAGCCCACAATCCTGACCACCGCATCGCACCACTGTAGCTCTACCTTCTGATCAACCTCATCTGTAGTCGAAACCATAACCTAAATCCTATCGCTTGGAACCCCTCTGCCCCATCAACCCTCAACAACCCAAACCCATGGTCACCTTATCTCTTTCTCTAGCCATTTGGATCCCACCTTCTTTCCAAGCCTTTGATCTTGGAGGACTGCATATATGTCCAAGGCTTTCTCGAGGTATATCAAATCAAAGTAGCAAAAAACATAGCATATCAAGAGTTTGTAACACATTGATATGTGCCTATCACGAAACAAAAGGGTGGATTATGCATCTTAGTTCTCGAGAATCTTCAAGCCATCACAAAATGTGTAACTTAGTAGTTTCCACAGACATTTATACTCTGTTCGTAGTCATATATGTAATGGCCCTCATAACATGCATTTATAACGTGCACTATGATATATTCTGCCATAGTTGTAAAAATTAACTGATTAGGTCGACTAGTCGGTTCGATTAGTCGACTTGGCCATGTAACCGAGTCGACTAGGGCGAATCGACCGATAGTCGGTCCAGACTCCAACCGACTACTCGGACTGACTAATTGGCCTGGTCGGTTGAGTAATCAACGATTTTTACTTTGATTGTTTGACCCGAACTTTCCTGGATACCCCTCCCAAAACCGGGCCTGAATACCTAACTCCCTTCAAGTGGGGCTTACTATCGGAGAGTTAGCCCCACCCAAATCCTTCTAGCGCAAAACCCCTCCCAAACCCCCTTCCAATCGCCACCAGTTCCCCTCGATCGCCGCCAGCTCCACCGTCGGTTGTCGCCTGCTGCTCCGACACCTCACCAAGCAATTCCAACCACTGCGAGGTCCTCCCCAACTCTAAAGGTCCTCTCAAGTTCGTGCGTTAAGTAGGTTAGTTTTCTTCTGAATTCAACCACCTTTTTATGTCATTACATGCTTTTTCTATCATTATTGCTACGTTTGGTTTTGTTATTGCTACAATTTTCATATTTTACCCTTTCCTTTGTGTTTCCTAATTCATATGATTGTTCATGTTCCGACTTAGTATGATTATTGGTTATTAGCTAAGTATGTTTGTCAGGTTAGTAGCTTAGTATTCCTTATTGTGTAGCTTAATACCAATCATATGTTGCTGGTTAGTAGCTTGGTATGATTGCTAGGTTAGTAGCTTAATATGATTCATGTGATTGTTGTGTAACTTAGTATGGTTGTTTCTTTTAGTTGCTTAGTATGATTCATGTGATTGTTGTGTAGCTTAGTATGATTGTTGGTTAATAGCTAGGCTATTAAAGTAGTAAGGTTTAGATTGTATATTGTTAAAGTTAAATTAGTAGCTGAGTTATATGATGGTTTATGTTGTTTATAAACAATATTGTTTAGATTGTGCTAATTATATTGTTTATGTTGTTATTTGTTTATGGAACTTCTAAGTTTATGATATTTGTGTAGCTTATGATGCGAGTTTGTGACTATGTAGATGGCTACACCTACGACGAACATCGCTTCCGGTAATGACTCGTCATTTTATGTGCTACCGGGATCAAGTAATCCTCTTGGCAAAATAAGTACCTTTCGAACCGTGCCGATATGAATACGGTTACTTGCAGACCATGCAAGTAGGTGGTTAAAGGAGGTGTTTACATGTTTAAGCAACATCTAACACACAGAAGAGGCAACGTAGCTGCATGCCCGAAGGTAGATGAGGAGACAAAGAAGAAGACAATCTCATACCTGAATGACGTTGCTAAGAAGAAGAGCCAAAAAGCCATTGAAGTTCAGGAGATGAGAGATGAGATTGATATCACTAGAGATGCTGCATTGGCGAAAAAATCACTATTATCCGATTCCTTGGAGCAGAACGTCACAATAGAAGGATCATCATGTCAGATGACTATAAAAGATGCATTCTTCAAGAATCACCGAGAAAGGGTTTCCTCCTATATATGCAACTGGGCATATACATAAGTAATTCCTTTCAGTGCATGGATGGCGATGGTGGAGACAGTTGGAAAGTACATTCCTAGGCTAAAGACCCCCACGACATATAAGCTCAACGATCCATTTCTGAAGAGACAATGAAGAAAATGTACGACGACTTGCAATGCCATTGAGATACATGGAAGTCGACCGGATGCTCTCTAGTGACTGATGCATGAACGAACATGCACGGGAGGAGCACTATGAACTTTTGTGTTAATTGCATCTTTGGTACTCCATTTTTGAAGTATTAGCAATGTGAGCCCGAGGCGAACCATTCTTGCAATAAATGTTATTGTAATAAATGATTTATCAATAAAGGTTATTGATTATGTTTCACTCTCTTTCTGAAATTGATTGAAAGAATGCACTATAAGGTCCCTCTATACAATATGCGTTATGTACCATGGCCAACTTAATAATCATACAGCTGTTGATTCATTGATTGAAATATAGAGGCTGATGCTTGGATGAATGTCTAAGTAGTTAGATAGAGGACTCATCAAGCATCATCAAATGATTGTTAAGTGATGATCTCCAGCCTGAGTAGGAGATGGCAATCCTTGCTCATTAGGCTGATATCTGATTGACCTTTTGATGCAGGTCCTCTGCATGGGAATAGTGATTCAGAGGTGTCAGATTAGTTGAGTCAATGGGTTGACTTAACGAGATCGAGATAACCAAAGACCCATGTTGAATACTGTCACATCATAGGCACACATCCTCTGACCAGAGACAGATGTGTTGCTATATGTCTGAGTGTGTACATTTGGCAGACCAATAGGTTGATGAACTAACCAAGGTCTATACACTGGCGAGCTGGTGTGCATGTAAGGACATATGAGTAATACGATCTCTCAAAGGGATCATACAAGTTCACTTGTGAACCGGGATACATGAGCTCACTCATGAGGTGTTGGGACTGATCAAATTCCATGCATGGTTGTCATGCTTTGGAAGCATGGCATGAATTTGAAGGTAAGATATATGCTTTTTGAAAGCATACGATCTATACCAAATCCCAAAGACCAAGATTGAGAAACTTAGTGATCAAACTCTGAAGATGACAGTGTAAAAGTGATCTATATCTTCAGGATGATTATAGGTCTTCCAGTATGCAGGATGTACATGTATTAGGAATACCTGAGGTGATTTGATCATAAACGATTGTATAACCACGACGCTTCCATTCCGAGGGAGTGATGAAACAAGTCTGGATTTTACTGACTCCTCTCAGTAGAGAAGTAACCTAATCTTAGTCCATGTATTGGACATTGATCTGAATGAGATTCAAATGTAATGAGAAGATTAGGTTTACGGCCTTGATTTAATCAAATATCTATGAAAGGTCCATGGGATCTGGATTTGAGATGTGATCTCAATATCCAAGTCACTATACGTGGAACAATTCAATCGCCCTGTCCTTGTCTCCAAGTATCAGGAGAGAAATCGCATTATTCTTGA
This sequence comes from Ottelia alismoides, assembly GCA_037367405.1. Classification (NCBI taxonomy): domain Eukaryota; kingdom Viridiplantae; phylum Streptophyta; class Magnoliopsida; order Alismatales; family Hydrocharitaceae; genus Ottelia; species Ottelia alismoides. The sequence continues at coordinate 48,555 of JAZKJV010003955.1, read as the reverse complement.
AGGGTTCAAGAATAATTCCATAAGATCTAAGTATTAAGAAATTAATAATTAAATTTGATTTAATTATCTTGATGTGTGTGGAAATCGAATATAATTAAATGTGATTTAATTATTGTGGATAAAGATAATGTGGATAGCAATATCCAATTATTCATAATATATTATAAATGTGATTTATAATGTATTAGAGAGAGCTAATTATAATTTATATTTGTTGATTTATTATTAATGTGTATTGGATATACATTGTGTAATTAATTGAAAATGTAAATTATATTTTGTTTTGGGTTGTGATTGTGATTCACAAAATTCCAATGGCAAGGTTGCAATATTCTCAAAATTAATTATGAATTATTTTTGAAGAATAAATCACAACAAAAGTTGTTGGATTAAATAAAGGAAATTTCCGTGGAGATTTGCAATCTCATGAAATCACATGAGATTGCTCCCACTTGCAATCAAGTGGACGGCCACCATAACCAATATGGAAATTGGTGGTCGTCCAACATGATACAAGAGGAGGCAATCTCCGTGTTGGTAATCTCCCTTATTTGATTGGTTTAATTTTATGATTGATGTATATTTGATTTGTCAAATATATTTGATCAAAATTAAACTATTAGTTGTTGGTTTTTTCCAACAACAATCTTGACCATTGGATTAGACATAAATCAATCTCATCCATTGATTTTATATGTCCCATGGATTGAGATCCATGAATCCTAAAACCCTATAAATAGAGAGGCATACCATGCTCTCTAGTACATGCTTTTGGAAGCACATCTCTCTCTCTTTTTCTCTCCCTACACGCCAACTCTCTCTCCCTCTCCTTGGTGGCCGTCCACCAAACCCTAAGGGAGATCTTTGTCGTCGCCTTCGCCACCGCGCTGCCGCTTCGATGTTATTCGGTTCTCCGTCTTCTTGGAGTGCTATGCTTGCAAGGAAGACGTTCGATCTCGTACGACGAGATCAGGAGTTCCCGGTGCTTGGATCAACTCGTTGGATTGCGAGGATCATGCGACTCATCCCCGTGCTCGCAGGCTTCTTCTCCGACGATCAAACTTGAGATAGGAGGTCTCTTTTCGTAGAGACACGATCAACCACGCTTCAAGAGGTATTCCTTTATACTTGTTGTGGTTATAGATGAAACGATCCGAGAATCGTTCTTGGATCATGTGGTTTCATCGCTTGAAAAACTTTTAAATTCCGCTGCATAGAACAACTAGTACGACTAGTCGTTCTTCGTCGTATTCGATACGACGCTCATGCTTTCGTAATGCGCTTAAGGATTATACCATTATCCTTCAAGTAGTATCAGAGCCTTAGGTTGAAGGTTTTGGATACGATCCACAAACCTAGGACGACTTGGGTTCGTAGAGGTCGCGAAAGTTTTTTGTCGCATTTGATTTTCGCACTTCTGTTTAGTGAATAAATTCGGCCCTGTTAAAATTGTTTAAACACGAATTAATCACTTGGATTTTGTTCCCCATTAAATAAGGAAACCATAGGATCCGAGTTTGCGTAATTTGGATTCCGTTTGCTCGAGATATGGTTGTTTTAACGAACATGTATGCACTGTTGCGGGAACTGCAAATCTTAACATGATTAATGAGTTAATTACTATTTTGATTTGCCTCTAAATGCGTGAAATTCCACTTAGGTTCTATCCTAAATCAAATTAGTAATCTTTGAAAATTGATTTTGTCTAATTTGGATTTAAATTGATTGAGATATGTTAATTTTAGTAAGTAGGGGTCACTGCTGAAATTACAGTCCTAATCAAGAACCATGTGATTGTAAATTGATGAAATTAATTGTTAATTTCAAGAAATAATTATGAAAAATATTTGAGAAATATTGAAAGATGATTATTTCCTTAATTGACTTGGCCTCAACCATAATTTGATTAGATTTGACCTAGATCATAATTGGAAATACAATCATCAAACTCCTTGCTTGAATAGGATTGGGAATTTGTTTAGCAAATTTCCTTATAATAAAAAATGTTTTAATTATTACTATATGGTATAATTTCGGTTGAAGAACCGATGATCATCTCAAGTACAAAGTGATTGACTCGGCATTATTTTTTCCCGAGGCGGATATGGTGTCTAGTCGGGGATCGCTGGGGTAACGGGTTGCACCGGATGCAGTCCGTCCCACTCCCGTCAGTACTGGTCATGACAACGGGTAAGGAACGAATGATGCCTGAGAGATCATGATGTATTTTTCTAATTATTAAAATTCGAATTAATATGTATTTTGAGATAATACCATATATATATTCAAGTCAAACGATCAAGTTTGTTGATTGAATTGGATTGATAATTAATTTAATATGATTGAATTAATTATATCCAATTGAAACACTCTATTATGAATAAAGTTATTTTTTCCCTTGTAAGAATTAATTATGTGAATATGATTCATGATAATTAATTAAAATTTGAATAAGAGGTGAAGGATCACATAAGTGACATCCATGGTTTCCGTTGCCAGGAATTGCATATAGGAGACGCCTGTACGAAGTGACAGCTCCTATATGCAAGCGCATCTGGATCGGGCTCTTTGCTTCTCGAAAGAGTAAGGCCGTATGCGTAGTGACCCCAATATCGGATCCTCGTATTATTGGGGCGATATTGGATTGCGCATAGCGAGTACTATTCCTGTTGACGGTTGGTTCAATTAATGACGGGTCAACATCACCTTAGGGGTAGTGGGCCCGAGCATTAAAGACCGAATTGGGAAATGCAAGTTGGACTTGCAAGGCGGAATGTGTTCCCGCTTCTCTTTATTGGAGTTGCAAATTCTCATATTATTGGGATATAACAAAAATAAAAAGATCCCAGTTCTTGCTTGAGATATAGCGGTAAGTATATCTCTTACTTTGAAAGTGATTAAGGGAATAAACTTTCATAGTTGGCAGAGCAAGACTAATTTGATTTAAAAAGCCTTAATCAAATATTATGAATTTGAATATATGATTATATGTTTTAATATAGTGCATTTTTAATTTCAGAAAATGAAGTCCATGAACCCACTTAGCAGGCTTCTGGAGGTCAACCAATTGACCGGACCAATTTACTCGGATTGGATCCGTAATTTGGAGCTTGTACTCTCGGCTGAGTGCATAAGTTATGTGCTCTCAGAAGGACAAGCATGAAAATCCTAAATCAAAGGAAGAAAAAGCATACAATGACAAGTATGATGAAGATCATATCTTGGCTAGATGCTATATCTTGGGTTCTCTCTCCAATATTCTTCAGAAACAACATGTGGAGATGAGTACTTGCCAGGAGATAATGCAGAATCTGAAAGATATGTTGGTGACATTAACCGCACCCAGCGATACAACATTATGAAAGAACTCGTTCGCTGCAAGATGCAGGAAGGAACTTCGGTCTGTGAACATGTCATTGCCCAACCATGGATGCAGACATGCAATCTGATTTCATTCTGATGTCGTTGCCCAAGTCTTTCAATAACTTTGTGGTTTCATTCCATATGAACAAGCTGGAATTGATAAACGCTGGACTTCTTGCTGCATTAAAGTCTGCGGAAGACGTAATGAAGAAAGATGGTCCCGCTGGCAGTGCAATGGTTGCACAGGTCAGAGGAAAGCGCGGTCAGAAGTAAGGTTCTCGGAAGGGCCCGACCCAGAAGAGAAAGAAGAAGGGACAAGGTATTGGCTCATCTTCCAATGCATCCACTCCAATAGCGTCGAAGAAAATCGACGTCTGTCACCACTGCAAGAAGCCGGGGCACTGGAGGCATAATTGCCCGGATTACTTGAAGTTGGTCGACAAAGGTAAAGCCCCAACATGTATGAAATCTAATTTTATCATTGAAACCAGTTTTCTCGTTGGACGAGAAGGAAGTTGGGTTGTTGATTCTGGTGCTTCTGTTCATGTATGTAATTTGTTGCATTTGTTTTAGGAAACTAGAAATCTGGAAGAAGGGGAGATAGTCATTCAGATGGGATCTGATGCAAGTGTTGCAGCAGTCGCCGTCGGCACCTGTAGACTATCATTATCCAGTGGTAGAGTCCTAGTACTTAAAGAGTATTTTTATGTACCCGAAGTAAGAAGAAATTTGATATCTGTATCTAAGTTAGTTAGAAGTGGATATTCATTCCTATTTTGTAATAAATTAGTCATAAATCGTTATGATAAATATATTGCGAATGGTTATTTGACTTCTGGTGGACTCTATGAATTATGCATTGATAAATGTATTATGAATGTTACAACCACTAATAAAAACCTTAAAAGATCCAGGGAGGATAAAAATCTTTCGAATGAGATTTGGCATCAAAGGCTTGGTCATTTATCTGTTGATAAGATCAATAGATTAATAAAGGATGGACCTTTAGATTTTCTACAAGTTCAACCTTTGCCTACCTGCAAACATTGCATTCAAGGTAAAATGACAAGGATGCCTTTCCGTAATAAGGTTTCAAGATGCGAAGGTATTATTAACCTAATACATACTGATGTATGTGGTCCCTTCAGTACCGCGACTCGAAATGGATATCGATATTATTTGACGTTTATTGATGCCCATTCACGATACGAGTTTGTCTTCCTATTACGTCATAGATATGAAACCTTTGAAAAGTTTAAAGAATTCAAGATTTTGGTTGAGAACCAAACCGATAGGAAGATTAAATGGATTTGATCTGATCGAGGTGACGAGTACCTCTCAGATGAATTCAAGGAATATCTTAAAGAGAATGGCATTGTCTCCAATCTCACTCCTCCTGGAACTCCCTATCTTAATGGTGTTGCTGAAAGACGCAACAGGACCATCATGAATATGGTCCGTTTAATGATGAGCAAAGCACATTTACCACTTAGTTTCTGGGGATATGCAGTAGAGACTACAATATATATATATCCTGAATAAGATTCTTAACAAATCTGTACCTAAGACTCCTCATGAGCTCTGGTATGAAACCAAACCTAGTGTTAATCACTTGAGGGTTTGGGTTTGCTTGGTCCATGCAAAGAACATGGACGCAAGTAAGCTAGAATCTCGCTTTCGTGAGTGTTACTTCATTGGGTATGTTAGAGATGGTATTGGATACCAACTCTATGACCCTGAAACCCAAAAGGTTTTTGTTTCTAGAGATGTGAAATTTCTGGAGAATGATTTCCTTAAAAGTCAAGATAAAAATAAAGTAGAGGAACTCATTGAATCCCCTGAGGATTCTGAGCTTCCTGAATCAGAAACTGAAGAGATAAATAAAGATGAAACACCCATACCTCTTCGAAGGATTTCGAGGGTGGTTGCACCACCTGAAAGGTATTGTTTCCATGTGTCAAGTGAGACTGACAATGATCCTATTTCATTTGATGAAGCACTCGCAGATCATGACATGGATAGATGGATGCTAGCAATGAAGTCAGAAATTGACTCCATGTATAAGAATGGTGTATGGACCCTAGAGGATCCACCTAAAGGGGTAAAACCCATTGCGTGCAAATGGATCTTCAAGAGAAAGAGGGGACCTGATGGGAAAGTAGAGACTTTCAAGTAACGGCTCGTAACCAAGGGCTACACACAGAGAGAAGGCATCGACTACGATGAGACATTCTCTCATGTGGCTATGCTTAAATCCATCAGGACACTGCTAGCTATAGCTGCATATCTTGACTACGACATCTGGCAGATGGACGTCAAGACGGCTTTCCTCAATAGATACCTCGAGGAGGATATCTATATGGAGCAACCCCAGGGCTTCATAACTGAGGATGGCAAAGTATGCAAGCTGAAGAAATCCATTTATGGGCTCAAGTAAGCTTCTCGTAGCTGGAACATCAGATTTGACGAAACCATAAAGAGTTATGATTTTGTGCAGAATCCTGATGAACCTTCTCTGTACAAGAAGCTTAGTGGGAGCGCCATTGTCTTCATCGTGCTTTATGTATATGCAAGGTTGCAAAAGTCGGTAGTCGGTACTCGGTCGGTCGTGTCACTGACTAAGGATTAATCGGCAGTCGGACGACTAATCGGATTTAGTCGGACATTAATCGGCTTTGAATTTTATGATTATTTTAAACATATAACTCATTTTTATACATATATTTACATAGATTTTGTATATTTTTATACTATCATAATAAAATAAAAGAAGTAATTGAATCTAAATAAAACATTAAGCATATTGTAATAAGTTTGCTTATGAAAAACAAAAAAATATGGTATCTCCAAGAAAAAATTAGTCGACTAGTGTGCTTAGTCGGAATTAGTCGGTACTCGGTCGGCCACTGCACTGACTAGATTAGTCGGACCTCATAGTCGGGCCAGTCGGATGACTTTTACAACACTGTGTATATGACATCCTTATCATTGGGAATGATACATGGATGATGCCCAGTGTGAAGATTTGGCTATCCCATACCTTTGAGATGAAAGATCTTGGAGAAGCCTCTTACATCTTGGGTCTGAAGTTGTTCAGAAACCGAGAGAACAGGATATTGGGATTGTCACAACATGGATACATTAAGAAGATTCTTGAACGATTCCGTATGGATAGTTCCAAGAAAGGATTCCTACCCTTAAGACATGGTATCCACCTGTCTAAAGGAATGGCTCCTCAAACTGTTGAGGAAAAGAAAGCCATGGCTTGATGCCCTTATGCATCAGCTGTAGAGGAAGCTTAATGTATGCTATGATGTGTACAAGGCCAGATATCTGCCATGCAGTGGGAGTGGTAAGTCGTTACCAATCCTGCTATGGAGAACAACAGTAGAATGCAGTAAAGAACATATTCAAATATCTAAGACAGGCACAAGATTACATCTTGGTCTATGGAGATGGTGATCTCCAAGTCTTAGGATATACAGATTCTGACTTCCAATCAGATATTGATGATCGGAAGTCGACATCAGGGTTTGTATTCTTGTTGAATGGTGGTGCTGTGAGCTGGAGAAGCAATAAGTAGGACACTACAACAGACTCAACAACAGAAGCCGAGTACATTGCCGCATCGGATGTTGCAAAGGAGGCGGTGTGGTTGCGCAAGTTCGTCCTAGAGCTTGGCGTAGTTTCCTCTGATACTCCCATCCCGCTACTTTGCGATAACACAGGAGCCATTGCCCAGGTGAAGGAACCCAGATGGCATCAAAAGAGCAAGCACGTGGAAAGGAAATACCACATCATTCGGGAGACTCAAAAGCGTGGTGATATCATCATCACCAAGGTGGCCTCTGCCGACAACCTTGCTGATCTTCTTACCAAACCTCTGACACAAAAGGTTTTCGACCAGCATGTAATGAGTATGTGTTTAAGGATTGTTCCTGAATGGTTCTAAGGGCTAGTGGGAGATTGTTAGCAATGTGAGCCCGAGGCGAACCATTCTTGCAATAAATGTTATTGTAATAAATGATTTATCAATAAAAGTTATTGATTATGTTTCACTCCCTTTCTAAAATTGATTGAATGAATGCACTATAAGGTCCCTCTGTACAATATGGGTTATGTACCGTGGCCAACTTAATAATCATACAGCTGTTGATTCATTGATTGAATCATAGAGGCTGATGCTTGGATGAATATCTAAGTAGTTAGATAGAGGACTCATCAAACAACATCAAATGATTGTTAAGTGATGATCTCCAGCTTGAGTAGATGGCAATCCTTGCTCATTAGGCTGATATCTGACTGACCTCTTGATGCAGGTCCTCTGCATGGGAATAGTGATTTAGAGGTGTCAGATTATTTGAGTCAATGGGTTGACTTAACGAGATCGAGATAACCAAGGACCTATGGTGAATACTGTCACATCATAGGCGCACATCCTCTGACCAGAGACAAATGTGTTGCTATATGTCTGAGTGTGTACATTTGGCAGACCAATAGGTTGATGACCTAACCAAGGTCTATACACCGGCAAGCTGGTGTGCATGTAAGGACATATGAGTAATACAATCTCTCAAAGGGATCATACAGGTTCACTTGTGAACCGGGAGACATGGGCTCACTCATGAGGTGTTGGGACTGATCAAATTCCATGCATGGTCGTCATGCTTTGGAAGCATGACATGAATTTGAAGGTAAGATATATGCTTTGTGAAAGTATATAATCTATACCAAATCCCAAAGACCAAGATTGAGAAACTTAGTGATCAAACCCTGAAGATGACAATGTAAAAGTGATCTATATCTTCAGGATGATCATAGGTCTTCCAGTATGCAGGATATACAGGTATTAGGAATACCTGAGGGTGATTTGATCATAAACGATTGTATAACCATGACGCTTCCATTCCGAGGGAGTGATGAAACATGTCTGGATTTTAGTGACTCCTCTCAGTAGAGAAGTAACCTAATCTTAGTCCATGTATTGGACATTGATTTGAATGTGATTCAGATGTAATGAGAAGATTAGGTTTACGACCTTGATTTAATCAAGCATCTATGAGAGGTCCATGGGATCTGGATTTGAGATGTGATCTCAATATCCAAGTCACTGTATGTGGAACAATACAATCGCCCTGTCGCATTATTCTTGAAGGGTTCAAGAATAATTTCATTGGATCTAAGCATTAAGAAATTGATAATTAAATGTGATTTAATTATCTTGATGTGTGTGGAAATTATCCAATATAATTAAATGTGATTTAATTATTGTGGATAAAGATAATATGGATAGCAATATCCAATTATTTATAATATATTATAAATGTGATTTATAATGTATTAGAGAGAGCTAATTATAATTTATATTTGTTGATTAATTATTAATGTGTATTGGATACACATTGTGTAATTAATTGAAAATGTAAATTATATTTTGTTTTGGATTGTGAATGTGATTCAGAAAATTCCAATGGCAAGATTGCAATATTCTCCAAATTAATTATGAATTATTTTTGAAGAATAAATCACAACAAAAGTTGTTGGATTAAATAAAAGAGATTTCCATGGAGATTTGCAATCTCATGAAATCACATGAGATTGCTCCCACTTGCAATCAAGTGGACAACCACCATAACCAATATGGACATTGGTGGCCGTCCACCATGATACAAGAGGAGGCAATCTCCATGTTGATAATCTCCCTTATTTGATTGGTTTAATTTTATGATTGATGTATATTTGATTTGTCAAATATATTTGATCAAAATTAAACTATTAGTTGTTGGTTTTTTCCAACAACAATCTTGACCATTGGATTAGACATAAATCATTCTCATCCATTGATTTTATATGTCTCATGGATTGAGATCCATGAATACTAAAACCCTATAAATAGAGAGGCATACCATGCTCTCTAGTACATGCTTTTGGAAGCACATCTCTCTCTCTTTTTCTCTCCCCACACGCCAACTCTCTCTCCCTCTCCTTGGTGGCTGTCCACCAAACCCTAAGGGAGATCTTCGTCGTCGCCTTCGCCACCGCGCTGCCGCTTCAACGTTCTTCAGTTCTCCGTCTTTTTGGAGTGCTACGCTCGCAAGGAAGACGTTCGATCTCGTACGACGAGATCAGGAGTTCCCGGTGCTTGAATCAACTCGTTGGATTGCGAGGATCACTCGACTCATCCTCGCGCTCGCAAGCTTCTTCTCCGATGATCAGACTTGAGACAGGAGGTCTCTTTTCGTAGAGACTCGATCAACCACACTTCAAGAGGTTTTCCTTTATACTTGTTATGGTTATAGATGATACGATCCGAGAATCATTCTTGGATCATGTGGTTTCATCGCATGAAAAATTTTTAAATTCCGCTGCATAGAACAACTAGTACGTCTAGTCGTTCTTCGTCGTATTCGATATGACGCTCACGCTTCCGTGATGTGCTTGAGGATTATACCATATCCTTCATGAAGTCCATAGATGTCTCCGAAGACACACACTTCAGATTATATCTTTAAGTTGGTGGATGAGTGTCTGAATGAAGTTGGAGCGGAAACGTGGGTTCGATTGTTACGGATAATGCTTTCGTCAGTGTAGCACCATGGAGATTGTTGCTAATAGAATATATACTGATATGGTGGACTCTATATCTCCTGCATTCCATTGATCTTGCTTTAGAGGAGATAAGCAAAGAGTCGAAGGTGAGGTGTGCAATTACAATGGCGAAGATGCTCATGATTTTCATTTATTCTCATACCAAAATCATAAGATTGATGCAGAAGTTTACAAACAACTGGGACATTGCTAGGCCAGGGCAAACGAGATTTGCAACCGCTTTCCTCACTCTTGAAAGCTTTAATGAGAAAAGAGACAAGTTGACGTTGATGTTTTCCTCAGACGAGTGGAGGAACTGCAAATGGTAAAGGTAAAAAAAGGAGAAGCAATGTGTTTCATAGTCTCCAGCACTATATTTTTGAATGTTATCCGAGTTTTCACACCTTGGTTCATTTATTATGCGTGGTTGATGCAGATCGACACCCAGTGTTGTAAAAGTCAGCCGACTGGGCCGACTAGTATGTTCGACTAGCTTAGTCGGTGGGGTGGCTGATGAGTATTGACTAATTCTGACTAGGCCCACTAATCGACTGATTTTCCTTAGAGATATTATTTTTTTTATTTTTTAAAAAAGAAAACTTATTCTAATACACTCAATGTTCTATTTCAACTCAATTACTTCTTTTATTTCATTATGATGGCATAAAAAATGTATAAATCTATGTAAATATATAAGAATATATGTATAAAATAATTTATATATTTAAAATGAATAAAAAAATTAAAGATGATTAAAGCCTGACTAAATCCGATTACTGGCAAGACTGTCGATTAATCCTTAGTCAATGACTCAGGTGATTGAGTACCGACTATCGAATTTTGTAACCTTATCGGTGCCCATCCATGGGATTTGTCTGCAGAGGGCTTGAAGAGGTCAAGCGGGCGATAATGGCATCTTTCAATGGTATGATGTTTCCTTTAAGACCACATGAAGGCTCAATACTTCATTGCATCTAGTGGCTTATTACTTGAACCCATTCTTCTTCTACATGGGGTCTCGTGGTGATCTAAATATTGTGGTGAGGGAAGGTTTTAGGGATTGCATGGAATTATCCAGATTTTGATGAGCTTCTTACATACGGACTTGGTCGCAGCGAGTTTGGCAAGCCATTAGCTGTGAGACAACGGTCGAGAAATGATGAAAATTACAATCCCGGTATATTAGTCATTGTTTTCAATTTATGTCACGCGAATCATCTTGGATTTTATTGACTTAAACTATTCTGTATTTTAATAGATAATTGGTTGTATAATCATGGAGATTAAACACCACATTTAAAATTCATGGCCATCTAGATCTTGAGCTTGACGTCTTCATCCTCTAGATGTGAGCGTAATTGAAGTACGTTCGACTTCGTGAAGACTCTACTGTCCCACCCAATTGGAATACTAGTCGTAGATTGGTAATTGATATAAATATTTAATTCTACGTATATTCTTGCTTTCAGATCCATACCAAGAAGAGAAACATGTTAGAGATAAAGAGGCAAAACGATCTTGCGTACGTGCATTTTAATTCCGATTTGTAGGAACACCATCTTGAGAAAGAAAGAGATCCTCTTTCTTCTCGTGATTGTGCACACTTGGGTGAATGGACTAAAGATGTCGGCTTGAGAAAGAAAGAGATCCTAGGGTGAGTGGATCGGAGATATCAATGTACAAACTCAGGATGAGAAGGTTTTTTCAAGTTCCGGATTGACTTGGGGTACTGTAGCACATGCTAGTTGTGTCGAAGAGAATTTAGAATCGAGAAGAAGCTAGCAAGGTGAACATGGCAAGGGAGCCTCATCTTCGAGCTCAAATGTTGTGCCAATAAATGAGGAGGAATTAAACTTGAAAACATAGAAGAAGAAGACGACAATGAAGAACTTGATCCAGATGCTGTGCTAGATTTATTTTTGTTAAGCATGTTAATGTTTTGATGTGTTGTTTTTGTTTGTAAACATTAGCTCGTGCTATGTAGCAAACATGCTGTTCTTAACTTGATCAATTTTTTATTCTTTTGCTTCAATTGCTTCTTTTATTTAATTCTTATAAATTTGAAAATGTCTAAATCTTATAAGAATATATGTATAAAATTTGATTTGTAAATTTGAAATACTTCAAAAAAATTCAAAACTGATTGAAGCTCGACTAATTTCGATTAGTCGTCTGACTGCCGATTAGTCTTTAGTCAGGGACCCTGCTCACCGAGTACTGATTGCCTGCTTCTAGTACCTTGTACTCTGCTTTGATCCATGGTGGGAGCAATTTTTTTGTGTGGATAGAGGGCAGTGATGGATTTCAAATGAAAGAATGATATTTTTGTCCTTTCATATATAGAAACACGGTTGGTGATAGATACCTAATGGGAGATATGCTTACCTCTAAGTAGTTACACCATTATCTCAACCTTTCCTTTTGCTATACAAAACATTAATCCATTCATTCTCTATCATAAAAGTTAACAAAAAATCAAATTAAATATTGACTCAGTTTTATTCTTATCCATCAACCAATTAATTTATCCGGTCAATTTTGTAAATTAATTACCCAAAACTTGCAATTTAATTCGCATTGGTATTCATTCAATTGGATTGGGCCAGGTCACACTTGCTTGTGTTGGTCTCCATCTAAATTAATTATCTACAACTTGTAATTAATTCGGATTGGTTTCATTCAATTGCAGCTGCTTGAGTTGGTTGTCGACTATATGGATCAGCTATCAGTTAATTGTATCCGCTAATATATCTGAAATGTTACGAGGAAAGTGATGGGATGTTAGCTGAAGAACGGATACTCAGTCGATGACAATTGAATCTTCATGTGGGGGAGGCTTGGCACCTCTAAATTCCATGATCATGAATATACATGAATGGACAATTCGAGATGCACATATGCAAACTAATTATAGCTTCAGTTCAAAGTTGCAAGGGTTATGAATTTGGAGGCCACTTGTATGAGTCCCCTGGAAGGCTCAGCTTGACCATCGGATTAGTGGGTAAAGATTGGCGTCACACTTCATGAATGCACCTTGTTACGAAGATTTTGATGGAGTCGGTATAAGAAATGCCTATAATAGTGGAATACACAAGAACTGTTTTGTATATCATCACGTAAATGAGTGATGGTGGGGTGCGAAGCTATGCATTATACATGTTGGAGAGCATCGAGATGAAACCATGCTCACAATCACACGTATATATGGTACATGATCCAGGAAGGCCTATGGAAGATTGCACATATGCTTATAGACGCACACATTTGCTAAGATAATAAACATGATAAAAACAACCATAGCGCAATCAGGGATGCATATGTTATTTAAGAGACCATGGGAATGAGTTCCGAAGGATTCGTCTTGCGACCAATCATGCAATCAAAGGGAAGGAAGTCATACATGATGCGAAGACACTCAGACGACACACCTATTTGATACGAGAAGGCCCTATAATTATGGCACCATGGACCTAAAATGGATTTGATGGGGAATTAGTACCTTGTAGTAATATATGGATGGACCATATCCATCTTCCGTTATATTATGGTCGAGAATGGCGCATGAAGTGGGAATAAAATTAACCCCATTTAATGAGGTGCGTTGGAGTAAAAAGGGGCATCCATTTTGTGAGGGAAAATGGAGAGATCAAGCAAAAACTTCGTAGTCCATAACTAGTCGTATAAAAGAGTTTGGCACTGCCGATCCTGCATGAAAGTGTTACGCACGACCAACGATCCTGCGAAATAGAGTTTGACTCCGCTGACCCTCCGGCAAAGAAGAACACGGTTCTGCCATCCATACCGCCAAAAAGTTGGCTAGCTATGCGATGTTAATGCCGCACAAGTCCTTCTATGACATGCACACACAAGCTTTAAAACCCCATGACAATTGCCATATTTATTGCCAATAAGCAAGTTCTTATGAAAGGATTAGGTATGGGGGGGTTGACTATCACTATACTCAAGATTTGATTCAGAATGGACCCCACCAGAGTTCAGACTCCACCTATGTCATCTATTGATCAGAGTGCAGACGTTTATACCAAGACTCTCTCAAGGATCCTGTTTGTTTATTTGTTTTCAAACTGCAAATGCGTGATAACTTTTCTCAGCTTGATGAGTGTTGGGTCCTTTCTATTTATATTCTTGTTATTCTTTTATAGGTTTTTGCATCTTTGTACTTTTTCCTCCTCTCTCACCATACAAGGAGGGGTAAGTCTCTCATAATGAACAATTTTTCAGTTTTCCCAACAGCTGTTACAAATAGTCTCTCTTTTGGTAAATAATTTCTAGTTGATTTTAGATTCCCCGGTCTCTGGACATGAATGTGGGTCAATAAGCATGATTTAGTCAGTTTTTCATTTTTTTGCATGTTGGAGCAGAGAAATGTAGTTGATTGCTGACAAGAAATGTGCAGGACGCGGATGGTTGTAGGTGTTGGATCAGAACATATTGCTGGAAGCTTTCTTGAGATTATTGAGCATCACGGATGGCAAGGACTTTGGGCTGGCAATGCTGTTAATATGCTTCGGATAATCCCAACACAGGCTATCGAACTTGCTACATTTGAATCTGTTAAAAGGTTTGTTGCATCCACTCAAGATAAATGGGACAGCAAACCTCCAAGACTGCAGCTGGGGCATTTCCATTTGGACGCTTCTCTTTCTTGGATATCTCCAGTTGCCGTAGGTGGTGCTGCTGCTGGCATCGTGAGTACACTTATATGCCATCCTCTCGAGGTCATTAAGGTAACTTTCATTATAAGAAATTTCTTCTCTGTGTGTTCATTATTAAAACATTAAATTCGCCCTTTTTTTGTTCTCCTTTCATTTCAATTAGTAAAAGGAAAATATCAAATTCAACTAGTTTCCTAATGAATGGACCTATTATCCAAACGATAGAATTTGTATATTGTTAGTATATTATAGAAAAAAGGGAGCTATGTTCTCTTTATTCAGAGAACCCAGACCAAAATGTAGGACATATTTACGGATACAAGAAATTCCAATGAGGGAAATAAGAAATACATAATATAAAAAAGGGAATATCAAATCCTATTAATGATCTCAACATTTGCCCCTCAGGCTATTGGATGAAGAAGCAAACCACCTCCTCTCTGGATAGCTTTGCTAGTGGAAGGAGTAAAATCTGGGGAAGAATGCAGGTCTTCGAGGGGTTGGAAACCAAAAAGATTTATGAAAAGATTGCTGAAGAGAAAATATTGTGGAGGTAATGTCATTCTCCATTGTCAATGCTCTATTAAGAGTATTGGAGTAACGGAGTAGATTCCCTGTTCATGCTTCGAAAGTGAATGTCTTGTTCATATTCAGACCAAAGTGGATTTCCCTTCATGGGATAACTTTAAAGAGTTGATTTCCTTCATTGGATAACCCCAAAAAGAGTTGGGGACCTAAAAAGAAGGGTTATCTCTAAGTAAGAACCTTACATGGCTAATACAAAACTCCATGCTGAGAGTGGGCTCTAAGTAGAAGCAGAAGGGCAGACCTTACTTTATGTCTCCCACATTTTCCCCTTCTTGTGAGAATGGATGCAAAGAGCAAATATTTTCTACCAAGTTGGGAGAACAATGGAAACAGAGTGTTCTAAAAAAAAACATCTTCACCTTGCTTTCTCCCATTTTTTCTCCTTTCTGTTTTCCCCTCCCTCATTTTGTTTCTAAGAACCATGTGGAACAGGGAAAAAACTAGGGGTTTATATGCTTCTGTTTGGTTTGCGGTGCGACCATGCAGACTGAAACCGAGCATTTCGTGGTTGTGAGATTTTGTCATAGCTGGATCGCCAGTGGTTAGAAAAGTTACGAGTTAAATACCTCAGGAAACACCAAAGGTTGTGACTAAATGACAACCACTGTTTGAACAAAGGCATAATGGAATACATAGTGTGGACACGGCTTAAATGATAGGTGTTGTTTGAAGGAGGAACACGGGAAGGAATATGGAGGGAAAGATAGTTGACCCGAGGAACCATTATCTCGGGATAAAAATATCTTAGCCCTCAAGGGCCCTCATTTGTGGATGTGAGTACGCATGCCGATTTATGGATGTCGAAATACAGCCAGTTTTTTTCATCAAGAAAGTGGCGGATGATCACACTTGCATGCGTTCACCTGGAAACTCCATTAATTACAAATGGTTATGGCCACATGAGAAGCAACTAATTTCACTACTCGGGTTGTGGAAAAGCTTCCATTGCGTGCCTTTCCAGAATCTATCATAACTAGCCTTTTTAGAGAATTTTACAACCATGTGTACTCATCTTTGTTCCAATTCTATAGTTGACAAGATTTAGGACAAGCAACATCAAAGACATATATTCATGACCTTGCAAAATTAATTGGCAGAGTTCGACCCCAATTACCGGTTAGACCGAGATTCTCCTTTCTCCCACCCATTCTCTTCAGTGCGATGCCGTTGTTGACTGGTCAAAATAAGTTGAATTCATCGGCCAAAAGTGGAGTAGGTTGAAGCTTATCCATGAACTAGCCTGGTAGTTATTTGTCCAAATAAAACAAAATCTGCATTTTTGACTCGGTTTAGATTTATCCAAGATAAGTCGAACCACTATTTATCCCAATCCTATTTGTCTTAAGCCTGTAATTGTTGTTTGCGGTGAACACTGTCTCGTATCTCAGGGTTGATGTTTTATTTTACCCTAGCAAGATCACAACATCTGCATTTCTTACAGGACCGCTTAACAGTGAATCGTGAACTGTATCCTGGTATAACTCGTGCTTTCACCAAAATATATCATGACGATGGCATTGGTGGCCTTTATGCTGGCCTTTCGCCTACGTTGATGGGAATGCTACCATACAGTACTTGTTATTATTTCATGTATGAAACAATAAAGAAATCGTACTGCAAGACGAAGAATAAGAAATCGCTTAGTCGTGCCGAGCTGCTGCTTGTTGGGGCCATGTCAGGTTAGATTTTTACCGTTACCCAAAATAGACAAGTAACTTGGACTTTTCCAATTTTGTTTGGAAGTGTTTCAGCCTTATAAATCTTATATCACCTTGTCATCTGAGTGCCAACTTTTGTTTTGATACGCTTTTATGGAGGAAAAAAAATATTTTTTGATAGTTGAGGAATTTTTTATCATGATCCATCAGGTTTTACAGCTAGTACCATCAGCTTTCCTCTGGAAGTTGCAAGGAAACGTCTCATGGTAGGCGCATTACAAGGAAAATGCCCACCCAATATGGGTGCAGCCTTGTCGGAGGTGATGAAAGAGCAAGGCCTGAAAGGGCTTTACCGCGGATGGGGTGCAAGTTGCTTGAAGGTCATTCCAAATTCTGGTGTGACGTGGATGTTTTATGAAGCATGGAAGGAGATTCTACTTGCTCAGAAGCCCTATGTATGAGAGCATGACGGAGGGTACTGACATCATATTATTTCTAATTGGCTCCTGCCCAACAGGGTAGCAACTACAACGAAAAGGCCACAGATTTTACATCCATATGGGCCTTGATGCAGACTCGACGAAACTAAAAGATAGCATGGGCGGATGGCCCGGTGAGAGTCTGGAGTTGGCACTGGCTTCAGTCTCATGTTACTGGCGTATTTAACTGTAATTCTTTCTATTACATGGTTCTAATGATAACGAGGTTTCTGAATGGGGATTGTTGTCAAAAGATCCATCCTTTGATATGCTGTGGCCAATACTTTGTAAGGACCAGTCATTGTATTCCTTCAATGATGCCAACAGGATTATTTACAATTCGAGCAAAGTGATTAAGATTTGAGAATATTTTTCGACTAACTGCATGTCAAGAGGCAGTAGCCCAGTCCTTTTCATCACCTTTCTTAGACTGGTCCAGATATTTCATACTAAGAAAGTTATATTTTATCCAGTTTCATTCGATATAAAAGTGCAGGTTAACGAGTTCCTCAGTTCTCCATTTCTTATCACATTTTTGCTGGCTTATTGTCCATCATGCAGATCCCCTGGTGCATCGTTGTGCAACAGTTTGTTTTCCTCCCATTGTTTTATTTTGTCATGAAATGTCACAAGACCTAGATAGCGACAATCCAGGTGATACAAAGAGTTTGGAAGAGGTCATCATCTAATGCGATTTTGTAAGTGTGAGTTGGTCCAGAAGAGATGGTAAGGATTATTCATGTTTGTGGCAGTTTTCATCTTTAATTTTTGTTTTGGATTGTCTTTTACCGCTACTCATTAACCAATTTATGCAGATGGATCCTACTTGGCTGATGTTATACATAATGTTGTCCACTTGTAGACCTCTGTTCTTGCAAAGTTCACAGTATTGGCCTTATGTTAGTGTTATATAGGGGCATAAGTGTACTAACATGATACTACTGTGAATTTTGTAAGAATATAGGGGAACACATGTAATTGCAAAAAAGAGAGGATATACGGATTATTGGCGAAACTTGGATGGGCACAGGTAAAACTCCCAAAATTTTTTGAAACTGGTTGACTGATTGCACCTGTTTTAAAGACGGATCGGATCATTCCTCACCTAGAGATCTGCTCTAGCTGTTTATGAAACGAAAAAAGGGAATTGGTATCAAGCCGAAAGGTGTGAGCTTGTTCAGCAGCCAATTTGCTAAGACTGTTACCCTGAATCACGGGGATTAGCGAAGGCCAGCCAGTTTTCCCTGTCAATGCTAAAATAGTAGGCAGTTACAATTCTGTGTAATTTATCCGGATATCTTGCAATAAATTAATAGTCTTTATCTGATTTCATCATTTTATAGTTTGGTTCATCTATTCAATCTCCGCTCTTGTTTGGACCACTAATATTGAACATATATATATATCCTCAACTACAATAATAGATTTTAGAATAAAGTGCAAAGTAACATTTTCTCATTCATTATGTAAATGAATAAAAGGGGTTTTTACACCACAATTTTTTGAAAAAACTTCAGTTAATACATGAAAATTCCTATATTGCCGTTTTTACTCCATTGACTTTTGCTATCAAAGTTCGTAAGTTTGACAAGGACCAAGAAGTAAGCACAATGCAACAAAAAATCCTTTAAAAAAGTTATATCTTACCTCGCCTTTCTCCGGCATGATGATCAATCATCCCCATGTGCAATGATCACTCATCCCCATGCCCAATATCTTTAAGAAACCAAGAAATATAAATAGAGACCTTACAATGGTTTCACGTTGAAGTTGCATAACATACCAAAAAAAACAATGAAGTTGCATAGGTCGAAAAATTAATGGGTACTGCAGTTGCGAAACAATATTCAAGCTATGCATCTGTCAAACTTTATTTTTGTTATGTACTTGTGCTGCTTCTATCTTATTGAGCTAGTAACAATTATACCCTTAAGATTTCCTTTATTAACAAACATCTAAAGCAAGGGTAGAAGCATAAATAATAAAAGATAATAGGGTACACATGATATTAACATCCTCTCTACTTTTATCTTCTCTTCCATATTGTTCTAGGGTTTAGGGTTTGGTATAACATAAGACTACATCAGTTGGTATAACCGCATCACCCGACTGCTCATTGTTAGATACGGGTGCATAAAGGACTTTGTTCTAAGTAACAATTGTAATATCCTTGAATTTTCAACATATCTAGAATATGACTCAAGTCTTTCTCCTTTTCATGTACCAAGGTTTGGGGAGATCCATCTTGCGAGGGATGACCCAGATCGTGTGGCCTTTTTAGTGATTGATTCTGAGCGCTGACTAGTGGAAGCCATCGAGAGACAGCTTAGAGATGACCTAGATGATGATGAGGCTGGAGGAAATGAAGAAGGGGAGTCTGCGGATCCAACTCCTACTGAGCGGGGTCGAGGACGATGACATGGGCGAGGGCGTCATGGTGCAATAGTTGGAGGTCGGCGACGGCATGTCCAAGCATCTGGTGGTGATGATTTTCAGTCTCCTTTTCAGGTCCATTGCATCCCTAGTAGCCTGTCCACATCAACAACCCCGATGAAGGAGAGGGGTCCTATTGACGCCAACCCTTCGCGTTGCTCCCCGATTTGGCACTTCATATGGACGACGTTGAGGTTATCAGTGGATCTTGGATTTCAGAGATTGACCAAGCTAGCCAGATCTTGCCCGCAACCCAACTGCAGACCGAGGCGATACAACAAGAACCCAAAGAAGGGCTACTAAAGCTTAGATTCTTTCGTAGAAGGAAACATGTGTGATGTACTTGTCTTGTATAGTTATAATATCACAATGTATATCAAATGAACAGTTTCTTGTTATATTATGACTCTATGTAGTTTTATGTATCCAGATTGGATCATGGAGAAATTTTTTTATTTATGAGTCTTTCGGCTATCAATTTTCTTGTGTGTGATATTATCACTCCTCACGATAGAAACTCCACAAAGTATAGGATGCGATCTGAAATCGACTCAAAAGGAATACAAATTTTCTAATTGAGAGGAAGAAGATCCGAGACGATGGGGGTTATTAAATTATTATTAATCACGACGCGACGAAATTGGAACTTTTTTTAAGCTGAATGGAAGAGTTGCAGCTCCATGGAAAGGGGAGCTGCGTGGTTAAGGAGCAGTCAATTCACAACTTCCTTTGATGGGAGCCATCTTTTCATACGACGACTCCCTTCGAAAGGAAGCCTTTACCTCAAGTCGCGGCTTCGTTATGGTACTTAAGAAAACATATGTTCCCCTGGGGGTCACGTGGAATAACTTTCTACGAGAACCCCTGAGGCGAATTTTCCTCTGGTTCTCGAGCCCTAGTCGGTGACGTCGACGATAAGGATTGGGGCGAAGGTAGCACGTAGACAATGGAGTTTGTGTAGAGTAAGGGAGGGGAGCAACATGCGTGGTGATTGAGGTGGCCCATACGGGACCGTCACCGACAGTGGCACGAGTGATGGGTGGATCATGAGGGCACACAACGAGGGTGTAGGGGACCATCTGTGGCCCTGGTTTTGGGTAGCGGACAACACGCAATCGATAGAGGCATCCAAGCCGTCCTCTCCTCTAGACACCATGGCCCCGTACCCCGTTGCCCCAAGTTCCTACTCAATCCAGGACTACCCGATCCACCCATCTCGAGCTTCTGCTCCATCCATTGATCATTACCTCGCTACTACAATAACCAAGTGTTTCCATCCATCATTGCTTAGGAGGAGAGAGAAGTTGAACGAGATGGATGCAGTGAGGGAGAGGTTGGGAGGTGATGTTAGGAGCGATGATGGGAGGTCGGTTGGGATGGGAAAGGGAATAGAGAGGTTGGGTCACGGTGGAAGGGGGAGGTCAAGTGGAGGAGGCAGAGAAGGGGAGGTTGTGTGGAGGGGTCTGGGAGGTTGTGCGAAGGAGCACCATGCTCTTTTTATTTTATATGGTGATGCGAAAGTTGTTCATCCCGAATGTTGATGCCCGTTGTGATGCTCCCTGCTTTGTGCTGGGAGGAGAGCTGGTCGCAGCCTCAGACATGAGAAGGGGTTATGGGCGGAGGTGGTTCCAGTGGTGATGGGATTGGGGTGGTGGGCTGTGGAGGTCACGCGAAGGGTGCTGGGAGGCAACGACAAAGGAAGTCAAGGGTAGAGGAAGTGGTTGGGGGTAGAGGTAGTTCCAACAATTGCAGGGCTGGGGGCACTACAAGAAAATGTATTAGATGAGATGACAACATGCGACAGTCATCAAATGACGATCCCCTCGACCATCCTAGGGGATGGACGTTTGGTAACCGCCTCCCATTTTCTGAAAGAGATCGACCTCAAAGATCATCCCCTCCAATGTCAAGCATTCCCCTCTAACTGGGAGTACCAAACCATCCCCTCTGATTGTGTTACTCACTGGGCCATTTTAATGGGAGGAAGCACTTAGAGGGGATAGTTTTATTGTCCCCTCTATGCATCTATCACCATCCCGACAACAGGGGAGTCGAGGATTTTCCAAAAAAAGGTGATGGTAGCCGGCAACCGTTCCCTCCGATTGTGTTGCTCATTGGACCATTTTACTGGGAGGAAGCACCCATAGGGAATGGTTTCGACCATCCCCTCTGTGATTCTAGCGTTGTCTTGACAATAGTAGGAGTCACAGATTTTTCAACTAGAGGGGACAATCATTAGCGACCTTCCATTTAATTGTGTTGCTCACCGGATCATTTTAGTGGGAGAAGCACCCATAGGGGATGATTTTGACCTTCCACTCAACGCTTCTGTCACCATCAACACAAAAGGGATTCGGGGATTATGCAACTAGAGGGGACGATTACTCAAAGATTGCCTCTTAACAGTCAAAGGAGACATGTGCTGATGACCATCCCCTCTGGGTACATTGGGGATGGTTGCAAGTGTCCCCTCTCTATTAGAGAGCTTATTTTGGTTTAAGTGAAACTATCAATGAGCATCCCCGAATCCTCGAGAAAATCAACCCCAAATCTCCTCTCTACCACTGCCATCGTGCTCACCATGCTCACCTCATTGTCATCCTCGTGGTGACTCACCTCTCTATCCCGCCTAACCTCCAATTGTTCTAGTCATTCAATCGAGTCTGGTATGGTTTTTCTTTGAATATAGGGATATTTACCCCACGAATTCTATAACCTTTGTAAATTACCTTCTCGACCTTTGAAACAACATAATTCCCCACTCAACCACGTAAACTTGCTAACTCTTACTCCATGAATTCTGCGGTTAATCTCTTTGAAGCTCGTGAGCATTCTTGGGGGTAATTTACATGGTCAATGGGGGTAATTACGTTGTGCAAAAGGTCGTAGAGGTAATTTACAAAGTTTATAGGGTTCGTGGGGGTAAATATCCCTTTAATATATATATATATATATATATATGTATTTCAATTACTCATATTTATTCTTCATTAAGAGATATGTACTTTTTTCAGTTCATGTGTAGTCAGTAATGGTTGATTAAGACCACTTGTTATACAGGGAACGGAAAGGGGTCGAGATGGTGATTACAACTACACTACACTGCACTTGGCTCTACACATATTAGATCCCATCCCTGTCCAATATCAGAATGTTGGAGGGGCTTCAATCCTGATTCTTGGTCCCCATCTTAGCCCCGTGGATTCATATTTCCCTAAGAAAGTCTTTTTTAAAAACAACTGCCTCCCCCCCTCTACGAGTCGTAATTAGGTACTTCTATATAGTTCTACATATTGCACTGACATGCAAAATAGATAAAAATATCCATGTAGGCGTATATTGTGCAATCCATACTCCTACATCAGTTAGAGGTTTAATGATGCGATTTGATTCGATACTTGCAATTTCTGTAATTAAAACCACATGCACATGCATGTAGATACTACATATGGTTTCTGTACATACAGATAAAGATGAATGCATACAAGATTATGATCGTTTATCTCCTCATATTCTTTTATTTGGATGTAATTTATTTATGTTAACATTATTAGCAGTAAGGGTGGTCGCGAACCCCCTAAAAATTTAGATGATATAGTGTGAAAACATATCCATCTTTGCTTCACTGTGATCGTGTATCCCTTGATATCGTTAGAAAATTAGTTGCTGTTACTTGAGGATGTTTTTCAATTAAGGGGAGGGAAGGAGGTGTGGGCAGGTTGGCATTAATATAAGAGGGGATATGCACGCCTACTTGGTTAACAATGATTTAGATTTCTTAGTATGTAAGTGTTAATGATCAATGAAATGATAATAATTTTTATATCAACACAAAAAGATTGGATAAGACTTAGATATATAAAAGGTTTGATGATTTCCATAGATATACAAAAGGAGTGATAGAGTATTTAGATTGGACATTTCAGTTTTGAAAGTATAAATCACATAGTTGATGTGACTTGTGATAAAATATATTGTCTTCGTGTAAGAAGAAATGAAGTTTACAGTCATTTGATATCAAGTGGTTTTTGGTTACGTTATACCGTTTGAACCGATCATGGGGGAAGGCATGGAGCAATCCTCGTTAAGGGAAGTTAGATTTGTCGGTGACTAATATTTTTTGCAACATGAGAATGATAATAATGATTTATTTGAATTGATGAATGATGTAAGCAAAGAAGATACACAAGAAGATAACTCAATAGGAGATAGTTTGAGATAATTTAATAGAAGCAAAACTATGTTGGCTCAAGGGGTTGAGATTTCTTGATTGAAGGTCTTAACAGAGATGTTTAAGATGAAAGTGAGGAACTGAACTACAACTGCAATGACGACATATGTATTGTCTATAATCAGAAAGACATTAAACAATTATGAGAAGTTTTTAATGGATTGGAAAGATGTGAGACAACAATTCACCCATTAGGACTGATATACGAAATAATTAATGTATGCCTTAATGATTGTGTATTATTCTAGAAAGAGAATTCGTCATTACAGTGTTGTCCACATTGTAATAATTCTAGATAAGAAAAATGCCAGAGATGCAACATTAAAGATGATAAATTGGAAAAGATATTACGATGTTTTCTATAAAAGCATCTTTTTATGTCTAAGACAACCGTGAAGTGGATGATTTGACATAATTATATGAAGAAGAGGGATGTAAATGGAGTTAACATCCTTTGGATCCAGAAGAATGGATTAAATTTGATGAAAAACATACATACCTACAATGCTTATAAGAAAGAGACATTTATAATGCGTGTTGTATTATTATGGACTGTAAATAATTTCCCAAAGTATACAAATTTGTTGAGATGGAGCACGAAAAGCAAACTTGCACGTTTAATTTATTTGGAAAGAGCCCATTCAAACCATCTTACAACTAGCATGAAGAACTGTTATTTGGAAATCACCATTTCCTACCCAAAAATGTAAATGACAGATAGGAGATAATAATTATAAATTTGCTGGTTTACCGTTTGGATGTCGGATTGGATGTAAAGGGCAATATGATATGTCAACAACAATTAGTTATTGGAAATACTTGTTTGGGACGTACATTCAATAAAAGACATGTTAGGAGGTTGGATGAAACAAGGTTTGTAACGTCCCGGGCTTAGGTCCCCGGTCCGTTAATGGAGCATTACTGGCCCTGACTACCTCTTGGGATCGGGCCCATACGGACCCGATTAACCACCCCCAAAATGCTTAAGCCGGGTTGTTCGGTAGTAACGTCCTCGCTATTTATCCCACCCGGAACTTCTCATGTTCCACGGTATGGGACTATTGATTTGGGGTTTTACAACCTCCCCCACTTATATTCGCAACGTCCTCGTTGCGACATGGCACATCACTTCTTCCCAGTGACAGTGGCGGCTGCACGCTCCGGGTAGCCATTTCCTCCAACCTCTTATAGGGGCGGCTCCACCTCTCGGGTAGCCCTTTCCACTGTCAGAGGGTGTTCGGCTCTGATACCATTTGTAACGTCCCGGGCTTAGGTCCCCGGTCCGTTAGCGGAGCATTACTGGCCCTGACAACCTCTTGGGATCGGGCCCATACGGACCCGATTAACCACCCCCAAAATGCTTAAGCTGGGTTGTTCGGTAGTAACGTTCTCGCTATTTATCCCACCCGGAACTTCTCATGTTCCACGGTATGGGACTATTGATTTGGGGTTTTACAACCTCCCCCACTTATATTCGCAACGTCCTCGTTGCGACATGGCACATCACTTCTTCCCAGTGACAGTGGCGGCTGCACGCTCCGGGTAGCCATTTCCTCCAACCTCTTGTAGGGGCGGCTCCACCTCTCGGGTAGCCCTTTCCACTGTCAGAGGGTGTTCGGCTCTGATACCATTTGTAACGTCCCGGGCTTAGGTCCCCGGTCCGTTAATGGAGCATTACTGGCCCTGACTACCTCTTGGGATCGGGCCCATACGGACCCGATTAACCACCCCCAAAATGCTTAAGCCGGGTTGTTCGGTAGTAACGTCCTCGCTATTTATCCCACCCGGAACTTCTCATGTTCCACGGTATGGGACTATTGATTTGGGGTTTTACATGTGGTATCTAAAGACGGCATTGAGGTAGATCCAACCAAGGTAGAAGCTGTGATGAATTGGAGGCAACCCAAGAATGTTTCTGAGATCCGTAGTTTTCTTGGCTTGGCTGGTTATTATCGGCGATTTATTTAGAATTTCTCAAGGATCTCTCTACCATTAACGAAGCTCACCCGAAAGGATGTGAAGTTTGTATGGTCCGAGAAGTGCGAGCAGAGTTTTCAAGAATTGAAGCAGAGATTGACTACAGCTCCAGTATTGGCCTTACCATCAGGCAGTGGAGGCTTTGTGGTATATACAGATGCATCAGGCACCGGACTCGGGTGTGTTCTTATGCAAAATGAGAAAGTCATTGCTTATGCCTCACGACAACTAAAACCGCAAGAGAGGAACTACCCAACTCATGATTTAGAGTTAGCAGCGGTAGTCTTTGCTCTTAAAATTTGGCGGCACTACCTTTACGGTGAACAATTTGAGGTGCTCAGTGATCATAAGAGCCTCAAATATATTTTCTCTCAGAAGGAACTTAATTTGAGGCAGCGACGTTGGCTAGAGTTTCTAAAAGATTATGACTTCGCCATCAATTACCATCCGGGGAAAGCAAATGTCATAGCAGATGCACTAAGTAGAAAATGGGAAGGTAAACTGGCTAGTTTAAAACTTCAGTGGAAGATGATAAAGGATTTTGAAGATTGGAAGCCTTTCTTGAGCGAATCGAAAAAGATATCTTTTGCAGCACTCAAGATTCAACTAGAGATAATTGGAAAGATCTTGACTGCACAAAAAGTAGATGTTGATCTTCCTAAATTTATAGAAGCATCTAAAAAGGAAGGTTCTGATCTCACCATCGGAACGGATGGAGCTATAAGGTATCGCAGCAGATTATGGATTCCAAGTGATATTGAGTTGAGACAGGAGATTCTGGATGAAGCACACAGATCGATGTACACTATTCACCCAGGTACAACGAAAATGTACAAGGATCTACAACGGAACTTTTGGTGGCCAAAAATGAAGAATGACATCGCAGAATTTGTTTCTAGATGCTTGGTATGTCAGCAGATCAAGATTGAACATCAGCGGCCTGCAGGACCTGTTCAACCCTTGGAGATACCTGAATGGAAGTGGGAGCACATAACGATGGACTTTGTCATCGGTCTATCCAAGACCACAAAACATCGTTATGACACCATATGGGTGATTGTTGACCGATTAACCAAATCGGCACACTTCCTACCTATCCGCTTGGATCAGTCGACAGATAGTCTAGCTGAATTATATGTGAATGAGATTGTCAGCCTTCATGGTGTTCCTGCATCAATTGTATCTGATCGGGATACACGATTTACCTCTCGTTTATGGAAGAGTTTTCAGGATGCTATGGGCACTCAATTGAAGTTTAGCACTTCATTTCATCCGCAGACTGATGGTCAGTCAGAAAGGACCATCCAGACACTAGAAGATATGTTGAGAGCATGTGCTCTAGACTTTGTGGGCAGTTGGGATAGACACCTTCCATTAGTGGAGCTTGCTTACAATAATAGTTATCATTCGAGCATCAAGATGGCACCCTATGAAGCATTGTATGGGAGACCTTGCAGATCACCTTCATGCTGGAGTGATGTTGGCGAGAAGCACATCTTAGGACCGGAACTTATTCAGACAAGTAAGCAGGGTGTTGAATTAATCAGAAAAAGATTGTTGGCAGCTCAAAGTAGGCAAAAATCTTACGCCGATCATCATAGAAGAGAGTTGAATTTCGCAGTTGGGGAGCATGTGTTCCTCAAGATCTCTCCAACCAAGGGCGTCTTACGATTTGACAAAAGGGGGAAGCTCTCTCCCAGATACATAGGACCTTTTGAGATTCTGCAGCGGGTTGGAGAAGTGGCATATCGTATCGCATTACCACCGCAGTACTCGAAACTTCATGATGTATTCCATGTGTCTATGCTGAGGAAGTACATTCCTGATCCTTCACATGTGATCGAGCATGAGGTCATTGAGATTCAACCAAACTTGACCTTTGAAGAGAAACCCATACGAATCGTTGATCGCAGAGATCATCAATTGCGTCGGCGTATAGTTCCTATGGTCAAGATCCTTTGGCAACACCACCAAAAGGAGGAGGCTACTTGGGAGCTGGAAAGTGAAATGCAGGAGAAGTACCCGCAACTTTTTGGTATGTCTCTCTACTAAGAAATTTCGAGGACGAAATTTTTTTAAGGGTGGTAGATTGTAACGGCTTGGACCTTTTCAAACATATTATCTCTAGGATAAAATGGATTTAATTAATCCATTAAATCCTCTCTTTCTCAACAATAAAACCCCAAGAGCCCCTATCCCCACGTCACTTTTTTTTGAGAGAAAGAGAGAGAGAGAGAGAGTTAGAAAGAAGAAGGGTTATTTTACCGGCATCGTTCGTCGTCGCAGGAGAAGGCGGCGTCGAATCCGAGGAGGAGAACGTGGATCCGTGATCGAAGGGAAGCACAACGACCACACCGGGTAGAGATAAGCGTTGGTTCGAGGTATATATCGGTCTAGGTTTTCGTATAAATATTGATTACGTTAAAATAGATCCCTCGTATGTACCGGCTTAGGATTTTACATATCAACAAAAGTCTTATACGGATTGCAATCTTTAAGCGCATGTATCGGTATAGGATTATGTATGTCTCTTGATCACATCCGAAATACGATCTATAAATTTATATGTCGGATATTGGAATCCGTATAATACCACCACACTTGATGTTAAAGTTGTATGACAAACCTATGGTTGTTGATATTATTAGCATGTGAAATTGTATTCTGAACCACAGATTAACGCATAGATACAATTATTTATCAATAGATTTATCCTTATATTCGACCTTTAAATCGAATTCACGTGAGCCATTATTATGTAAGCCGATTCGTGAATACTGACGATGAAAGATAACAATTTTCAACGTAATGAATTCTAATTGTTAATCATATATTGGTTTTATATATTTGTTGGTGATGCAAACATGAAATCGTAAGTGATAAAAAAAAGTGATAGAATAAGTGGGTTGCAACGGCTGTGATACACGACTTAAGATTATATTTTTTTTTGTATTTGAATCCTATCACTAAGAATAAAAGGGGTGATGCATATATAAGTATTTTGGAAAAAAAATAACATTCTGTTATATGTATTTGAAAGTCATAAGACAATCTTTAAAAGAATCTATTATTTAGGCACTTCAACGCATAACCTACACAAGAAGTTTCATACCTTTGTCAATCACGACTTACGCTTATCTAATATGTAATGAGGAAAAAGAGATCCGATTTGCGAGTAAGTTCATAGTAACTAATCTTCATATTTTTTTATCTGTAAATGTAGAACATCGATATCTTTTGTTAGATTGTATAATCTATTTGTGATTATGTTCTAGAAGGAAAAAAACAACCTATTTGTACTCTGAAACGTACATGACATTACTTGCAAGGCAAAGTATGGATATCTTATTGTGGATGAGGAATCATGATTAATATACATCTTTATATACGTCACTTTTTTTAAGTGCTCATAGTTTTCCTTTGAAGTCTTAACTTGCCACTTCATCATGTATATATGTAAGTATATGCTTAAGGAAATACAATTAGTATATTTATTAGTTAAGACCAAGTTTTTGATCAACAAAAAGGAAAGAAAATGATAACAAGGTGAATTGACCCTACCACTTAAGAGCTAATGAAGATTTAAGGCACATACTCATAAGGAGTCACATGGTCGACCGCAAGGGGTCGTATTTGCCGCAAGGGGCAACGCCGCAAGGGGCGTATGGTTGCAAGGAACCATAGAGGCAAAAGCTAAGTCCTCTACAGTTGTAGCTACACTGTCATGTCATGCCATGGACCGCAAGTGCCAGCGGTTAAAAACGTATAAAAGATACGTAAATGAATGTTATGCAAGAAAATGGTTTATAAAGAAAAACCATCATGAAAAATGTAAAGAATGGTTTAACAAGAGAATGAACCATTAAATGTTATGTGAGAATTGGTTTAAAAGAGTTAAACCATCAAAGTCATGGGGGCTAATATGTAAAAGTGGTTTATATATTTTGTAGGTATGTAAATTACTTGGTATTTTATGAATTATGCCCACAAGTAGAAATAAATGTTTGTCATGCTACTTATGCAATTTACCTACTTTACATGTGTAATCATGTTTATGAAAGAAGCCAAGCTAAACATGATAGGGATCGAACCTAGACATGCATGGGAATTATCTAGGCACGGAATGATGTGTACACATGAAAATACAATATATATACATATGTTTTTAACGGATCAAGGACCGTTAGAATACCCATGCATGGACCCCGATGCATACTGGGCATTAGGCTCATGCAAATTATGTTGTTAATTTCAGGTGAAGAGGAAGGTTGATTGCATTTCCTGGATCGTGCTTCAGGCTCATTGAGATTTCTGACGTGGTACGATTTATCAGTGAAGATCTAGTGGATATCTGTATGCCCACAGGAACCATCGAGTTGCTATTTTTTTTATTTCTAGAATAGTTAAATTTTTATTTCCCAGTTTAGAGTTGTAATAATGGAACTCTAGTTTGAATGGATATTTATGCAATGGATATTATTTTATCTATGCTCATTGTATGCCATTTATGCATTTGTGAGTAACGGTTCGGTCGTGCGATCAAATATCGCAAGCTTCCGCCGATGGTTGACGCGACCCGTTCCGTTACAAATGGTATCAGAGCTAGAGTTCCTCTGGGCATAGGATATCCACAATTCCTAGTGATCTAAGATTTATATAGAGAGATTTAGTATCACAACTCAGTAACCTAGTCAATTTTTGAATCAGATGGCTCCTCGACGTGCAATTGAAGCCATTACAGACCGTGACTCATCGACG
Organism: Ottelia alismoides; assembly: GCA_037367405.1. NCBI lineage: Eukaryota > Viridiplantae > Streptophyta > Magnoliopsida > Alismatales > Hydrocharitaceae > Ottelia > Ottelia alismoides. Next base: position 17,804 of record JAZKJV010003955.1, on the reverse strand, counting down.
AGCCAAGAGGCCGTTATGGGTATGCAGAGGCAGATGCTGGAGTTAATGACCCTAATGACCCAGCAGCAGAAGAGTCAGGCGTCCAACTCTGGTGGACTGACTCTAAAGACCTTCATCCAGCACGATCCGCCCACTTTCAAGGGTGAGCATGAGCCGGAAAAAGCCGAACATTGGCTAAGAGAGATGGAGCTGACTTTTGAGGCAACGGATTGTCCTGAGGAAAAAAAAGCAATCTTTGGGACATTTCGTCTGCGAGACAATGCAAAGGAGTGGTGGACATGCAAGGGAATCCATTTTTCGAAGACTCCAGTCATTAAGTGGGATGACTTTGTTGAGCGCTTCACTGAGCGTTACATCCCTGAGCATGCTAAGGATGCTAAGCGTCAAGAGTTTATAAATCTCCGACAGGGAAATATGACAGTCGAAGAATATGCAGCAAAATTCCAAGAGTTGGAGAAGTATGGCAAGGGTATCTGCGCTAATGAAAAGCAACGAGCTAGAAAGTTTATAGAAGGCCTGAATGGGGGACTAAGCATGAAAGTGCTGATTAGAGGTCCCACGACCTTATCTGAAGCGGTTGCAGCAGCAGTGGAGATCGATGCAGCATATCGGAGGATACAGCAAGCGAATCCTCAGAAGCGCCCTCACAAGCCGAACTTCAATGACAAGAGGCGTCACACTGCAACGAATGCTAAGAAGACAAAGACTGATGATGCACCAGCAAACAGGAAGTACACATTTGAAGTGTGCCCGCATTGTGGTAGGAGGCATCCAGGAGAATGCTACATGCTAACCACTACTTGCTTTAATTGCGGAGAAAAAGGTCACTTCAGGAAAGATTGCAAGAAAGATGTCAAGGATCAGAAGAAGCCATTCGAGCAGAAAAAGAAGGTAGCAGGAAGAGTATTTGCTATCACTGCTGAGGATGCAGAAGGTGCCAACACGACGGTGGAAGGTACTCTACTAATTGAAAACCATTTATGTCACGTTCTTTTTTATTCTGGTGCCACGCATTCCTTTATCTCGAATGCTTTTGCGAAAAGTTAAGTTTAGAAGCTGTTGAGCTTCCTTACGCACTTACAGTTTCTTCACCAATGGGTGATATCATTGCCACGGGTATGTACTTAAGGGACGTACCTATTTTGATAAAAGAAGACACCCTCACTGCCAATTTGATATTATTACCCATCACAACCTATGATGCCATCTTGGGAATGGATTGGTTATGGGAGCATTATGCAGCGGTCTATTGTCGTGAAAAGAAGGTGGTCCTGAGTAGACCAAACCAAGAGGAGATAGTTATTCGGGGCACCTATAAGGGTGGAAGATTGATTATCTCATCATTGCAAGCAAGCCGATTACTATCCGAGGGTTGCATCGCATTCCTTGCTAGTATAATTAACACTGAATCATCACATGTACGTCTTGAAGATTTAGATGTGGTCAGAGAGTTTGCCGATGTCTTTGCAGACGATCTTCCTGAACTACCTCCTCATAGAGAGGTGGATTTCTCAATTGATGTGATCCCAGGAACGGCACCGATTTCCAAAGCTCCGTACAGAATGGCACCTGCAGAACTTGAGGAGCTAAAGAAGCAGTTGCAAGAACAACTGGATAAGGGATTTTTGCGTCCCAGTGTTTCCCCATGGGGAGCACCTGTTCTTTTTGTGAAAAAGAAAGATGGGTCTCTTAGACTCTGCATTGATTATCGAGGTCTAAACAAAGTGACCGTGAAGAATAGATACCCGTTACCTCGCATTGATGACTTATTCGATCAATTGCAGGGAGCCACAGTTTTCTCAAAAATTGATCTGCGTACGGGTTATCATCAACTCCGAATAAAAGAGGAGGATATACATAAGACAGCTTTCAAGACAAGGTATGGTCATTATGAATTTTTGGTCATGCCATCCGGTCTTACTAATGCTCCTGCAGCTTTTATGGAGCTAATGAATAGGGTATTCCGAGAATACCTTGATAAGTTTGTCATCGTGTTTGTGGATGACATACTGATATATTCACCTGATCCGGAGCAGCATCGAGTACATTTACAGACTGTATTCGAAATTCTGAGGCAATACCAGCTTTATGCAAAATTCTCCAAATGTGATTTTTGGCTAAATAAAGTGGCATTCCTTGGTCATGTGGTGTAACGGCTTGGACCTTTTCAAACATATTATCTCTAGGATAAAATGGATTTAATTAATCCATTAAATCCTCTCTTTCTCAACAATAAAACCCCAAGAGCCCCTATCCCCACGTCACTTTTTTTTGAGAGAAAGAGAGAGAGAGAGAGAGTTAGAAAGAAGAAGGGTTATTTTACCGGCATCGTTCGTCGTCGCAGGAGAAGGCGGCGTCGAATCCGAGGAGGAGAACGTGGATCCGTGATCGAAGGGAAGCACAACGACCACACCGGGTAGAGATAAGCGTTGGTTCGAGGTATGTATCGGTCTAGGTTTTCGTATAAATATTGATTACATTAAAATAGATCCCTCGTATGTACCGGCTTAGGATTTTACATATCAACAAAAGTCTTATACGGATTGCAATCTTTAAGCGCATGTATCGGTATAGGATTATGTATGTCTCTTGATCACATCCGAAATACGATCTATAAATTTATATGTCGGATATTGGAATCCGTATAATACCACCACACTTGATGTTGGAGTTGTATGACAAACCTATGGTTGTTGATATTATTAGCATGTGAAATTGTATTCTGAACCACAGATTAACGCATAGATACAATTATTTATCAATAGATTTATCCTTATATTCGACCTTTAAATCGAATTCACGTGAGCCATTATTATGTAAGCCGATTCGTGAATACTGACGATGAAAGATAACAATTTTCAACGTAATGAATTCTAATTGTTAATCATATATTGGTTTTATATATTTGTTGGTGATGCAAACATGAAATCGTAAGTGATAAAAAAAGTGATAGAATAAGTGGGTTGCAACGGCTGTGATACACGACTTAAGATTATATTTTTTTTTTGTATTTGAATCCTATCACTAAGAATAAAAGGGGTGATGCATATATAAGTATTTTGGAAAAAAATAACATTCTGTTATATGTATTTGAAAGTCATAAGACAATCTTTAAAAGAATCTATTATTTAGGCACTTCAACGCATAACCTACACAAGAAGTTTCATACCTTTGTCAATCACGACTTACGCTTATCTAATATGTAATGAGGAAAAAGAGATCCGATTTGCGAGTAAGTTCATAGTAACTAATCTTCATATTTTTTTATCTGTAAATGTAGAACATCGATATCTTTTGTTAGATTGTATAATCTATTTGTGATTATGTTCTAGAAGGAAAAAAACAACCTATTTGTACTCTGAAACGTACATGACATTACTTGCAAGGCAAAGTATGGATATCTTATTGTGGATGAGGAATCATGATTAATATACATCTTTATATACGTCACTTTTTTTAAGTGCTCATAGTTTTCCTTTGAAGTCTTAACTTGCCACTTCATCATGTATATATGTAAGTATATGCTTAAGGAAATACAATTAGTATATTTATTAGTTAAGACCAAGTTTTTGATCAACAAAAAGGAAAGAAAATGATAACAAGGTGAATTGACCCTACCACTTAAGAGCTAATGAAGATTTAAGGCACAGACTCATAAGGAGTCACATGGTCGACCGCAAGGGGTCGTATTTGCCGCAAGGGGCAACACCGCAAGGGGCGTATGGTTGCAAGGAACCATAGAGGCAAAAGCTAAGTCCTCTACAGTTGTAGCTACACTGTCATGTCATGCCATGGACCGCAAGTGCCAGCGGTTAAAAACGTATAAAAGATACGTAAATGAATGTTATGCAAGAAAATGGTTTATAAAGAAAAACCATCATGAAAAATGTAAAGAATGGTTTAACAAGGGAATGAACCATTAAATGTTATGTGAGAATTGGTTTAAAAGAGTTAAACCATCAAAGTCATGGGGGCTAATATGTAAAAGTGGTTTATATATTTTGTAGGTATGTAAATTACTTGGTATTTTATGAATTATGCCCACAAGTAGAAATAAATGTTTGTCATGCTACTTATGCAATTTACCTACTTTACATGTGTAATCATGTTTATGAAAGAAGCCAAGCTAAACATGATAGGGATCGAACCTAGACATGCATGGGAATTATCTAGGCACGGAATGATGTGTACACATGAAAATCCAATATATATATACATATGTTTTTAACGGATCAAGGACCGTTAGAATACCCATGCATGGACCCCGATGCATACTGGGCATTAGGCTCATGCAAATTATGTTGTTAATTTCAGGTGAAGAGGAAGGTTGATTGCATTTCCTGGATCGTGCTTCAGGCTCATTGAGATTTCTGACGTGGTACGATTTATCAGTGAAGATCTAGTGGATATCTGTATGCCCACAGGAACCATCGAGTTGCTATTTTTTTTATTTCTAGAATAGTTAAATTTTTATTTCCCAGTTTAGAGTTGTAATAATGGAACTCTAGTTTGAATGGATATTTATGCAATGGATATTATTTTATCTATGCTCATTGTATGCCATTTATGCATTTGTGAGTAACGGTTCGGTCGTGCGATCAAATATCGCAAGCTTCCGCCGATGGTTGACGCGACCCGTTCCGTTACAAGGTTAAAGAGTTTTCATGTTGGAAAAGCTTGCAGATTCATCATAGCCTACATGTAATGCATATCAGAAAGAATGTAATAGGAAATATTTTTGCAATATTAAATATTTATGGCAACTTGGAAGACACTTTCATGACAAGATATGAATTAGTTCAATTTGGTATTTGCGAGGATTTACAACAATGGAAAGAAATTTTTACGTTGTCAAATAGTGAATATGATAAAATATTTAGCTAATTTCAAAATATGAAAGTATCAAAATGATTTTCTTCTCAGTTAACTAGATGTGTGAATGAAGGAGAACGAAAGATTGTAGGACTAAAAAGTCATGACTTTCATGTATAATGGAAGTTTTATTACCTTTAGCTATTCGATATATTGTGAAGACAGATGTGTTTCAATCCTAACAGAGTTAAAAAGATAATTTAAAGTGATATGCTCAAAGATACTTGATCCAGTTCTATTGCATATATTGGAAGATGATATTGTGATCACATTATGAGAGTTAGGACAAATTTTCCTTCCATCTTTTTTGATATAGTGGCACATTTAGTAGTTTATTTATTAAGTGAAGAATGTTAAATATTGGTGGATGTATTCAATTGAATGATATCTTAGGAAGTTGTGAAACATGGCATTTAAGAAGGCACAACCTAAAGGTTGTATTACTAAAGGGTATCTTTGGGAAGACTGTATTAATTTTTGTAATATGTATATGGATGGTGAGAGTGTAAGATTCAATAGATTCGAACTGAATGATGACAACAGATTGACTGTAAAAGTTGAGACCTGTTTGTGGATATTTCAGAAATACATCATACACATTCTTAAAAGTAGTTATATAAGATGAAGGTAGAGGTCTTATTCACTATTATAATTTAATACGGTTATCTGAATTGATGGGTTATTTCATAAATATAATTCATTGTTCAATGTTAGTCATCATAAATTTGAATTTATTAACTTATTTAAAGCACATATTTAGAAGTTGAAGGAGACATATGATAATCGTATTACCTTTATTATGATATTCTTACATGCAGTCCGTAGTCATAAGTGGTCTCATGCAATAGATATATTGTAAATGGTTCAGATTTAATAAGAAAGCTGTAGAAACACAAGTGCCTGACGATTATTATGGAAAACTTATCGATATTAAAGACCGGTCCAAACAAGTGGCATTGCGCTATTTATATGGAATTGGTTTGACGCTGGTTGTGAAGAAATGAGCTACTAAAAAGATAAGAATGATTTCATTAGTTAGAAACAGATAATTTTGCACTTGCCAGTTAGATTGAGCATGTTTTTTTAATGTTCTAGGCAATGTTACGAATGGATGGAATATACCTGTAAGGATAGTACCAATGGATAATTTTTGATGTTAATGATGACAATGACTTGTTGAATATCGAAGATGCATATCAAAATGAGATATTAGATAAAATGAGATATTAGATAGTCTATCTGGTGTACTGATGCATATGGGTTACCATTTACTTGAAGATTTTGTAATAACATTGTCAACGACTAATAAGTAATTTAAGTAATTTTTTCTTATTTATTTTTTTATATAATGCCACTTTTATGTAGACATGCCTCCATGTCCAAAACACATTAGGGATGTACACCTGCAACACCTACAATCAATGACTCATCGAGCCCTTTTATTTCAACCTAGCTTTTCATGGGATTGTTGTACAATCATTGATGAATCTCAAATACATAATGCTAAAATCTATTTATTATTCTCCTAACTCAAACAATTGAATAAAAACACTATTTATCACTATTTAGTTCATTATTATGAACTATTCTTATATTGTAAATAATCTGTTTATAATTAACACAAAATTTCTAACCCTAATTGTTATATTTAAATACTAACACTTTTCTTTATTTTCTATTTTATTAAAAATATCTAAAAATTAGGTTAATATTGTATATATTTATTTTGTTTTCAAAAAGAAATTTAAAAAGACAAAAATATCAAAACCATAAAATTAAGCGCTTTTAATCATTAGAAATGCTTGTAAAAATTCTTCTTTACACAAATGACCTCCTTTGACTTTTTATCCAACATAAAACTTGTAGATCTCATTGAGATCTACAAGTTTCATGTTACGATATTTTTTTAATTCAACCTCCAATTATCTCTTTTTAATTTATCTCTATTTTCCTATGATCTAATTATCTCATTGGGCCACGTGGCGCTCTCCAGGAGCCGCCACACGACTTTCCTCGTTGGCCGCCACCCGGCTCTATTTTGGACTATCTGATCTGGCCTTCCTTGCCTTCATCCTGTCCATCCATCACGACCTCAATCTCCACCGTAGGATGAGATCATAAGATCTCATCCGAGCCTCTCCTTTCTGCCTTTTCCTCGACCACACAATCACCATTCATCCTAAGACCCTACTACTTCCATGTTACCTGCTCCATTCCACGCCGTATGATCAGACTCCATGACCCATCTGGACCCTTCGTTCACGCCAAACTATCATCCCTTTGATTAGATCTAATGATCTAATCTGAGCGGTTCCCTTGCGCTCCCATCTTGGCCGTTGGGAATCTCCTCTATGTAACGATTACCAAGTCAGGCATCTCCTTTATTGTAATCAAAGTTTGCCAGTCTATGGATGTGACATCCGTTCCAGTAGGACCCAGATACTCGACAATCAAATCCACATAATCCGATCCTACATTCGAAACACAAAATAAAGCCAGAAGTATAACATGAAAAGATATTAGAAAATGCAATAAACTTTTCTATTCACATTCATCATCTAACCATGTCAACAAAATGCCATACATGTATTCATTGCAATGCCCATACATATACAAAATACATCTCTCACAAAAAGGTACAAGAGCAACATAATTATACCAAAAAAGGATACATACCAAAAGTAAGAAAACCAATAACATAAGAATTGAACCAAGCTAAGACACGCTCCGCTGCGGTTGCTCCTAGGAACCTGTCATATTCACGAAAGTAGGTACTTCATGAGCAAAGTTGCCTGCTATGGTACTAAAATAATTAACCAATAAAGAACCACTTGAGGATAACAAGTGTACAAAAGTTGGTAACCATGTAAACCCAAACTACACTGTATTTAACTAAAAAACATCGATCCTTTACCCTTATCCTTGTGATACCAACATCATGGATAGTCTATGATCTTGGTTCACATGGAACCTAACACTATGAATCCAAGGCCCTGACCTTAGGGCTGAGGTGCCTCCGTAGGCCCCCTATATTTTGGATGAAATAACCCTAAGTATAGACTGTTGTATCTACATGTAGGGAGGGTTGAGGGTGGGAATAAATAGATCAACGACTCACCCTGTGTCCCCCCATACTTAGGGTGAAATATCCCCAAGTATAGACAGGAATATCAACAAGAGAGGAGACAAGTGAGGGATCAAAGGATGAACAACGTAACTCACTCATCCCCCCTATACTTAGGATGAAGCATATCTTAAGTATAACAGTAATGATTGAGATGGATGAAAGTAAGAAGTAAAAGAAAAATAAACAGAAGAAAATAATAGAAGAAAAGAAGAAAACTAAAGAAAGAGTTTTATAGGAGCATTATCTGAATCTTTTGATGCTGCTAGAGTTGTGGAGGATGCATCATTGAAGATCACTTGAATATAGTCGACAACGACCAAGAAAGTGTCATGCTCAAGGTACAACTTCGGTAACTAACCATTGACGACGAATAGTTGTGCGTCAGGCGACAAATCTGATATCAAGATGCTTTCATTATCACACACTTCTTTCACTCTGAATGTCCCGGTCCATTTATTTTTTAATTTTCTAGTTAATATCTTCAACTTTGCGTTGAATAACCACACTTTCTACCTAGTCTCGAAAGTCTTTCATCTGATGTGTTGGTCATGCCGACGTTTAACTTTTTCCTTGTACATCAAGCTGTTATCATATGCATAGTCTCGGAATTCCAGGAGCCTATTCATATCCACTTTTCTTTGTTGACCACCTTTGTGTGAGTCTAAATTGCAAATGTTGACTGCCCATAATGATCTATGAATGAGCTCGATGGGCATATGGCACGGTTTTTCATACACAAGATGATAGAGTGACATGCCCAAGGGAGAATTGTCGGTGGGGGTCGTGTATGCCCAAAGGACAGAGTCCAAGACTTGGGACCAGTTCTTTCTGTCCGACCTCACAAGCTTCTGCAAGATTGTATTGATTTATCTATTTGATAGCTCTACCATGCCATTGGTTTGGGGATGATAAGGACAAGCGACTCGATGTTCGATGTCGTACTCCTTTGTTAGTTTCTTGACCTCTTTATTTATGAAGTGACTACCCCCATCTGATATTAGAATCTTTGGTATCCTAAATCGTGAAATGATGTTCTCTCTCAGAAACTGACAAATAGTACGACTATCAGCGGCTCGGGGGAGAATAGCTTCAATCCAGCGACTCACATAATCAACGACAAGAAGGATGTATTCAAATCATTGACTGTTGGGAAAGGGTCCCATGAAATTGATGCCCCAAGCATCAAATACGACTGAAATTTGAATGAATTTCAGGGGCATCAAGTCTTTAGCTGTGAGGGTTCCTCCAATTTTCTGACTATCAACACAACATTTAACATATGATGCTGCATCCTTGAATAGTTTTGGCCACTATTGATCATGGATTCTTCAGGGTTTTAATTATGGATGAATTATGCGCAATGCCGTTGCAACCCTAAAACTCCCTTAACAAAAAAATATTCTTTTTCTCAAGCCAAAATTAAATACGAAAATGTAGTACGAGAGAATGATATTTAATTTAATCGTATAACAACATGATCGAGCTCAGGGAGGCTGCAAAAATCCCAAGGGTTATTCCATGCAAAGAAGAATCAATGAAAGAATAAAAGAATCTTTATGCTCACTATGTTTGGCTTTTTGTAAATTTTTTTATGAAAATTTGTAATATTATTTTTTAATGAATTTATATTTTATATTTTTTAGTTTTTATTTTTTATATTTTTTAGTTTTGGAATCAATAAAATGATTGAAGAAAAAGAAAAGAACAATTTTAAAACAAAGCACTCTTTTTGATTTTTTATAATATCAAATATATACAGAAAATTAGACAAACAAATATTTTTGGGCTTTGGAAAACTTTTTAATATTTTTATTTTTATCTAGAATTTTCACAATTTTAAAAACATTTAAATAGATCAAAAATAGGGAATTAAGTGAACAAGGAATAAACTGAATGTTTTTGGATTTTTAAAATAATGAATAAAGGCAAAAGTGGGTGAAATAGATACAGAATAAAAGATAATTTTTTGTGTTTTCTAGAAAACAAATTTGTGAATTTTTTATTTTTAATTGATTTTATATGAATTTTTCAGGTTTTTGATTGTTTTATAATTTTTATGGTTTTCATAGATGATCAAAATATTAAAATTGATCAGAAATTAAAATAAACAAAATATGCAAACATGATTTTTTTAGAATTTTTGGAGAAGTTTTTAGACTTTTTAATGATTTTTAAGTGCAAACAGGATGTTTTGAGGTTTTTTTGAATTTTTATAAATAAGGAAAATGATGGAAATGCAATATAAAAGTTATGGATGCAAGATGGGTGTCACATGAGTCTACGTGAATTTTTATGGAATTTTTAGAGGTCTTTTGCTAAATTTTATTTGATTTCAAAAGATTTGGGAATGAATAAATATAATAGTGTGTAATATAGACAAGTGAGGAATATATACATGTATCACGTATATTTTTGGTGTTTTGGCCTTATCTCTCCCTACCTAATTCCTTGTCGATGAGGTTAAGTCTTGACCTTATCTTTGGGATTTGATTAAGCTTGTATTTATTACATATATACAGTCTTTTATTTTCTTTATTTTTTCTCATTTCTTTTTTATTTATTTTAGGTTAAAAGGTGGTAAATATGCAATACTTGCACAAAGATGCATGCTAGTAAGAATATGGATTTATTAATATATACATGTATTTTATAAGGGATTTTAAGCTAAAATAAATGAATAAAGAGGATGAAATGCATATTCATCACCCCTCCTATGCTTTACCTTTGCTAGTCCCTTAGCAAACACTTATTTGAAAGAATAAATGAATAAAAGAAAAAGAAAGGGAAAATAAAGAACTTAGAACGATATTGAGTATTAAACTTATCTTCATAAAATTGTAGTATGGAGCTCTATCAGGCCTTTGGATTATTAGTGTGTCAGAACCTTAATGGGAAATGGATTTAAAGCCTAACAACCCTCAGGTTTACAAGACTCCTATTCAAGTTGCCTCAACGATCAGATCAGAACAAGTCTGCATTCAAAAATTCTTATGACTATGAATTTTTACTTGTACGGTGTAAGTGAAAAATAGCCCTCATCTCAAAAGTAGCAAAGAAACATCCTCCCTCAATAAGGTAACTCTAGCCCCCCGGTCTAGGTACTCTTTCCTCGAGGAGCGGGGATGTTCCCTTCTAAGTTCAAGTGCAACTAGCTCAACAAGAGGAGATGGAGAAAAGAATGGATGGTAGCCAATGTAGCTACCTATCCTTGGATGCATGACCATTGTAGCCAAGTCATCCAACAACAAGCTCACTATAATTTGTCTTTGAAGCTCATCTTATTTGACTATACTTGTATATACACTCCGGCAGTCATTTTACTTTTCAATCAAACTTGTTCATTTTTGGAGATTCTCCATTTTTTTGAAGACATACAAGGGTGCAACATGTACATAAGGAGTTTTTCCTCTTGATACAGTAGACTATCCCTCTCTTGAAGCATTATTGCAACCCTGCATCATCATATTTTTAGACCTCAATGCCACTAGACCAGGTTGAGATGCACTACCCTCCATAGAGGAAGACAGATGTTCCCACTAGTTGTTACATACCCGTGTGCTACCCCAAGCCAAAGTATTCTGCCTCCTCACCACTTCCTCCATGAAGAGCTGCATGTAGAGTGCTTGTCCAAGTTAAGCCACGGTCTGGAAGAATCATGCATGTGTTGTTAAATGTTCTACTTAGACACCTTAAGATGACATGCGAACATAGTCTTATGGACTTGAAGAATAAAGTCGCTAGGACCTGAAAAGTCTTAACTCCCGTTCTTATATGTTTCCTCTAAAATTAAGTAGATTAAGGTCCAACTGAGCTCTATTCTTCAATTTTATTCCAGCTTAGTTTAAACGTCAATACCATTCTGAAAAAATGCACATGCAAATGCAAGAAAATATATAAAACATTTTTTTTAAGTTAGTAGACTAACTATAATCAAGTATATACAAGGATTTTACATATTTTTGTACAAGGATTTTATAATAAATAGTATTATTCACAGGAGGGTAAATGTTTTATACACACATGGATTTTCAAGTTTAATATACAACCCATAGTTTATATCCCACTTGACAAAATAATTTTGTACAATATACCTAGTTTTGATACATAAAATAGTTTTACAAATAGCTATTTTTTTAAAAAGTACGAGTTATGTCTAAAGTATATATACAATATATACGACACACCCCTATACTTAGCTCAAACTATGTCCTCATAGTGATCAAAGAGCTACAATGGAAGACATAATTCATGCTAAATATAGAAAAGTGAAAAGAATACTATATAACAATGACTCAAAGGATAGACTGAAAGAATAGAATCTCCTATACTTATGATCAAATAATCCTAAGTATAGAAGACTGTACAAATGGGGAAACCAAGGAAAAGAATGTACGGACTCAACGACTTGACCTGCCCCCCCATACTTAGAGTGAAATATCCCTAAGTATATAAAGAATATAAACAAGGTGAGGGACACACCAAAGAACAATACAAATCATTGACCTCCCATATATTTAGGATATAGTAGATCCTAAGTATAGCACACACACACAAACGAGAAAGAGGTAACTGATAAAAACAGGGAAGAAATAATACATCGATTGGATGTACAGGGAATATGTCAAAAATTCACGTTTCATACCACAAACGATTGTATCATGATATATATATGGCTTCAGCAGCTGTCCATTCATAACAAATGGCTATGCGTCAGATGACAACCCATATATTACAATACTACTATTGTCATGCACAACTCTCACGATGAATGGTCCTGACCATTTGCTCTTCAATTTGCGTGGAAACAACTTCAACTTAGCATCAATCAACCATACTTTCTGATCAGGGGATAAGGTTTTCCTTCGAATGTGTCTATTGTGCCGACGCTTGACTTTCTCCTTATACATGAGTGAGTTATCATATGCAAAGTCTCGGAATTCCATTAATCTATTCAAATCCAACTTCATGTTCCTTCCCGCCTTCTCATAATCAAGATTGCATACACAGAGTACCCATAAAGATTTGTGAATTAATTCTACTGGCAGGTGGCAAGGCTTTCCATAAACTAATCTGTAGGGAGACATAAACAAAGGAGACTTGTATCCGTCCTAGAAGCCCATAGAAGTGAGTCAAGCATCTGGGACCATTTCTTCCTATCCGAACGTACAAGTTTTTGCAAAATCATCTTAATCTCTTGTTGTTATGAAAAATCGAGGGTTGGGTTGGAAAATTAATGTTGGTAAAAAAATAATAAGTGTCGCTAATGTTATCCCTAAAATCCCGTGACAAACAAAAATTATTATTATTTTTACTTTTGCTACTTATTAACCTGTATAGCAGACATGGTCGAACTCAGGGTGGCTAAAATTCCCGAGGATTATTCAGTTAATCAAAAATCAATTAAGAGAAAACAATAATCTCAAGGGACAACTATCCTTGGTTTTTGTGATTTTTTATCTTTTTAATTTTTTTAAATTTTTTATTTCTAATTTTTTATTTTCTGATTTTTAAATTTTTAGTTATTTTGATTTTGCATTTTTTTTAAAAACACAAAGCAATATGCACAAGATCAAAAATATGCACACAAACTCTTTTTGTAATTTTTCAATTAATGAACAATGCTCAAAAAAATCCAGAAAACATATTTTTGGGTTTTAAAGTTTTGAAATATTTTTGAGAATTTTTGTGGAATTTTCAGATATTTTTATATTTTTTAAAAATCAAATAGTGAGAAAATGTAAAAATGTGCACAACCTGGAGTAATTTGCGACTTAAAAATCTTTTAAGTGCCAAAACTTATGAGAAATATTTTTAAGACAAACTAGAAGCAATTAACTACAAACAGGAACCAAAATCACATTTTTTTGGATTTTTGTAGAATTTTCTATGTTTTTAAAAGATTTTTGATATTTTTCATTTTTTTGGATTTTATAAATAATTATGCATGAAAATTAGTTAGAAATTTAAAGACAATGAAATACAACTACTCTATTTTTTTGGAATTTTTGAAACAATATTTGAATTTTTATGAATTTTTTAATTTCAGGAAGACAAAAAGGTAGTATTTTTGATTTTTTAAAAAATAGTAAATGAAGGCAAAATGCAATAAAAATTTTATGCTAAGAAGACAATCACATTAGGAGCATGGCATAATTTTTGCAAAATTTTTGGATCCCAAATAACCCTTATTTCATTCAAATAGTGCAAGCAAAATATTATTATGCAGTTCAAGGACTAAAATGCAAATAAGTTTTCTTTTCACATCAAATAAATAATAAAAATAAATCACAAAGAAGAAAGTGTAATTTTACCACATACCATGTGCATGTCATGAGCTTCAGGCTCTGGCAGGGATGTTTTTGTAAATTCAAAAACTTTTGAGGTGCAACTATAATTTCCCCAAATTAGTCTGATCTGGCGGGGACTCTTTTGTAGTTGCAGAAACTTCAGAGGGCGTAAGTGTAAATCCTCCATTAAAATATTGAACCCCAACCCTAGGGAGTTCCTTCGTTGGGAGTTCCTTCGTTGTTGAATCACAAGAGCAAGAGGGGCACGATAGGGCCACCGCCGCCCTTCTCCCCACGTGCGCGCGGGCGACGCATTGGCGGCTACAGGCGGCGATCGAGGGCGGTGTGAGGAGGGGGGCTCCGCGTGGTGGCGAGCGCATGCGGAGGTCGTCGCGGACGGCTGGAGGCACTTGGAGGCGGTGGCGTGGTTGACGTGCGCCCTGGAGAGGCGCACTGCAGGTGCTGGCGCGACGGCACTGCCAAGCGTAGCAGAGGACGCTGGCGGAACGACGGGCGCAACAGCGGTGGCGCAGCAGCGGACGGGAGATCTGGAAGGTGCGGTTGTTGGCAATGGAGGAGGCGCGGGGCACCGGGTCGGTGGTGGATGGCGCCTGGAGCGGCGGTCGGCGATGGCGGCAGGGGGTGGCAGCCCTGCTGCCGTCTCTTCCTTTTTTATTTTTTTATTTTTTTGTAATTTTTTATACTATAAACAATGAATAATAATAAAAGAAATTTTTTTTATTTTTTTTGTAAATCTGAAATAATAAATAAAACATAAATGAGTTTTTTTAATGTTCCTGTAAAACAAACGTTAGAGGAAAAGAAATTTTTTTTATTTATTTACAAAATCGGAATATGAACAGGGATCCGTCAGAAATGAGAGATTCGAATCCGATTCTCCGACCACCGTGCATGGTCAGAGTTGATAGATCATGGGAGGTAGAAATTGAAGGCGGAGAGATCGAGAAGATGAGATGAAAACTCGGGTCATTGGTGGATCAAATCGTGATGATTTTTTTTAAGGATCTAGAAAAATAAAATGACGATGAATACAAAAATGCAACGAAGTAAACAATGATTAACCTAGATAAAAGTAAGAAAAATGTGGATCTCACCTTATGAGCGGAAAAGGACCGTGATCACCTCGACAAGGCTGACTCGCTGTCACGAGACAGCTTGAAGGCTAGGCACAATTCTCGACGAAATATTCTCTCGGAGATCGGGTTCCTCTCTCTAAAGATTGATCAAGTTGAAATGAGGGAGAAGGAACCATATAAATAGAGAAGATAGAGATGAATTTTGAATTTTTGAATTTTTGATTTTTTTTGATTTTTTTGATGGAAGTTATAAGAGATGAAATTTGAAATTATTTTTTTTTCAATTTTTTGGTGGAAGGGATAAGAGATGATAAGAGACAAAATGAAAGAGATAAAAAATATTTACAAAATTATCTATTTTTTTGAATTTCCGTCACTTTATTGATTTGAATTAAAAAATGTTATTTTTTTATTTTTTTATGAAGGTTAATTAAAAATAACAATTATATACATATACTATATACACATGTGCCATTATATACAAGGGTAAATGATGAAATTAGCCTTTTTTGTTTTTAAAGAATTTTATTTTTTTTATTTTTATTTTAAGAATTAGTAAAAAAATATTTATAAATATATATAAATAGAATATTTACAAAATACATGGGAAAATTGCACAAACCACCCCAGAAAACGACTTTTCAACCGTAACTCCAAAAATTATGAAAATACAGCCATTTTGAAGATAATTTAATTTAGAATCCAATGGTAGTGATATTGGTTCAATTTGAATTCATATGGAGCTAGAATTGGTATGTCAATTAGTGCTTAGTGGCTTTTTCCAAGTATGGCTACTTTTATTCTGTACATGATTTAATTATGCAATTATTTTTAGTAATTAGAACACATTTTTATTTACAACTTTGTTTTGAAAGTTATTCGATTTGAGGTCAATTAAGACACAAATAAATTAGTGTTAATTTTACACAGATATACACAAAACTAGTGAGGACTATTTACAACAACACGCACACAATTTTTTTGGATTTTCTGTTTAAGGACCCTATCTCCCCCTACTTTATTCCTAATTGATTAGATCAATTCTTGACCTTCTCTCAGGGTCCAGGTCAGCCTGTATCTATTATATATATATATAATCTTCCATTTTTTCTTTTCTTTATTTTCCCTTTATTTATTTATTTATTTTAGGTTAAAATTAGTAGGAAGTATATAATATTTACACATAGATACAAGTTAGTAAGAATATGAAGTTAGTGCTTTATGCAAGTGTTTTATAAGGGATTTTAAGCTAAAATAAATGAATAAAGATGACGAATCGCAGATTCATCATCCCCCTATGCTTTACCTTTACTAGTCCCTTAGCAAACACTTATTTGAAAGAATAAGTGAAGAAAAAGAATAAGAAAGCGAAAATAAAGAAAGTAGGAAAACATTGAGTATTAAACTTATCTTCATAAAATTGTAGTTTGGAGCTCTGTCGGACCTTTGGATTATTAGTGTGTCGAATCTTCTGTGAGACTTAGAATTTAAAATCGACAGCCTTCAAGTTCTACACATCATTGTCACAGTTTTGTCTCATAAGTCATCTTAGATCAATCCCCTTCTCAAAGTATGCCCTATGAACATTGAACAATCGACTCATGTGTGTGAAAGGTTTAACTCTTCCCATCCAGAATGCTGGACTACCATGCAAGTCTCCTCTCTAGTAACTCGTCCTCGGGGAGTCAGATATTTCCTTCTAAGTTCTGTCGCGCTATGTTCACAATCGAATTAGGGGAGAAGTTAGAAGAAGGGGAAAAGAACTGGAGGGTGGTCAGTGTAGTCACCTCTCCTTGTGAAGCTGGCCAGTGTATCCGAGTCTCCACCAAGATCTGCAGGTTTTCTTGAAGCTTGGACCTTTTTGGTCAGATTTTTATTTGGTAGTGACTTCTTTGTATTTGGATTTTTGGTGGTTCTGCTTGGATCTTATTGTGCTCCTACGGATATAGAATCTTTTTGTTTCCGTACATTTTTGGGGTCTTAGAAAAAATTATGCCCAGTCGTCCTTCCCTTTTCCGAAGCTTTATTTCAACCCGTACTTCGGTCTTTAGATTTCCACGCTACCAGAAAAGAAACTTACACAGTCTTCCAACATCCCGTCTGAGTTGAGCTAAGTGCATAGTGCGGGAGTACAAATTAATTCCCTATTCCAGAGTTGTACCCAGAATGAAGAGACCAGGTTAGACACTAAGAGTCAAACACTGCACATTGTCACGTGGAACTCGAAGAATTAAGTCAAAGACCTGAAGCTTCTAAAATCTTATTTCTCGGTGAAGTTCCTCTGAGAATTAGGTGGATTAAGGTCCAACTAAGCTCCATTCTTTAATTTTATTCCAGACATAGTTTAAATGTTAATACTATCATGAAAAATGCACATGCAAATGCAACATATAAACAATGCAAGGTTTTTTTTTGAAAAAG